>JARHVA010001287.1:1670000-2270000 GCA_037957365.1 Torreya grandis | reverse complement strand
TCTCCTCGTGTGGTTCATGAACTCAATTATTCAACTATGAAGGCCTCCCTTTCAAATGCTTTCATTATCATTGGCCTGGTCATCATGCTGTTAGGTATCCATCCAAGTATTGTGGGCTCTTTCATCAGGTGTGGAAGAAGAAAGACGGGCTCTAGACTAGGATTTCTTGTGGTGAAATCATGGAAAATTCTTTCACCCTCCTTTTTCCTTTCTTGGTGCTCAAGTGAAGAAGAATGTTGTGGCGGAGTGACCGAGAGAAGAACATGATCCTGATCCTCTTCATCTTATTCCTCAGATGGTTGAGAATTGTTCTTCCCTAGCTAGGCCTTTATTTGTTTCTGAGGATCTTATGGAGGCGTTTTCGAAGAAGGTTTCAACCTCTATGCCTTTATCGATTCCTCCTCAACCGATTGAAGCTTTGTTATCACCTTTTAGGCCTTTCTTTCTTTAAAAAATAGCTAATGTGGGAGCTTTCTCAAAAAAGAAAGGACATACGTCAGAAGCTAAGCTGTTGAGGGCATAAGCAATATCTTTGGTAAGTGATAGTTCTTAATGGATTTGGAGGATCTTCTTACTAAGTGTGGAAGAAGAATGGCTTTACCCTGTGGTTAATTCCTCAGGAATTTTTAGGTTGTTTTGGTGTAGGGCATTTCCTTTTTTGCCCTTCTCCTCCTTCCTTTACTTCATGTTGTAGCTTCTCTTCTTTTCTTTATGTTTCTTTGGTTGCTTGTGTGGCTCTATTCCCTTCTGTTAGTTTGTTTTGGTTGATTAGCTATTTTTTCACTATTGTTTCACTATTTTCTGACTATAACTTGATTATATTTGATCTTATAAACAAACTTTAACATTTTATCTAAATATGTAAAACTAAAACTTACCCTACAATTTATAAAAGCACTGAGTCCCTTTCGAAAAACCCCTCTTTACCAATTTAAAAAAAAAAAAAATACTAAAATATTGTCTCACCGAATATTTTAATTGGCTAGAATAAGAAAATTATTTGTTCACATGATTTCTATATATGCAGCAGGATAACATTTGTTCACATGATTTCTATAAATGCAGCAGGATAACAGCGTGAATGTGGGCAATTTTAGTGAGTTATTGGAGGAAGAGAGGCAATACAGCCCAACTATTAGTAAAGATTCATAAGAAGCGGGATGACATCGAAAGGAATATGAAGAACTCCTAATAGTCTTGACACATGGTCCCATAGACTGTTTGGTCTCGTGGACGTTATTAAAACTCATTCATTCATAGTACCATCCAGGGACCAAAACATGAAACCAGGCTTTTGGCACTGAAGACTCTTTTTAACCGCTTCTGTGTCAATACATAAATCTTGAAAAACCTTATCCAATGCTTTCCTTCAAATTAAACGAACAGGCGTGAGTTGTAACACAGACTTGAAGGGCAAAAATGTTTGTTATAACGTCCATGGTTACTCAGCCGCCTCGTTGCCCGCACCCCACCTCAAACACCACTAAACCTTTACAAAATTCTCTTCGTTTACTGCGACACGAATGCAAGTTATCAAGCGGCGCTAGAACACACGGAGAACCATCTTCTACGTATCCAGGTTTTTTTTGCAATCTTTTTTTTTTTTTTTTTTTTTTCAAATTTTTGTTTTCAATCCCTCGAGTCCTTCGGCACGATTAATTTCCCCAGGGCAATTTTTCTATGTTTTTTTGTCCACATGTTAAAATTCTTTTTATAATTTTTTCTGTTCTAAGTCATAGTTAAAAATTGTCCAATTTTTTCCTTTGTAAATTTTGGGTGAAGTTATGGATGACCTTTATAGCGATGCCGGGTGGATGGATCACGCTAGAATGTACCTCATAATTCGTACATCTCCTGTGTGGCGACGGAGATTTGAACCTGAGTCACTGTGGTATTTTGTATTTTTTAGCCAATTGTCTATTTTTTACAAGAATTTTCAGTTTATTTTTTCCAAACAATTGAAATATTTTTTGGCCCAGAATGTACGTCATAATTCTTACATGTCTTGTGTGGCGACAGAGATTTGAATTTTGGTTGTGGTGGTATTTTGTATTTTTAGCCAATCGGCTATTTTTCACAAAGACTTTCAATTTTCCCCCAAACATTTCAAAAAAAATTGCCCACTTATTTTATATATTGAATATAAAATTTATAAATTTACGGGTGACACAATTTATAAGTTTTCATAATAAATCTCATGTTTTTACTTCTAATTATTTTATAATACATATATTCATTGTTTCTCAAGATAGTCCCCACCATTCTACATTTTTTTCATCCCTTAAAATTTTCCCTTCATGCTCTTACAAGTGTCCCCTGTTACAATTTCATGACAGCTTCGCTGGACTCCTGAGAGCAATTATTTTCTGTCTGTTTACGCACAAAGTATTAAAAAATTTCATTCCTTGAAATTTTCCCTACATGCTCTTACAACTGTCCCATGTTATGTACAAAATAGGTTTATTTTCTTTGTTTTCAGATTGAGTTTTCTGAGAGCAACTATTCTCTTTGAGATGTTAGCAAATATGAATGCTGAAAGAATGAAAGATAAAAATGGAAGGCACACATTGAAGTGTGTGTGCATCCTTGTTTTATTATGCAAAATGTAGTTACATACAGTTGGTGTAGCTGACAACTAACTATTAGTTAATGGACTAACAAACATGTTAATTCATATATTTAATACCTTCTCTTAACGACTAAATTAGAAACAACTCCAAGTTTGTCCCGAAATTTTACAAACAAAACAAGACCAAGGGGTTTAGTCATCAGATCTATAGGCTGCTCTGTAGAAGCACATAAGCGAAGAGAAATATCACTTGAATCAACCAACTAACAAATGTAGTGATGATGAATCTCAATATGTTTGGTGCGTGCATGAAATAATGGATTCTTCACCAACTTCAATATATCGTGATTGTCACAAAAATGAGGATTAGGTGTAGGTTGAGAAAGTTGAAAATCAATCGGAATTTGACAAAGGCAAACTACCTCACAACTGATAGTAATTGCTACCTTGTATTCTGCTTTTGCGAAAGATATAGCCATAGTATGTTGAAGCTTACTCTGCTACGAAACAACTCTTGAACCAAAGGAAAAGATGTATGTAATGTCCATTGCAGGGCCAATTTTAATAAATATGAAAATCATTGCAAACCCTAACTGAAAATTACAGAATTTTGAAAATAGCTATTTATGTACTAAAAATGAATCTCCAACATTCGATAAGCCCTCATAAATAGCAAAATATAAAAAAATATTTATTTGAGTCCATGAGTCTGATCATTTTCCAATAAAATCAAGTCTAAAAATTATTATAAAATATTACCAAATTAATGATAGAAGAAACTGAATATTTTGTTCATCACACAATGCAGAACTGATGTTTGACCTACCCTAAACAAATCGCCACACTCCAAGTGGCTAGAAAATCACTGCGCTGACCTTAAAGGGCTGATCCTTTGTTGCAACCACCCTTCAATGTCCTCCAAACCCTGTGTTTGGCCTCAAAGGCCACCCAAACAAGGTTGTTGCCTTTCCACAACTATCCAAGGTGATTCACTGCACCCCCAACTGACATGCAATTCACTGCACCCCCAACTGACATGCACAACTGTCCAAGTAGGCTTGTCACCATCTACAAGTGACCCAAATGGCTGAAGATGAAATTTCAGTGCAAGTGTGACCTCTGAATGAGGCCCCCAACTGAGTATTCGGGGGGTTCCGTCCCCAAATACTGAAACTAATGCGGGTTTCCGTCCTCACAAGTGGCGTTGCAAGCGATCATGCTCAGCAATTAGAAATTAATTCAATGATAATAGATAGATCCCAAAATTAGATCTTCCTATCTCCCTTTATACCCCTTTTCCCTCCAATTCCTCCTCCAAGGTGGGGGCTCTAAAAGGGACGGAAAAACAATTATTCAAAAAGCAACTCAATAATAGAATCTAACCAAGGGCTGACTTATATCATTTAAAAGTCCCCATTTTATTATAACTCAGTTTAGAAAAAGTTGTCGACATAAGTCACTTTTAGCAACTTGGATATATTATTATTTTT
Organism: Torreya grandis; assembly: GCA_037957365.1. Taxonomy (NCBI): domain Eukaryota; kingdom Viridiplantae; phylum Streptophyta; class Pinopsida; order Cupressales; family Taxaceae; genus Torreya; species Torreya grandis. The sequence continues at coordinate 2,265,941 of JARHVA010001287.1, read as the reverse complement.
ACTTAAAGTATTTAAAAATATATTTTTTATTTTAATAATAATATTATCTTAATTTAAAAAAGGGGACATTACAGTCTGCCCTTCCCAAATTTGCTTGCCCTCAAGCAAATGCAAGCTCAACTACTCGAGCTCTTCCCAAACGACCATCTCTATAATACTTGGATCCCACTTCATCCTTGGGAACTTGCAATCCCATGTTTTGAATAAACCCTTCTTTATTATTGCCTCAGAAACTTTGAAACTAAACTGTAAGACAACATTCTTGAAGTTGGTGTGATTGCCATGATTACTTTGAACTCCATGAGTTCCTTCCATGCTGCCCAAAGCATGACTGCAACATTGCATTTTCTCCCTCAGAATCAGTGTTGTAGTCGCGGGAAACCAATTTGCACTAGTTGTACATGCCTCAACATTGACAATAGGCTAGAAATTATTCCACCATGTGACTGTAAATCCTTTTATGACTCTCATAAAAGGGTAAAGGGGGTTGGAACTGTCACTGGCAACAAACCGAAAGAACGGTACAACAGATGCCATACTGAAAATCTTTTATAAAATACATCAATGACAATAATCTAGAGGCTGGAAACAACCACACTTTGACTGAAAATATTTCAATAGCAACGATAGACTGAAAAACACTCAACTTTCTGTTAGGAACCATTGGTATTGTTGCCAACAAAATGTCGGTCAAGCTGGAAATACGGATAACCGCAGGTCTACAATCTAGAATGGTGAAGCCATTTTGAAGACTCTTATCTTCCTTGATTTCTCTTTCACACATTAAGGGTGGCAAATTTGTATGTAGCTTGACTTCAACAAAACCATGCTATGTTGAGTCAAAGAACTTTGAATAACAAAATAACGTCTATTGTGCTTACCACCTTCCCACAACCAGTAACTCACTACCCCAACAATGGTGACTTTTTCTATAGCCTTGTCTTCAAGTGTAGGACTTGATTCCAAGGAGTGATCATCTTTGTAGCTCAAATGATCACCCTGATCCCACTCTTTTATGCACACACCATTTGGTACTTGTATGAAATGATCTATGTGCCCCTTGCTACACGTGTTCATCTTATCAACATTTTTAAGATTGGGACATGTTAAAAATAGTGATAAGATGAGAAACACGTTGAGTAGCAAGGGGCACATAGATCTTTTCATACAAGTTTCAAATGGTGTGTGCATAAAAGAGTGGGATCCAAGTGATCATTTGAGCTACAAGGATGATCACTCCTTGGAACCAAGTCCTACATTAGAAGACAAGGCTATGGAGAAAGTCACCATTGTCGGGGTAGCGGGATACTGGATGTGGGAAGGTGGTAAGTACAATATATGTTATTTGGTTGTTGTTCAAGGTCCTATGAATCAACACATGGCTTTGTTGGAGTCAAGCTACATACAAATTTGCCACCCCTGGATGTGTGAAGGAGAAGTCAAGGAGGATAAGAGTCTACAAAATGGCTTCACCATTCTAGATTGTAAACCTGCCGTTATCCATATTTTCAGCTTGCCCAACATTTTGTTGGCAACTATACCAGTAGTTCTTAGCAGAAAGTTGAGTGTTTTTTAGTTTGTTGCTGTTGTTGAAGTATTTTCAGTCAGAGTGTGGTTGTTTCCAGCCTCTAGATTATTGCTATTGATGTATTTTATGAAAGATTTTCAGTATAACATCTGCTGTACTATTCTTTCGTTTGCTGCCAGTGACAGTTCCAACCCTCTTTACCCTTTTATGACAGCCATAAAAGGATTTTCAGTCACATGGTGGAAGAATTTCCAGCGTCCTATCAATGTTGAGGCATGTACAACTAGTGCAAATTGGTTTTCAGCCACTACAAGTCTGATTCTAAGGAAGAATATGGAATGCTACAACCATGCTTGGGGTAGCATGAATGGACCTTTGAAAGTCCATATGAATGGAAGATATGAGAAAAATGCAAGCAATGGAAGAAAGTTGGGCAATATGTGTATGAGGCATGATGAAGCGGTTGAAGGAGTGGTGTTGAAAGCTCTTGCTTTCCATAATGTGTGCTCTATGTGCAGGTCCAACAATGGAGAAGATAAAAAAGAAAAGGGATGAGTGTGGTTCAGTTCAACATGCTCATAGATATGAGAAGTGAAGTGAAGAAGTAAAACAAGATGATAGTATCACAGTGACAATTGAAGAGATAGTTAATTGTAATGTCCCCAAATTGGGACAATGATGAAAAAAAGGGTTTTTTAACAAACCCTTAACCTACCCAAACAAAACTGAATTCTAAAAATTTAAATCAACAAACTCTAGCTGAATTAAGATACTCAAAAACATCACAAATAAAAACAAACCCTAGGCACCAATGTTGCACAATTAATTCCACAACTAATGTGGTATATATCCACTAAATTTCACCTTTAATCCCTATGAAATGTCATACATAAAACCTAATTAGGCTGCTGTAATAAATACCTGTTTTGGTGGGAGCAATGGAGATGTACTGTTGGAAAGTACCCTTGCAATATTTTTGATTTTCTTCTGAAAATAAAATTCTGTTTTCCCTTGCCAAATCAACTTTCAAACCCTTGCAAATACTCACTGATAATAATAAAAAATTATAGAAATATTTTAGAATGAAATACCCCCAAGTTAGCCCTTCCAATGGCCTTCAAAACCCTTCAATGCAAGTCGCTAATGTGTAGAAAATTATTGTATGAATTAAATCAGAATTTTAACCTTGGATTCACTCTCAAAAGGATGTCAAAGTCCCCAAAAAATATGCCAAAAATACACAAATAATTATAATATTATTTGCCCATTGTTTAGGGTCTAAAAACACCCTACAACCCTCAGAAAATCCTACACAAGTGAATCGCTTCACTCATAAAATAATGGCAGAATTTTTAGAATGAAACCCTAGTCTTTCCCTTTCAAATTCTATCAAATCCTTATGATAAATTGCCACAAAAATCAGAAATAGTATAACAATTTATACCTTGTCAAATGGAGTCTAAAAACCCTCTAAAGATGCTCAATTTCTTTCCCAACTGATTCCCCCTAACTCAAAAAATATAGAAAATAAAACCAGATTATTTTACTCACCAAAATTCTTCCAAATAGCCTCCAAAGGACTCTTAAAGGCAAGTCGCCCAAGTTGGAAAATTGATATAAAATATTTGCAATATTTTATATTCCGCAAAACACTTTCAATCAGTCTCAAAGTCCTTTAAATCTGCCCTCCAATCAAATTGCCTTAGCTGGAAAATTCAATAAAATATTATGCACCCTTCCTTGGCTCCAACGACCCCTCCAAGTGGCTCACCCAACTCCCTAGGCCTCCAAAAAACAAACAAACTAACTAGGCCGAAAAGGGGGACATTACAGTCCTCCCCACCCAAAAGTGCTTGTCCTCAAGCAATTGCAAAAGCCATGGAGCTGTCCCCACATCCTTCATAATGCATCTTGTCACTGAAATGATTTTCCATTGCAAAGAACCTTCAAGTTGAACTCCCCGTTTGCAAAACACATACCTTGTGGGCTGCCCCCTTATGTTCAAGATGTCATAATCATTTTCTAAGAATCCTTCATAACCCGAAAATAGATGCCATACTTGATTGTTTTTGATGTAGTATCCCAAAGTGTATGATGTGCCTTCATAAAAATTATTCACAATCTTGAAATTATTCATTAAGGCCTCTTCATACAACATACCTTGAATGATAAAAGTGCTTAGGCACAACCTTTCTTGAGTGTGTCTTCTACCACTCCCTTTATGCATAGGAAAGATGTAGTTTTGATCAATCAAAAGTCTATGCCAACTATCAACATGGAATTGCACCTTCCCAATTGGATTAAACCAAAAGTATGCTTTCTCATACATATTTCCAGATTGTACCCTTGGCTGTATTTTACCACAAAAATCCAATTTTTGGCCTCTTATATACTGCTGTAATTGATCATAAAATCAGATTTTACTATGTGATCATTATCAGAATGCATCTTGGCACCAAATTTCCCCAATGTAGACTGTAATATGACAAAAAAACTCCAATTTTTCCCTTCTTCATGTGGCTGAACTTGTTTTTCTAACTCAGGAAATTGAAATCAAAAAATTACAGACTTCTTACCATTTTTTTCCATTCTTGCCTTTGACTGCCATGTGTAAGATAAATGGTTTTTGATGCCCCCAATGTTCCATAGGTGATTTGCACCATGTTTGTCCTTCTTTTGCAAGGAGAAGGCCCTCCCTTTCTTGTCATTTGGATCCTTTGTACAGCTGCTAATCACTTTCATTCTTTCAAAATTTAACGGGTGTCATCTTTTCCTCAAAGCATCACTACTTCCCCTTTTGCAAGGAGGAGTAGGGTGCTGCCCCAAGCATGTTTATTGCCTTTGGCAATCCAATCTTTCCCCATCCTTTTTAAATAAAATATGACAACAATGGAAATTTGCAATGCTTACCAAATGCTTTCTAGAAGGCTCAAAAATTGGATGAAGGGGCTGCATTTTATGTCTAGGGACAGCCTTCTTTTCCACTCTCCTCATGTTCATGATACATCCTCCCAACATTTTATTGGCCTTAAAAGAGGGGGCCTCTCCATCATTCAAACCATGCAAAACAACCTCCTTGCCGGCTATCTTGAATTTGAGTTTCCATGGTTTGGTAGTTTTGTGTATATTCACCAAGTGAGTGTAACCATTGAATCCCAAGGACCATATTGGTCTACCCTATACCCACCACATAAAAATCATCCTCAACCACATGTTTTTCCAAAGTGAGGCTAAGCTTTGGAATCTTGGTTGTGCAGGTGATGGTGAATCCATCTTCTACTGTAACTCTAAAATCCTTGAATTCCACCAATTGTAATCCACATGATGTTACCAATCCTCTATCAATGAAATTATGAGTTGCCCCACTATCAATAAGTATGGTAATAGGTGTGCTCATTAATGAACCCTTAACTCTGAAGGGATAGTATCTAGGAGCCCCTAAAAGCGTGCCAAAGTGCCACTCAACTCCTCCTCTCCTTCTATCTCCAAAGTGTTCCCCTCATAGTGGTTTCCCCAACTTCCTCCTCATTTTCCTCATCGGAAAGCACCTCGATGTAGTGAACTTGTCCCTTGCCACGACAATTGTCGCCTTTCTCCCAAGGGTCCTTGCAAGTGAAGCAAAGACCTTTCCTTCTTAGCTCATTCTTTACATTAAAGCTCCTACGTGGTAACTCCTTCTGCTGCCCCAAACCTGGTTGGTTTGGTTTAATCAAAGGACCCACATGATTGGCCTTCGGAGGTCCTCCAAAGCTACTCTTGGGCTGCCCCAAACCACCACCTCTTTGTTGCCCACTAGGTGGAAAAAAGGTACTCTTTGGCTGTCCCAAAGGTGGAAATCTGCCCCTCAGAGTAGAAGACTCCAATTGTAGGCCCTCTGAATGGCCACTCTCAGTGAAGGTGGATCAAAAGTCTTGACCAATCTCCATAGGGAGTCAACCGAGCTCTCTGTGAATAATACCACCAATCTCCTATCTGAAATATCAGTCACCATGATTGACAGTCTAAAACTCTATGATGTAATTGTCCATTGAAGGCCTCTGCCGCAATTGAGCTAAATCACGGAAGTGAAGCTCAGGATTTGCTCTATCGAACCTCTCGATCCTCCTACTAAACCCCTCATAGGAGCATATGTGTTGATGCCCCTGTGTGATCAAACCATGATACCACCAATCGTGGGCTGCTCCCTCTAAATGCAAGGTGGCGAATTGAATGGCCTCTCCCTTTGCCATAGGTTGAAGCGAAAAGAAGGTATCCACCTTCTGAATCCATGCCCTAGCCGAGCTCCTCTGTGACCCATCAAAAGTAGAGAGAGATAACTTCCCCAATGCATGCTTGATATCTCCTTGGCTGCCCCTCTGCCTCTGACTAGTCCTGGGCCCACTCTGTCCCCGTTTTCAAGCTGAAAACTCAAAAAATGTCATAGCCTCCCTAACTGTCGCAGATAAGGTGACATACTCATCCATCTCTCTTTCTAACTCCTTGCGTGGGCTGAGTAACCCCTCCCTCGCTATTGCGAGCTCCTCCCTTTGAATGAATGTAGGCTGTGTAAGCCTACGTGTGAATGCCCCATTCCCTGAAGGGGGTGTATGTGCATCTGGCCTGCTCTCAAAGGCACCGCTATCTCCATTGAGTGTCTTCAAACCACCCATCTCGCGGAGGGAACGAAGAAACCCCGTCATCACTGCTGTCATCCTCTCCTGAGTTTGGGAATACTTCTCAAACCTCTCCTCGGCCAACCTGTCTCTCCTCTCACTTTCTTGTCTCCTAGTACTCCATGTCACCCATAGCTCGATCTTGCTCAGGTGAACCAACTGACGGAAGTCTTGCTTCCCTCCTGCTACTCCTCAAATAATACTTAACCTCTTTGTTGCCATTCATGTATCAACTCGTCACCCCACATAATAGCCAAGATATGGTTCTGATACCACTGTAATGTCCCCAAATTGGAACAATGATGAAAAAAGAGTGTTTTCCAACAAACCTTTAACCAACCCAAACAAAATCAAATTCTGAAAATTTAAATCAGCAAACCCTAGCTGAATTAAGATGCTCAATAATACCACAAATAAAAACAAACCCTAGGCGACAATGTTGCACAATTAATTCCACAACTAATGTGGTATATATCGACATAATTTCACCTTTAATCCCTATGAAATGTCATATATAAACCCTAATTAGGCTGCTGTAATAAATACCTATTTTGGTGGGAGAAATGGAGATGTATCGTTGGAAAGTGCCCTTGCAATATTTTTGATTTTTTTCTGAAAGTACAACTATGTTTTCCCTTGCCAAATCAACCTTCAAACCCTTGCAAATACTCACCGATAATAATAAAAAATTATAGAAATATTTTAGAATGAAATACCCCCAAGTTAGCCCTTCCAACGGCCTTCAAAACCCTTCAATGCAAGTCGCCAATGTGCATAAAATTATTGTATGAATTAAATCAGAATCTTAACCTTGGATTCACTCTCAAAAGGATGTCAAAGTCCTCAAAAAATATGCCAAAAATACACAAATAATTATAATATTATTTGCCCATTGTTTACGGTCTAAAAACACCTTACAACCCTCAGAAAATCCTACACAAGTGAATCGCTTCACTCATAAAATAATGACAGAATTTTTAGAATGGAACCCTAGTCTTTCCCTTTCAAATTCTATCAAATCCTTATGATAAATTGCCACAAAAATCAGAAATAGTATAACAATTTATACCTTGTCAAATGGAGTCTAAAAACCCTCTAAAGATGCTCAATTTCTTTCCCAACTGATTCCCCCTAACTCAAAAAATATAGAAAATAAAATCAGATTATTTTACTCACCAAAATTCTTCCAAATAGCCTCCAAAGGACTCTTAAAGGCAAGTCGCCCAAGTTGGAAAATTGATATAAAATATTTGCAATATTTTATACTCCGCAAAACACTTTCAATCAGTCTCAAAGTCCTTTAAATCTACCCTCCAATCAAATTGCCTTAGCTGGAAAATTCAATAAAATATTATGCACCCTTCCTTGGCTCCAACGACCCCTCCAAGTGGCTCACCCAACTCCCTATACAAGTCGCCACACCTTGGAGTGATCTTCCATTCCACGCACAAGCTCTCAAGATGATTCGCTCTTCTCCAAAACTTGTAACATTATTAAAATCAGCATCCAATAGGGTTTGTAATATTTTCATAATAAAGGTGGTGTCCAAAAGCACCTTTGTAGATCCACTTGCATGTACACATGCAATTTTGAAGCTCACTTACAACTCTCGAATAGAGTTGCCCAAGTAGAAGGAATGGAGGTTTTCATCCCCAAATCCTTGACACTTCTTGAAAGTTTTTGTCCTCAAGAGGTGGTAACCAGGCTTGACATGCTTGATTCAAATTTCCAAATTAATATTCACAAGATTCTTTATTTGCTTTTATAACCAACCTCCAAGGGTGGTGCCCAAGTTGGAGGGTTGTAATCTTTCAAAACATAAGCACTTTATCTTTTTAAAACTCACCTTATTGGTTGTTTAGGTTCCCATGAGTCCAACTTAAAGTGAACATAAGATAAAAAATATCTTTTTGCAAACTCAACTGAAAATTAGAACACTTAAGTACATTTTACTTTTCTTTTTCATAGATTAGGCCCCCTCCATGTTTCCTTTTTTTTCTTCCCTTAGCTTTGTGGGAACAACCAAACTAAGGATTTCAAAAACAAACTATGCCAAAAAGGGGGACATGACATTAACAAGGATATGACAACAGTAGAGAATAGTCTTCAAGTCATCATGGAGACAATAGAGAGTGAGAAAGTGATTGTACAAGGATGTTCCCAAAAAAACATGCAAGAGGAAGTCCAATGGCAGCAACTGAGAGACATAAAGGTTGTTCAGGGAAAGCCATTGACTCCCTTTGAGAAGTGGTTGTTTCTTGACCACGACTATCTCTAATTCTTGGTAGATTAGGTATACGAGGTTATGTCTGTTTATACGGCTCTGGGGAATGCAATATCAAGTGTCAAAAAAGAAAAGTGCAATCAGCTTAGAAGGGAGATAAAGAGTATGAAGGAGAAAGAAGACAAGGATAAGATAGAGCAACTGAGTTTGTTATCAGCGCAAGCTAATGATGAAGAGTATGGGGTTGTTGCTGGTGTTGATGGGATGGAGTGGATGCTTCTCCAAGTATTAGCACATGGTGATGAATATGGAAACAATGATGAGGTGATATCATCATATGACAACGGGAGCATACCCAAGACAACTATGGGCCTAATTTCCAGTACTAATGTTGTCATCAGTATTATCAACCATCACATCACTAGATGGGCACTCACAAAAGTGATTTTGCAAGGGTTTTTATTCACGGAAAAGAGTTTTTTCCAGTTGGTGATGACTAATGTAGAGCTTACAGTCCTTGTATGGCTACCTACTACCTCTACATCGATCACATTACTGAATTTTGCATGGGTTTGTCATATTTATAACTGTTACATCATTTTTATATTGCTGTTCTTAATATTTACAGTCATGAACAACTGTACATTTGTGCAATTTGAGAGGGTTTCTTTGCACTGTAATGTTAGTGGAGGGGTCCTGTTATGGAAGACAATCATCCCAACCATCTTAGTGCTGATTGGGATGGAATTCCAAGTGACTTGTGGCTGTTATGCCTTGTTTCCATCTTACATGTAAGCTGTGTTGTGCCATGAATTAAAGGGATCAGCCCACATTAACATTATGGGACCCATGGGACCCATGGGACCCATTAGACCTCAAGGCTATAGTCATGAAGCAAGTGTTTGGGATCCTTCATCATATGAGAAGAGCAGATGGATACAACAGAAACACAGTGGTGAGCCCTTGGGGCAGCCTTTGGCCTTAAAGAAATGTATGGAAGATGTTCTCATACCGTGGATAGAAGACTTCATCGAAGGAGAGCATATAGAAGTGGGTAATGGATGGAGTAGACCCCATGAAAATTGTTGGCAGAGGTTGTACCACTTGACAACTATGGGGAAACAACAACACAATGGAGAGAGCATATGGTAGCTTTCGGTCTTGTGGGAGTTTGTGGTTGCCTTGAGACATCAACAAATTTTGGAGGATCATCTTGTGGATGGATTGCATTCATTATCCATTTGGGATATCAGGGATGTATCACATCATGTTTTTTTATAGGAGTTATCCCACTTAACATGTGCAAGATCCAGGCTCTATGGGCGTTATAGCATGACCTATCACTTTGGCATATGAGGTTGCAATTGTTTGAGGGCAAACGTTTTTGGGAAGGGCGGACTATAATGTTCCCTTTTAGAGATTAAAATAATTAATAATATTATTTAAGTTGGGCCTAGTCATTTCTACTTTTTTGGGAAACTTAACAATAATATTATTATTAAAATAAAAAGTATTCTTAAATATTTTAAAGTAAACTTAATAATATGACTAAGTGGCTAAAAAATAATGTTAGCAACTTATGCTTTATTATTAAAATAAAGTAAGTTTGGAGTTTGAGTGGAAAAGGTATAAAAAGAAGTGGAGATTTCTAATTTTGGCATTTATGTCATTTTTATAAATCAAAATTATGAGTTTGAGCTTGCTTGATTTTCAACCTTAAAAGACGAAACCCTTCTTTGGTATTCTAAAGTTGAGGACGAAAACCTTTGACCTTTAGTGGGGTGACTTTCAGAGACCTTGTGGATTTGCTTCCCGCTTCCATTGCAACAAGAGTTAGCTACTTTTCTGCAGAGGTTACTAGAGGTGTCTGGAAACCTGCATCAATGAATGGAACTGATTGGCTAAGTCTTTCTTTAAATGTTCTGTCAATTGAAGCTCTGATAAAGGAGGTACTGGCTGCTGCAGGTGTTCATGTTCCAAGGCTTGTCATAGGTGGAAATGCATCAGCTACCCTTCCATTACCATTAACAGCACTTGCATGTCTAATAATTACATTCAAGCTGGATAAGCATTTAGAATTAATGACTGGTATTGCTGGATCAGTTTTGGAAACTGCTGCGGCTGGAAGTCCTTGTCCTTGCATACCCATTGTTGGAGCTCTCTGGGCTCAAAAGGTCAGAAGGTGGCATAATTTTATTGTCTTCTGTTCCACACAAACTATATTCATGCGTGATAAGCAAGCTCTTTTACAACTTCTCAGAAGTTGCTTTGCTGCTACTCTTGGATCTAAAAACAGTTTGATGTCAAAGCTGATAGTTCATAGCTGCATTCATGCAAGCAACACTATGGTACACAGACATAAATATTCTCGCTGTTCCCAAAGAGTCAAGAGGCCTTGCTATGGTTTGCATTTTCATGATGATAAAGGGGGACAACATGAACATTACTTAAGTGTATGGGATGTTGGTGCTTCGATGGATGGAAAGAGAAACGGATCTCCATGTTGCAAACATAGGCAACACTGCCACTGCCAAGATTTTGTTAGCAGCCACAAGTTTTTTAATTTAAATCCATGTGAAAATTCAAGTTACAGCCCTAGCTACATACAGGTTGGCCACCCTTGGTTGTGTAAAGGAGAATTTGCAGAGGTTGGGATTCTACAAAATGGCTTCACCATTCCGTGCATCATGATTCAGAATTTAGCATTCAACATTCAGAATTCGGAATTCTGCACTTGGAGTGGATACAAGGTATGCAATGATTCTTACATCATGTGTTTAGGTGAGAAGCTAAAACCCATGGATGAGAGACGTTTTACTGAGGCTTCAAATGATGTCAGTTCAGATTATGAAAAGAATGTTCCGATCCAAGAAACATATTAGATTGATTTTCAGAATGATTCTACGAATAAGCATGCACTTGAAAGAGTGTTTTAGTAGAGGTAGGTATTAAATTTACAAATTCAGAGATTGGTTACATTTACATCATGGTTCTTGGGATGATGTATGGAGACATTTCAAAGGTTCAGTGTGCCAAAAAGTTGAGTTGAAACATGATCATAAACAGTGTGGCAATACTTATGAGAAAGGTGCCACTGAATGTGAAAATTGGGAAAAGCTCTGACATCGTCTTAAACTAACTTCTCATCCTTTTGTATATCTCATGGAAGTTTATGCTAAGACTGGGCAGCCCAGGAGTTCTTTAGAGATTTTCCAAGAAATGCAAAAGAAAGGAGTTCCTATGAGTGTGATTGCTTATGAGAAAATTATATAGGTATTGTCAAATTCTCAAGAAAAATAGAATTCAAGCCTAGAAGAAGAGATAGCTGATATGGCTGTAAGCAAGTTTACAGTAGGCATTTGTGCCCATAACGGAAAAATAAAGACCTCAAGCTCCACAAAACTCTAAGACCCAATACTAGAGGAAGATTCCAAGTGCAATTAGATGAATTTGGCAGTGATTCTAACTTCATGAGTGTTGATTTATGGTTCAGTTTAAGCACCTGATGTAGGTTATGAGAGTGCAATATCAGAAGGAGCCATTATGGATAACTTGCAGCAAAAATTGAATGTTTTAGAAGTGCAAGAGGAACAATTTCATGTTAGTTTTCAGTCAAACATCTTGGTGAGACAACATTTATTCAGAACATGGGATTGCAAGTTCCCAAGGACGAAGTGGGATCCATGTATTATGGAGAAGGTCATTTGGGGAGAGCTCAAGCAGTTGAGCTTGCTTTTGCTTGAGGGCAAACAAATTTGGGATGACGGACTGTAATGTTCCCTTTTCTAAATTAAAATAATTAATAATATCATTTAAGTTGGGCCGGTCATTTCTAATCTTTTGATAACTTAATAATAATATTATTATTAAAATAAAAAGTATTCTTAAATACTTTAAAGTAAAATTAATAATATGACTAAATGGCCAAAAAGTAATTTCGGCAACTTATGTTTTATTATTAAAATAAAGTAAGTTTGGAGTTTGAGTGGAAAAAGGTATAAAAGGTGGTGGAGAGGTCTATTTTTGGGATCTATCTATCTATCGTTTAATTCTTTTGAAGCTAAGCATGCTTGCTTGCACATTCAGCGATTGAGGATGAAAACCCTCATATGCTTTCAAATTTGAGGACGAAAACCCTCAATATTTCTTTGGTGACTTCATAAGGGGGTCATAGCTAAGCTAAAGATCAGATTTCTAGAGCTTAAAGACAAATTTTTAGAGTTAGGGCATAGTTTTAGAGTGATGTAAAAAATTGGCAGCTAGGGTACGCACCAAAGAACAGATTTTCAATCTTATTTCAGCTAGGGCATCCATATATTAGTGGGAGCATCATTGAGAAGTGTCACGGTAGTGTTTTGGGGCCCTTTTGGAGCTAAACGACCTCCTAGAAGAGTGGGACAACCCCCTTGTGGGGACTGTTGCAAGTGATTTGGGCCAAGCATTCTGTGGTGGGGCTTGCCTAAGGCCCTAATTTGCCCTAGGACATATTTTACGGCCCTTCTTTCTTCAATTTCAGCAACATATGGTCATATATTTTAATGTTGTCTTTCCAATTGCAAATTAAATAAAAATAAATTCAAACTTTGGTGGAAAAATTATTTTCTTGCATATAGAAATATCCCAAAAGGGATAATTTACTGAATATTATGATTATTTGGAAACCCTACTTCAATATGGAATTTTTTTGATTTAATTGCAGCAAACCCTAGCTGCCAACAACCCTTCAATTATACCTTAAAAATGGGTTTAAAATATGCTGAAATCAAATCAATTATTAGCTGCTCCAAACATGAAAGTATAGCCCTTAAAAAAAAAAATATATTCTTCAAACCCTAGGCGTCCTTGCCTGCAAATTTAATTTGAAAATTATAGATGTTTTTCTATGCCGCAAATCTTATGAAACCCTCAATAAATTGCATAAATACATTTACAACTCTGATTTTCCTTAAACCCTAGCAAGCTGAAATATATATACTTCTGTAGATGCTTTAAAATAGCTCCAAAAAATATTATTTCATGTTCCCAAAAATAGCAGGAAATATAATTAATTATTTGCCAAATAACCAACCAAAAACCTTATTTTTTGGTGAAGTATAGTGCTGAAAAATTATCATAAAAATTCATAATAATAGTGCGGACGATCCACACTCTCAAACCATTTCCAAATGACCAACCAAGTGGGTCGTCAATCCGCAAAACCTGCTTGCTGCCCTTCCAAAGGATTGCAACCCTTTAAATGGATGATCGCTTGCCTGGGACAACCCTCTAGTCCACTTGCCCAACTCACAAGTGGTTCACTTACCTGCAATTGATCAATTTGGTGTTGAAAACACACCAATTCTGCAATTGAAGCTCTTGACAATCTCCTTACAAAGTTGCTCCTAACTAAAATCAAGAGTTTTCACCCTTGTTCGAGCTTCCTTGAAGGGTTTCTGTCCTCCAAGTACAAGCCAAGCTTTTCATGCTTAGATTTCAGAAAAACAATTATCCAAAAAGTTATAACCTCTCCAAATGATTCCTCTTTTACTTTTGTAGCCCTCCAAGTGTGGCACTCAAAAGAAGAGAGGGTAACTTAAAAAATGTTATCTAAAAGACCTTTTCTTCAAATCACTTAAGCTTTCATGTCCCTTAAATGTCCTCTCTTTAAATGAAATAAGAAACATAAAGTAACTTTCTAAAAAGGTACTTTTTGAAATATTCAAACAAAATATTCAATACTCCTTTCCCTTTATGCTTGTCTCTTAGCCTTCGGGAATAAGTTAAGGCTAAGGGTCTTCCAAGTGTCCCTATCAAAAAAGGGACATGACAATTGTCTCTGTCCAAAATTGCTTGTCCTCAAGCAATAAAATTAGTCAAAGTGCTATCTCCACTATGGGTTTTGTGCCAAACTTGAACCTAGGCCCTTCCCAATGAAAAGACCCCTCTTGATGATGCCTTTTACAACTGTAGATGACGTTCTCTTGTTGCTTAAGTGAGCTGAAAATGAAGGACCGGCAACACCTCATAATGTTACTTCTTACCCTTGAGCCCAAGTGTTCACAAAATGCCCACAAGATGTTGAAAACAAGAAAATCTTCAAGGTTCGCATCACAAGGGTGGCTGAAAAATGGTATTCCAGCTAGGTAGTCTTCAAGTATTAGGGCCTTGATTGCCCTTGTATCAACACCTGCACATGAAACAAACATATTAGTCAAAAAAATCATCTTTCCTTTCTCTTTTGTATTTTTGGCAACGCTTTTCGTATGGAGTATGGCTGCAAACTCCTTATTGTTTTGGATTGCTTGAGGGCAAGCAATTTTGGGAAGGGAGGACTGTGATGTCCTCATTTTTACATCATGATTAAGTAGGTATTGAAGATCTTTAGTTTATTTCCTCATAGACTAAATGAATCCTTTTGGAGAATTATATTTTATTAGTTAATTATTAATTGCCGAAAATAGTGATTTTTATCATTTGTTCTTATAAGACAATTATCACTTAATTAATAGGATATTTGTTAAAAGTGTTTTTACCACTAAAGTGCTTAAATGAATTAATTATTAATTTATTTGTTTTAAAGTAATTTTAATTACTATTTTATTAAGGCAACTAATTAATATTATATTCGAAAAAGAAAATGTCGGCATGAGGGCTAAAACAAGGAAATGAAAAAAATTTTCTAAAAAGGGCAATAAAAAGCTTATAATGTATTTTATCTTCCCAAAGTGGTTCGCCCTCTTTTCGAAGATACAAATACAAAAAGATTACAATGGAGGACATGTTGAATTTGATAATTGTTTTTCATACTTGAAGAAACTATTGGGATGCATGTGCAATAGGTGTTCGTGGTTTTTTGTGTTGATCATTTTAAAAAAGGTGTCTTTTGACGCCACCTTTGCTAAGGAGATTTTGTTACTTGCCTTAGAAGTGAGGCGAATTGCTTTGAGTTCTTGTGAGGGTTTCGAGGCTCATTTCTTGCATATTAATTCTGATTTCTATTTGCCCTATTTTTGCTAGTGGAATGAACTACCTTGGAGGCTTGGTTGAGGGTTGGAAGGCCCTTTTTAGGTCTATTTATGCAAATTAAATATTTTAAATTTATTTGTTAATTTTCTGTATGTTGGCATGGGGTTTTGGAGGAGTTTTGTGGAAGTTTGAAGCTTTAAATCGATAGAAATTAAATAATAATTTTCAAATTATTCTTTAATTATTTGTGACAGGTTTTCAAGGCTTTTTCACTTGCAAAAAGTAAGATCTCGCTCTCTTAATTTTATGCTAATTTCCCTGCACTTGGTGACTTGGGCGATTGGCTTGGAGGGCACTTTTTGGTCATTTTTATGCCCTAGGAGGTTCGCTAGATTTTTTTGTGATTTTTGGGCACTTGGCGAATTTTTGGCAAGGGTTTGAAGCGAAAAAATATCAAGAACAGCTGTATTTTTGGAAAAAAATCAAATTTTTACAATCATCATAAAGTGGCATTTGAGCATCAATAAATTGGCGAAAAGGTACTTCTTTCATGTAAAATTTTATGATTATTTTTGCAAGTATTCAAATAAATTTGGGATAAGATATTGGTTGGAAATTGTCTACAAAACCATAGCATTGTGGCGGCTAGGGTTTTTAGGGCATTGGCAAGGGTTTTTGGAGCAATTATTGCAAACTAGGGTTTGCTGATTTCATTTTCAGAATTTCAAAATTTTGGGATTTAAGGGAAAACCCCTTTTGTGTGAAATCATCCCATTTGGGGACATTACATTTTATCAAATCCATAGCAAGTAAGTCTTGTTTGCTTAAGATCTTTTGTGGTGTAACCTAGTTTTTTAACTAACCACAAGGAGTTCACATTAATGCTTGAACTTTCATCCACAAGAACTTATTTGAAAATCACCATGGATCATGGCACTAATGAAAAGAGGTGGTTCATTGGTTCGAAAGAGAATTTCATTAATAATCATATCAGGAAACTCGATAGAGAGTTTGTTGGTTGAGGATGGGATATGGTTTCAATGGTATGGATTTTGGTAGGTTGTGGCCCTTTAAGAGGGTGACTGATGTTTTTGTTATGGTTGAAGGTACTTCTATGTCTTGCAATTGTTGTATGATAAGTTTACGATGATAAGGTGATGTTCTCATGAGTTCCATTGGAGGAATCTTGCAAGGCACATTGTTAAGTTCTAGGAAATTCCATTGAGTTGATTTTTGGTAAGAACTGTAACGTTATTTAGGTAGAAAACTAGGGTTTGCTTTGGGACCTTTGGGGATTAGAGGATGTTGATCATTAGTTTGAGGATCTGGTGGTGGAGCGGAATCATTTGATGGTGTTTTTGAAGTTGTATTAGAGGTTGTATCTTTGAGAAGCATTTCATCTTGGGATATTTTTTTAGGTTTGGTAATGGGATCTTTATGAACGGTTTTATGTCAATAGTTAACATTTATCGCGTTAATGCATTGATAATTGATGTAGTATTGGTCATAATTGGCATCAATAACACCTACATAGTTGTTCAAAGGAGCTTTATTGGTATTAGAAGATTGTTGAGGATTCTTGTGATATTTTTTATATTGAGATTGATTTGAGTGATGTGATTGGTTAGATTGATATCATTGGTTAGATTGAGCTTTAGAAGCTTTAAGATATTCCTTATAACACTCTTTACATATAGCTTTGTGGTTGAAGTTTTAACCTATCATGAGGTCCTAAACAGGTTTCTTAAATTCGTGAGAATATTCATGAGAATGACCAACAATAGCATGAAATTAGCAAAACTTGTCATGTTTATACCATGGAGGAAAAGGTTTAGATTGGTCAAAACTCAAAGGCCTAGAAGGTGACATGATTTTTTGGAGCTCTTAAATACTCAAGGGAGGGCAGGTAGGTTTTGAATTATTTGAATTGTTTGAAGGAGGTACTCCTGACTTTGGTTGGGGAGGTTTATTTTGTGAAGTGTTGGTATTGATCACATTAGTTGATGCTTGGAAAGATTTCCTATTAGAGTTCTGAAAAGGTTCACAAGGCAATCTTGTTGTTTAGCTTGATCAAAGGCTGCTTCAAATGTCTTAAGAGAGGAGGAACTTACTTTGTATTGAAATGAGAGCTTTAACGCAGTAATGAAAAGTTTGAAAAGATTTTCTTCACTCATGTTATGATCTGATTAATGGGCTAAAGACTTCCATTGTTTGATGAAATCATGGGCAAATTCTTTAGGTAATTGTTTGGCATTGAATAGGTATTCTAGTTTTTCTAATTGAATGGGCTAGAAGTTGATTGTACCATTTTAATGCATGCCCAATTTGAGTTTTGACTAGAAGCTTAGTAATTGCATAAGTATTTGTTTGAATCCATTCTTTGTAGAGGCTTTCTAACACTTTAAGTTGAAGAGTAGGATTGATAGTTTCATCATATCTTATCATTGGAGAGGCACCTCCAATGTCCATGGAAACAATGTAGGGAGCTAAAGGTTCATTTCGAAGAGTTTGAAACATTTTTTTGTGAATAGGAGGTTGGGGAATAAGATTCCCGTTAGCATCCGTAAGAGGAGGTACAAAATGTTGATTGGGTTGATTCCAAACAACATGTTGAGGTTGATTAGCCATTTGCAAAAGGCAGTTTTGCATTTGGAGCATTTGATGGGTATTGGTAGCTTGCATAAGGGCCATTTGGTCTAGCACTTTGGCAAGGACTTGAGCACTTAGTAGGAGGATTTTGAGTAGGATTATTGGTAGTGTTGTTGAGAAAAGGAAGATTGTTAGGAGAAATGTTATTGGTATTAAGAGAAGGAATATAGTTGGAAGCACTAGATACTGATCTAGAGTTGTTAAGGTTCTTAAGGCTTCCATCCTTGTTTGAAGTATAAATGAATTTTGAGTCAAGATCTTTGATATATTGGTCGGGATTTATTGGATCACTATTGAAAGAGATTTAAACCATGTTGCATTGGATAGATCAAGATTGAGATTGAGGAAAATCGGACCACGAGGAGCTGCCTTGAATGGTGGGCATGGGAGGGATAAATGAGCTGCCCATATAAAATCTAAATGGGTTGAGGCTTGCTAGAAAACCCTAAGAAAAGAAAAGAAAAAGTGAAAATGATCCAACATAGTGGTGGGATAAGACTCGCATCGGGTTCACCATAATGTATGTAGGGAAAATACAATAAAAAATATAAATATTCTCTAATATAGGAAAAGGGAGAAGACCATACTAGATCCAATATACATACAAATGTGTTGCGCTGCAAAGTGGGGTGGGGTTGTAAGCAAGATCTGTTTGTAAAAGGGGGGATTAAGGCTATAACTAGGAAGCCTATGCAAGGAACTGGCATACAAAGACAACCTAGATCCAAGATGTAAAAAAGGTAAGATAAAGAGATAGAAATGCCATTAGGAGGTAACCATGGGGTATCTAAACTAAGGATTGTTACCAAAAGGTATCATAAGCTAAACTAAGCATGGAGAGAAGACACCATACTATAGCATATGCATATATAAATCATGTAAAAGAAAGAGTCTAGGGATGGGGATACTTACCTTGGGTTGACTTGTTGGCGCATCAATCCCCCCCTTGTTCAAGTGACACTTTATAAGAGTTGTTGTAGGTGGAGACTCAAAAGGTAAGGTAGAAGACCTAAGTATCCTTAATTGAGGACTCCAAAGACTAGGTGTACCTCTTTGGTTTCGCTTCTTTCTCATGAACTCCAAAGACCTTGTACAAACATAGATCTCCACAAGTATAAGCTCCTATACCCTAACTCCTCTTCTACTAAATGTAGGTTTTCATGTGCAAGCAAAGTAGAATGTTTTTTTACTTTAAAAATGACATTTGGGAACCCTATACATACGGGTCCAACTCATAAAAATGACTTATCAATTATGCTGACAGACTCGATTCAGATTGATATAGTATAATGAAATAGAGCAAAAACAATATTATGTAGGCCAGGGCGGAGTTAGTATAGAAGGGCACATAACTATATCGAGTGGGGTCGATACAGTAAAAAAGGGACAACAGACAGGAAAAGGACTATGTCAGCGATGGTTGATACAGTATAAAACACAGGGACTAGAATAAAACTAACTTGGCATGAGCGAGTAAGTCGGAAAAATGCATGATACTAGGTAGAAGAGGCAGAAAGTAGGGAAGAGCATCGGAAGAAGCTAAACTAACCAGATAGAAAGATAATGAGTGTAAATAGGTATAATAAGCGATCATATGACAATATCTCATAAAGTACCATGAGCCGACCCAACCTTGATCCCTGTGCACTCCTTAGGATGTGCACTTAGGGAAAAAGACACGCTGACGAGTCTTGCAATAGAAACTTTCATTAACTGAGAAATATAGGTGTATACGTATCCTAGCAAGATAGTCCTTAGTTTGGTCGAACCCTAGAGGATCAAGGGCCACAAGTTCTTGTTGAATTCAGACAACTCGAGTTCATTAAACTCGTTGAACAATTATTTGAGCTTGTCCCAAGCCCCCCTTTGGAGTCTTTTCATCGAGAATGTTAGGATATTTATTTATAATGACAAAAGAAACACTCAAATATAATCCATTTTGAGGGGGAAACCTCCAATAATCATAATAAATAAGGAAATGAATATAATAATGAAACTTATGATGATTATGGAGAGCCATGCTCAACCATATATATACCCATAATTGGGAAGAGTCACATCCATAATTAGGAAGGGTCACACCCATTCATTCCAATTATGTCAACGCAACTAAATATTACGAATTAGTAAATGAAATATAAAGGTTATGCTCTCCATTCCATAACCTTAGTACTCATAATGTTAGGGGTGTAACATGCCCTTCCCTTTTAGAAAAGCTTTTCCCTCAATGCTTAGCAACTCAGGATGTTGTTGCATGAATTATTCATCCTCCCATGTGGCATCTTCAATGGGCAGATTCTTCCATTTGATGAGGATTTTAGAAATGGCTCGATTGCGTAATTTCTTCATTTGTGTCTCTATAACAACCTCGGGTGCCATAATGAACTTCCTTTCTTCATCTAACTTAGGCAACTCGGACTGGACCAGAAGCTTGGAACCAATTACTTTCTTCAAGCATGAAACATGAAAGCTAGGATGAATTTTAGAAGAAGGTGGAAGTTCTAACTTATGAGCGACACTTCCGATCCTGTGCAGAACCTTATAGGGCCCGTAAAATTTTGGTGCGAGCTTGATGTTCTTATGTTGTTTAAGTGACCGTTGTTTATAGTGTTGCAAGCAAAGGAACACCCATTCTCCTTCCTCAAAATGCCTCTCATTGTGGTCTTGATCGGCTTGTTGTTTCATCCTATTTTCAGCCACAACCAAATTCTCCTTAAGGACTTGAAGCACTTCTTGTTGGTGTTAGAGATGATCCTTGACTGCACGGGCTTTTGGAATGACCCTACAAATAAGATGTATTAGAAGGCGGGGGGTAGCCATAGAGAGCCTTAACTGGTCTCATCTTTGTCGATGTGTGAAATGATGTGTTATACCACCATTTTGCTTGTGAAAGCCACTTGAACCATTGTGTTTGTGTTTCTAAGGCAAAGCAACGTAGGTATCCTTTGAGACATTTGTTCAAAATTTGAGTTTGGCCATTTGATTGTGGATGATAAGATGAACTATGGGCAAGTTTTGTGCCCTATGCAGAAAAATAGTTCAGTCCAAAATATGCCAGTGAAGATAAGATCGCGATCACTCTCAATGATTTTGAGAATTCCTTGGAGTTTTTGTACCTTTTCCGTGAATACTTCTGCCACTGTACTAGCTTGAAATGAATGAGAAAGCCCACAAAAATGTGCGTACTTAGTGAGTCAATCCACAACCACTAATATCTTGTCCAAGTTATTTGATTTAGATAGGCTTGTAATGAAGTCCATTGATATTTCTTCTCAACATTCTGCTGGAATGGCTAATGGTTGTAAGAGACTTGGGGTCTGTTGTTCTGTCCAAGATCTCTATCCCAAATGCATCCATGGGGTTAGATGCACTGAGCGAGCTCAGGGAACAATTGGGGGAATTGTGTCTTCTCGTTTTAGGATTGTTGTTGAGACAATCTAGGGCACGAGTTGCTTGTATTGGGCTCTATTAAATACCCTGTTTGGAATAGATCTCCAAGAGATGCAGTACTACCACTAGAGGTCCAATACCAGTTTTCTTACCAATTCACAAAACTTCTACACTTCTAGCTAGACCAATTGTAACATATTGAAATTCAGAGACCTTTGCATCACTTCACAGTTTCTAAAGGGAAAGATCACTTGTTTGCAAATAAACATCAAAAGAGAGAGAGGGTAAGGTAGAAAAGAAAGCCTTCTAAATAAATGGCCAACACAAATGCTTCTAGGACCAAAATGTGCTCAGTTACAGTTGCACCACTATATGCTAAGTTTCACGATGGCTCGGGCTCTACTCACACAGGGAGATGGTATGAGAAAGGGTAAATGCTTAATACTAAGATTCTTTTAATGAATAAACTGTTAACAAGACTATAGTTGACTACGCACAGTTCCTAATAGCTTTCAAATAAAACGAAAAGAATCACATAACTTAATTAGAACAACAAAGTTCAATCTAATTAACTCATTAACCTTGCAAAAAAGCACAAATTATAGTCCTCTAGCTTTGATGTTGATCCCTTAAAGCAGAAAGAGAGTGGAAGACCTTCAAGACAACTAGACATATTTACACAGGAAAATCAATTTTGCAATAATCCGACATTGTTTGTTTGCAAATAGAGTTGACCCTTCTACAATATTGCATAGCAGTATATATAGAAGATAGAGAGAGGTCTTGCCTCCACGATGCACGAGACTCTACTCTTGGCCATCATGACCTGAAATGGTAAAACAAAATTATGTTAGAAGATTCCTCGTCCCAAAACAAAAAAGACATACTCTTGGGGACCACTGAGAAAGCATCAAGACGGGGTCTGATGTGGACCACTTCCTAACGGTTCTGGTAGGCCTCGCTAAGTTGCCAATGATTAGTCGACGAGGTCGAACCTCTGCGAGTTGAAAAATGACTCATGGAGGTGCATTTCTGCTTGGCTATCAAGTGTAGGGAGAGTGAGGAGCACAAGCCCAATTTGCCTCTATGGCACTATGAATGATTGAGGGATTGGCCACATGGTGCTTTGTCAATGTCTTTGACTGCTCAGTGATTTTGAAAATGACAAATGTCTCGCTATAATTCTTTTAGGGCCCACTTTCGTGTCTTTCACTTGTGTGCTGAAGTCAAGGGATATATCCAAGTCGAGCTTCTTGGGATTGTGACACTTTTCAATTTGCTGGTTGATCAGGACGTGTGTGGACCTTGCCTTTAGTCTTTGGATCGAAATTGATATGGATGTAAGGTCATCTTTAAATGGCGCATATACCTTTATAGTGCTCTTGGGGCCCATCTTCGTGTCTCGAATCCGCTTTGTCTTGAGGGAAACATGTGGCATGATGTTGTTGATTTCAGCTTCTTCGTTGTCTCACTGAGTCATCTGCCTTGCCACATGTCTATTTATCATGCAATCGAGTCTTGCTTTTATTTGTCCATGCTGCTTTATTTGCAGTGTGACACTTGTCTCGCTCTCGCTTCTTTGCTTGAAATCGACTTTGCTTATTGTGTTATTGGCCTTTCATCATGATTTAGCGAGATATAGACACATGACCTGATTATGTTCTTTCGCTTAGTCGTTGAGCTTTGGAGCATGCACCTTGGGACTTTGGCTATGGTTCAACGAGATGTCGACACGTGGAATGATCTCTTTCATTCGGAGGTTTGCGGGTTCCGTATTGTTCTTTGCTATGTCTACAAGCCGTGAGTTAACGGGATGCTTCCACGTGGACAGCCCTCGCTTGTTTGGGTGATTGCTGAGCTTTTGTAATGTCCCCTTTTTTGAATTAAGCACGACAGAGGACCCGAAGCCTATTCTTATTTCCCGTGGGCTAGGGGGCCTTAATAAAAGGGAAATAATTTAATAATAATGTTATCCTCAACGTCACTTTATTTAATAACATGAAAAATGACATTCATTATTATTATTGTTATTATTAAATGGGGTCAAAAGCAATATTAATTACATGGCCAAAATTAATTATTATTACGAGGAGAAAAAGGTGAATATTTAATTAAAAAGTAATTTTAATTAGTTTAGGGTTAGGGTGAAATTGGAAAAGTGAGTTCATAAAAGCGCAAAGGGGCAATCATTATTCATTATGATTGATTATTCACTTTTCATTATTCACAATTGGATTTAGAATTGATTCAACTTCTGCTTTTGAGGACGGAAACCCTTCATTGCAAATAGGTCTGAGGATGAAAACTCTCTAACCTTCAGAGGTGACTCCATTCAGGGGTTGCAAGTGCAATGATAAACAAGAGATTTTTAGATTGGTGTTGGCTGAAAGTGAGTGATAATTTTTAAAATTTACCAGAAGAGTTTCAAAGGAAGATTTCTATTGCCCAAGGGCTGGGCGTCACACTTCTAGGGCATATCATTGCCCTTAGGGCAAGGGTGTCACACTTCTAGGGCAAATTGCTACACCTAGGGTTTGGTTGTACCGTTGTACCTATGTTTTGACCACTGTATCTGCTTTCTAACAGCTGGGCATTGACTTTTTAGGGCTTGCTGTACATGGCCGTTAACTTTTTAGGCTTGCCGTCCCTGGGCATGGACTTTTCTGCACGAGGGTTTTACTTTGCTAAGTTGGTCGCCAGTTTTTAAGGGCTGCTGTCCAATTTGAACACTGTTGTACTGCTGCAACTAGGATTTGATGCTGCTGTATTGTTCAAGAGTTATTTTTAGATAGAGTTTTTAGGAAAAATCAAATGTTTATGCCTTTTGATGCTGCCGTACTGTTCTGGGACATTTCCAGCTAGGGTTTCAAGGAAAGATTCTATCTTTATGCTATTCCAAGTTAGGGTTTGGTGGAAAAATAAGAAAAATTAATATTCTGATTTTATTATGCTATTTGTATCTTCCATAATTGTCTTCAAAATGTTTTCTATGTGTGCAATTGACTGAAATTAAAAGAACACTTGTGAGTTGTTGGTATTCCGTATTTTGCATGTATTGTTCCGTTATTTGAATGAATTTAAGGGCAATACAAATCAGAATTCATAATGTATCTTGAAAGGGATATTTCAATGGTATGAGCGCTGTGATCGTGCTAGCCTGTGAATCATGAGGACAATGCAATAATCCATGTGAGAGATGTCGCAAGCTATGCAAGAATATTAGAAGGATCTAAAAGCATGGATAGAAATAAAGATGGAAAAGTCAAAATCCGAGCCTCAAAATTCTATTGAGGAGCAAAAAGAATTCAGCATGCCAGACAAAGGTAAGGAGATCTTATCTGAAAAGGAACTAGAGAATGTTATTGGTGATCAACTTGGAATCGTTCAAATCTACAAGATTGCCCTTGAGAATCAAAAAGTCAACAGCAATCTGAATAAGGTTTCAATTCATCAAGGAACTTCCCGGGACATTGCTACCAAGATTCAAAAGGTCGGGGTACTCAAAATTCACAAGTCAAAGATTTGTTGCATCTCCCTTGATAGGTCTTCAACACATGTTGCTGCTGGCTGCCAAGAAGGCTTGGTTTCCAATCAATTGATGCACAATCGTGCACTGTTTTGTCACAAAAATGTTACTTTCCTGGATCTTCTCCAAGTATATATTCTAAGCAATTTGAAAACTGCTTGCTAAATGGTTTAATGAAACCCATTTTATTTCAAGCAACAAGTGATGCGTCGGTGATGGTTCTCAATGGAGAAATAGGAGACTGTTTTACTTCAAATATTCTGCAACCTAAGAACCCATCTACTGCGATCTTCATGCATGTTTTAGAACCAAGTGCCAATACTGCAAATTGAAATAGTGATGACAAATTGGACTTGGCCAAAGAATCAAGTCATTTTGAACAAAATAATGTCTCACATACTGATGTGGCTCGGTCTTTATTGTTAGTATGTTCGGGAAACTGTATGGGCTATATTTTGCATCTGGTGTCATACAGGGCATGAAGAAGGCATATCTGAAAGAAAAATTTCAAACTTGCAACACAGGGCATATAGATTCTTTGATTCAAGTTCAAAGTTGTTTTTGCATATGGGATCCGGGTGATCGTTTGGGATACAAGAAGGATAAAGGCCTTGATGAGATCAATGTTACTATTTTCTAGGGCAAAGATTGTCTGTCCTGCAAATGAAGTGACCCATCAACAGGATACTAATTCAGTTTATCATGGATTTATGCTGTGTTTTGTTTCTTTATGTCATTCAATGTCTGGGTTATCAAATTCTTTAAAACAAGACTTGGGGAAAGCTCACCCAGTTATGGTTATTGGATCATGTGCAACAAATAATTCTTATTTGAGTGTTAAGGACACAAAATTTAAAGATTCCACTGGAGGTGATTTAGCCACATTATCTGTCACCTCTGGAATTTATGTTTGTGGCATAGCAGATGGACCTGGTGACTATCCAGTTATAGCTGAGTCAAGAGCAGGAAACGATGCAGAAGGTGTTACTATTAGTTCTGATCCATTGGCTTGCATGACAACTGGAGGACCAGTGCCAGAGGGTGCTGAAGCCGTAGTACAAATAAAAGATAAATATGAATCTTTTACTTCTCATCAACTAATCTCTGCTAAGCCAAAGAAGGAAAAAATAAATTTGTATGGATCTGATTTTAAAGTCAATCTGGCTTTCAGATCTGTAAATTCTTTCCTTAGTGAAGTACATCATTGTTTAAAATTTGAGCAAGAAAATTGCCCAGAGGCTTTAGGGTGTTTTGTTTTTGACTATAATGATATTTACGTGAAACTTATGCCCTATGTTTTAGACTTTAAGGATTATCCCACAGGTCTGCCAAAGTTATATATGGCTGTCTGTGATGTGGTACAAGCATTTGATATTGTTGACCAAGATAAGCTTCTTGATTTGATACAAAATATTGTACCAAAGGAGTATTTCATACAACGATACACAAAGGTTTCATGCACAACAAAATCAGTCAAAGTTTCATATGAAAGTGGTCTTGTTGCAGAGAAAGGTGTAAGCTTTGTGAATTTTTCAACCAACCATTCTTCCAAGCATTCACAAGGAATTCTCATTGATCAGGCATTCTTTACAAGTATCAAGTAGATTAAATTATTAGGCCTTATATATGAGCATGTCAAGAGAAATATCTAACAAATAGGTCCTCACTTCTACATACAGAAAGTTGGTATACCGCAAGGAAGTGTACTTTCCTCCTTGCTTTGTTCATTTTACTATGGGGATCTTGATAAAAACAAAAGTTTCCCTCTGCTGAATCCTACACAAAATAAACATACCGTTGTTCCCTTTGAGACAACATTTGAAGATTGTTTAGGTAATTGAAAACTATCAAGTGGCAAGGCATGTAATGAAGGTTTTCTTGTTGGAGAGGTCAATACCACTTTATCTATGGAAATGGATATGATATCTGGTATTACTGCAATGCAATCAAGAATGATGAGAATTGAGGGGGAGAGTTTGAATGCAGGCTTAAGGGCTCATTCTAGTGATATACCCATGAATTGCTCTTCTGATATTGTCAATGGCCATAAAGCTGGAAACTGTAATGTCCCTTTTCTGGACAATTTGGGTTTTCCCGCAAACCCTTATACTGGAAATATTGAATTTTGATTTTTTATAAAAATCCTAACATAGAACCACGGAAATCTGAAAATATATACTCAAGCAAGTAGATTAATTCCAGATCTCCATAGAAACCATCATAAAAAAATACAGAAAATTTAGTTTATTTATTTGACTCAAAAGTCTGATTTTTGCATCAATTATGGACCTGAAAATTACAACTCAATATCACTGAGTCAATGAAAGAAGCAACTGGCTTTTTCATCCACCAAACCCTGCTGAAACTGAATTGTCAACCCTAGATGCAAGTCGCCACTTCCCAAACTGCCTGAAGGGCTGCATTGACTCTCAAAGAATTGACCCAACTGAGTCGCCCAGCCTTCCAAGGCTGCCAACTGGTTCGGCCATGTTCAAACTGCCCCAAAACACTGTGTTCAGCCTCTAATGGCTTCTCCAGACAGAATCGTTGACCTTCCAAAGCTGTCAACAATGATTCGCTGCCCACCAAATTGCCCTAGCAGGTTCACCACACTCCACAAGTGACCCCTGATTGTTGAAAGATGAATTTAGATGCAAATGTGACCTCTGAATAAGGCCACCAGATGAGTGTTTGAGGGTTTTTGTCCCCAAATACTGAAGCTAATGAGGGTTTCCATCCCCACAAGTAGTGATGCAAGCAATTGTGCTTAATAACAAGAATTCAATTCATAGATAATAATTGATAGTCCCAAAATTAGATCTCCCTATCTCCCTTTATACCCCTTTTCCCTCCAATCCTCCTCCAACATGGGCACTCCAAATGGAAGGGAAAATAATTATTCAAAAGCAACCCCAAAATAGCTCCCAACTAAGGGCTGACTTACATCACAATAAAAAGTCCCCCTTCTTTGTAAAAGATCAAATTATAATAAGTTGCCGACATAGTCACTTTTTGGCAACTAAGACATTATTTTTTACTTTAAGTATTTAAATATACTTTCTATTTTAATAATAATATTATTTTAATCTAGAAAAGGGGACATGACAATCCACCCTTCCCAAAATTTGTTTGCCCTCAAGCAAATACAACCCGGATGCTCCAGTATCATTGTGCCACTGTAATAAATCATGCTGTAATGCCCAGGGCCTAGATCCTGTCCCTATCAAGTGAAGCATCTTTTGCAAAAAGCACTGTGGGATCCACTAGAATGTAACCCTCACATTTTCTTACCCCATATCAGAATTATAGTGGCTGGAAACAAGTCATAACAATCACAAACCTCCGTGAACCTCATATCAATCAGCATTAGGAGGGCTGGGCTGATTGTCCCCAATAGCGGGCATCTGTTACTAATATCGTCATGCAAGAAAACTCTCCCAAAATACATAAATCCACAGTTTTTCATGACTAAGAACAACTACTCATGATCTAAAATTATCAAAATCAATAACGTGATAAGGGTACAGCTGCTGTTAAACTAATATTCCCTTCCAAAAATCAGAGGTGTATGGAAACTGCCTTGAACTAACCGAAAATACTTCAACAAGGGTGATGAGCTGGAAACTCCTCCACTCTGTGACCACTAACTCTTCCATGACTAAGGACAGACCCTCGGTTGTCTCTACGCATTGAGTGCTTTGTGCTACTTGATTTCTCTGACAATATACTTCTCTCCCCTTTGTGGCAGTCATGCTTGGAACTCCAATCACTATACCTTGAAGTATTGCTTTCTTCTCTTCATCCTTGAATCCCATTTCATCAAATAAATATAACCAATGCATGCCAACACTTATGCTCACCTCTTCTAGATTGTTGTCATATTGATTACCTTGGACTCCAATAGTTCTTATCATGATGCCCCAGATTATACCATTTGAAAAATGGCTCGGATCAGAATGTATGCTAGCTGATTGGTGGTTGTAACAGTCATACGTTGCTTTGATTTTCTCCTCATTCGGCACTAAATATGTTGGATTGTTTACAATTGACGATCTCATTTTGTGAGACCTCTTACACACCACATCAAACAAAGAAACCCTCCCCATATCGGTATGTTTGTAACTGCTCAAAGAGGATATTCTCCGTCCTAAACATGAAATTATCAATATCTCATCAAGATTGTGATTACCAGGATTACTTTGAACTCCATGAGTTCCTTCCATGCTGCCCAAAACAAAACATGTAAGACTCGTTGCTCTCACCATCAGAACAACATGCACAAGGGCTGGGGGTAGATGGCTCTCCAATGCTTGTACCCACTGATAACAATACTTTTCATCTACAACCTTGACCGTATTTGTTGCTTGATTATAGGGGTGTTCACCTCCTACTTGCTTTCACAAACAACTGAATATTGTGGCATGTATAGAATCCACACTTTTGACCACATTAGTATTAGTGACCTTTGTAACAAGATGTTTGTCAGCTCTTTTGCAAAGGTAATCCTGAATTGCACGGATATTGTGAATACACTTAACATACTTGTTCTTTGATGGATCCAAGGTCATATATCTTGCACAAACAACAAAATGCTCCAAATGCTCATCTTCGTTTGCAACATGGATCATAAATGGTATGATTGAGGGATATTTTTTCATGGGCCCCATCACAAAATTCAGGCTCGAATGCACTCCCCTAACCACAACTGACTGCTTCCTTTCCTTCCATGCAATAATTAACCTGTCAAGGTTATCAATCAGCATTTCACTCTGTGCCTTATATCCTTCAACAGTCATAGCTTTGGATCCAACAGTTTCCACACTAATATTAGCCACATTTTTTTGTTTGTTTGTAGATTTATCAGGTATTATTTTCTTTTTGCTCAGAGTCTCATCTCCAAAATAAGATTCAACATTTGACTCCACAATCTCTTTGTCAATACAATCAGATCCATCAACTTGACTCTTCTTTGGAGAACTTGAATAACTGTTATATGAATGCTCTAAAATAACATCACTTCTTGTGTCTTTAGAATAAATATCATCATCCACATCTCTTTTCTGCTCACAAAAGCCTTTTTTAGTCCCATTGACATAAGTTTGAACAGTTTCAATCTCTTGATTGTCTTGACTGTAACATGTCTTCAGATTCCATAACAATTGGCAAAGCTCCACCTACTTCTCCTATAGTCAAAATTCTTTCAGACATGGAGGTTTCCGCATTCTTTTGCTCCTTTGTAGGGTTTTGGACTTCATATCTTGATTCCTTCTTCCCTTTATTCAACCATACTTGTTCATATTGTTGTCCATGATGACAAGAAATTTGAAATGGCATGGTATGAAACAACAAATTTGAAACATGATTTTCCTTTTCATACCTTGGGCTGTAATCAAATTGCTTACTCTTAGTTGCTGGTTTGAAGATTCCAACAAGCTTAAGACCAACATAAGTAGTTGGAGAGACACTTTCCTCATGTGCATGCCTCACAACAAGGTCTTCCTAGAATTCCTCCTCATAAACTTTGTGCAAATCTGATTTTTATTCATATTCAGAACTGCCATAATGATGATTCAAGAGCTTACCTTTCTCTTTAAATTTCTTCAGGTGTCGTTTTGCTTGACTAGCTATCAACTTAGCTTCCTTAGTTCTTCTTAGCCATTCATCACACCTTTCCTGGGTCCTTATCACATCCACCACACTTGCCTGCAATGCAGCTGATTTCATTTCCACACTAGGATCCACTTTGGTTGTTGATGGTGGATCATTAAAATCTGCCCCATATATTTGATTTATATCCTTCATTCCCGTTGAACTCTTTGGACAATCAGTGAATGGTGCTTTCCCCTTCACAATCTCTTCCTTGGTTTCCTCATTCTTTTGTTCTTTATTTTAATTTATTAGTAGGAACCTTTGAGCGGTTTGCCTTGACACAACCATCCTTGCAATGCTTGGAAGATTGATAGGAACTTCTAGAGCTGTTTCTATTGAAGATCCTTCACTTTCCACTTGCATGGTGGATTCCTTTATGGGCTGTTCACCAACTTATTTTAGATCTGAATTCTCTTGCCTCGTGATTTCTTCCTTGGGATCCTTTTAAAGTTTTGGCTTTCCATCTTTCTTCTTCAAATTTCTATTTCTATTTTTTGTATATACCTCCAAGAATTCTTCAAAGGTATTATAAAATGTGTATATATCAGCCTTCTTATGTTCAACAAAAGCAAAAAGTTTGACCTCATCTCTATCACATTGCTCTTCTAACTATGCTTCCTTAATAGGATCATTCTTCTGTGTTCTTCTAAATGACTCTAGGGTTTTATAGCTGATAGAAAATTGCTTCAAAACCTGATTCTTAATATCTTGGCTTTTTGTTTGTACTTGTCTTGGTTTTCTATTGATTTCTTCAAGACGATCCCTAGCTTTTTGCTTCTCTTTATGTATTTGCATCCACACCTCTTGGATGGGATCTATGTATTCTTCCTTTGGTAAGAACTTAGGTCATCGATCCATTGTAGATCTGAAAAGTATGTTAGCTTGTGACCTTACAAGTTTGCAAGATCAAGCTCTGATGCCACTGTAATGTCTCTTTTCTGGGCAATTTAGGACAATTTGGGTTTTCTCACAAACCCTTATACTAGAAATATTGAATTCTGATTTTTTATAAAAAGCCTAACATAGAACTACAAAATTTTGAAAATATATACTCAAGCAAGTAGATTAATTCCAAAACTTCATAGAAACCAAAATATAGGAAATTCAGTTTATTTATTTGACTCAAAAGTCTGATTTTTGCATCAATTACGAACTTGAAAATTACAACTCCATATTGCCGAGTCAATGAACGAAGCAACTAAACTTTTTCATCCACCAAACCTTGCTAAAACTGAATTGTCAACCCTAAATGCAAGTCTCCACTTCTCAAACTCCCTGAAGGGCTGAGTTGACCCTCAAAGAATTGATCCCAACTGAGTCGCCCAGCCTTCCAAGGCTGCGAACTCGTTTGGCCACCTTCAAATTGCCCCAAAACATTGCGTTCAGCCTTTAATGGCTACTCCAAATAGAATCGCTGACCTTCCAAGGCTGTAAACGATGATTTGCTGCCCACCAAACAGCCCTAGCAGGTTTGCCACTCTCCACAAGTGACCTCTGATTGCTGGAAGATGAATTTAGCTGCAAATGTGACCTCTGAATAAAACTACCAAATGAGTATTTGAGGGTTTTCATCTCTGAATATTGAAGCTAATGAGGGTTTCCGTCCCCACAAGCTATGATGCAAGCAATCATGCTTAACACCAAGAATTCAATTCATAGATAATAATCGATAGCCAAAAAATTAGATCTCCCTATCTCTCTTTATAGCCCTTTTCACTCCAATCCTCCTCCAAGGTGGGCACTCCAAATGGGAGGGAAAACAATTATTCAAAAGCAACCTAAAAATAGCTCCCAACTAAGGGCTGGCTTACATCACAACAAAAAGTCCCTCTTTATAAAATATCAAATTAGAATAAGTTGCCGACATAATCACCTTTTGGCAACTAAGACATTATTATTTATACTTGAAGTATTTAAAAATACTTTTTATTTTAATAATAATATTATTTTAATCTAGAAAAGGGGATATAATCAAGAATGATGAGAATTGAGGGGGAGAGTTTGAATGCAGGCTTAAGGGCTTGTTCTAGTGATATACCATTAATTTCTCTTCTAACATTATCAATGGCCATAAAGCTGGAAACCGGGAGTCTGTCCTACCAGAATCCATATTACTAAGGTTAATTGATGACACATTCTTCATATCTACATCAAAGAAAAAGGCATTTTGTTTTATTGCATCTATGCATAAAGGCTTCAAAGATTATAACTCTTATGCAAATAAATGCAAGACTAATCTCAATTTTAAGATGGAGCTTGAAGGGGAGAAATTATGCAAAAATGTCTACCAGAGTAAGGATTGTTCTTGCTTTTTGCGATGGAGTGGTTTACTAATCCACTGTCATATTTTGGAGATCCAAGCAGATTATACAAGTTATTGGGGCTCTCATATCCGTTCAAGAATCACTATTTGGTTTGTTTTGGATATACTCAAGGAGATCCAAGCAGATTTACAAGGTATTGGGCCTCTCATATCCGTTCAACAATCATTGTTTGGTTTGTTTTGGATATACTCTATTACGCTCCTAAGGTGGCCACCAAATGAGATATTTGCAAAATGTGGCTTTCTTGTTGGAAGTCACCAACTTTACACGGTAGGGATAAGTGTTGGCTGCAAGAAACATGAACCAGGGGCCAACATGAATGTTGTTTCCAAACTTGGATTTGTTGTTCTCAATATTCTAGCCTACACATTGCTATTTAGAGAGAGTTCGGGCAACTTATGACTGTTACAGCCATTTTACAGCCCACATACAACCTGATCCATGCTATTTGCCAAGAGGTACAGCTTCAGGTGTCACGGTAAGAATCTTTGGAACACAAAGTAAGTATTATGACAACAATCTAGAAGCAAAAAGCATAATTTTGAGCATGCCATGGTCACAGTTCAAGGGAAAAGAGGTAGCACCCCGAGGTATCACTAACACAACTAGCACCCCGAGGTATCACTAACACAACTTCAACATCAATCACAACAAATAGAATGGATGGTGTCACATTTGATAGTACTTATTCTAGATCACAGTTGATCCATGATTCGACTATCATGGGTTTGCTCATGGAGATTGTTGGAGAAGCATCATGGGGTACAGGGCTTTCAATTCTCCATTATATTAGAAAAGCACAACAGAAGCTAACTACCACACAACAAGGACTAGAAGAGACACAAAAATTGGTTTGGGATCTTGGTATTTGCAGAACGGTTTAGGGATTGTTTGAGGACAATCAATTTTGGGAAGGGTGGATGTAATGCTCATTTTTTTGAACTAAACATGACGGAGGACCTGAAGCCTATTCTTATCTCATATAGGCTAGGGGACATAAATAAAAGAGAAGTAATATAATAATAATGTTTTAAGTTGTCTTCAACGTCACTTTATTTAATAACATGAAAAATGACACTTATTCATTATTATTATTAAGTGGGGCCAAAAGCAATATTAGTTACATGGCTAAACAATATTTATTATTGAGGAGAAAAATGTGAATATTTAATTAAAAAATAATTTTAATTACTTTAGGGTCAGGGTGAAATTGGAAAAGTGAATTCATAAAAGGGCAAAGGGGCAATCATTATTCATTATGATTGATTATTCACTTTTCATTATTCACAATTGAATTCAGAATTGATTCAACTTCTGCTTTTGAGGATGAAAACCCTCCATTGCAAATATGTTTGAGGACGAAAACTCTCCAACTTTCAGAGGTGATTCCATCCAAGGGTTGCAATTGTGTGGATAAACAAGAGATTTTTAGATCGGTGTTGGCTTAAAGTGAGTAACAATTTTCAGAATTTACCAGAAAGGTTTCAGAACAACAGAATAGGGTTTTTCTATTGTCCAAGCGCTGGGTGTCACACTTCTAGGGCAAATCGTTGCCCTTAGGGCAAGGGCATTACATTTCTAGGGGAAATTGCTACACCTAGGGTTTTGTTGTACCATTGTACTTGTGTTTTGATTGTTGTATATGCCTTCTAACAGTCGGGTATTGACTTTTTAGGGCCTGCCATACTTGGCTGTTGATTTTTAGGCCTATCGTACTTGGGGTTTGACTTTTCTGTGCTAAGGTTTGACTTTGTTGAGCTGGTCGTTGGTTTTAAGGGCTGCCATACTATTTTGAATGCTGTCATATTGCTGCAACTAGGGTTTGATGTTGCACTATTCATGAATTATTTTCAGCTAGCGATTTCAAGAAAAATCCAATCTATTTTTTGATGCTGCCCTATTGTTCCAAGACATTTCTAGCTAGGGTTTCAAGGAAATATTTTGCCTTTATGATGTTCCGGGTTAGGGTTTGGTGGAAAAATCAAGAAAAACTAATATTCTAATTTTATTATACTATTTGTATCTACCATAATTGTTTTCATAATGTTTTCTATGTATGCAATTGACTGAAATAGAGAGAACATTTGTGAGTTGTTGGTATTCTGTATTGCATGTATTGTTTTGGTGCTTGATTGAATTTTCAAAATTAAGGGCAATAAAAATTAGAATTCATATTTTATTTTAAAAGGAATATTTCAGCTTTGAAATATGTGCCTCTGTGTGCAGGGTTTGGATGAGTATGATGTTGCGACGTGGACGGTCCACGCTTGCCTAGGGGGTCTTCAATATTTGATTGTGTATGTTTGCCTTTAAGCCGTGGATGAGCGATATCGTACCACATGGTGTGATCTCGCTTGTCCGGAGGACTTTGGGACTTGGCCATTTCACTGTTTTGCTCTGGAGGAATGAGGAGACACATGGCTCAATCTCGTTAATCTAGATGCTTGCGAAGTCCTTGCCTTAGCCATTTGAGCTGATAGAAGTGAGTAATTGAGATAAAGATACCTGGAACAATTTCGGTGCTTGGGACTTAGCCGTTGGAATTCAAACCATAGGGACCTAGCTATTGGAATTCAAATTGCAAAGACCTAGCCATTGGAATTTAAACTGCCTTGCCACTCTTAAGTTTGACAATTGGTCTAGGTACAAAAGAGACGTGTGACAAAGGTCTATGCAAGGAAACTTCAACAAAATGTCTAAATATGAAAAGTCATTCATACTGCAGAGGATCTTTCTAAGTTGGATCAAGTAATCCTTGGTGAGGTTTCTTTGTGAAGCTAGAATAATCCTGAGAACAAACAACCTTGAGCAAAAATCAAGCTAGCTCAGTTAGTCCATAAAGCCAAAATCTGAATTTGATGCATATCATAGCAGTAAAAGTCAAATAGATTTATAGAATAACTTTAATAGATATGTCTATTTAGACCTTTGGATTCATATATCAATCAAACTAATAGAGCAATTGTGGAAACACACAGTCAATTTGGTTAGTGCAGAATCAAATCAAGACTTCATTCTGAATAAAACCTCAGACTTAAGACAATGACCTCCAACTTAGACTTGGACTGATTTATTTTACAAGACATGAACATGGAATTTGAGCTCAAAGTGGGTCTTCATTTGAAAATTTGAAAATGGGGTGTGTTGGTCACAAAAATGGCAATTATTGTAAGGAAAATGCTGCCCCAACGTTTAGAATTCAGATTGCAAGCTTCTATTAGTGAATTGTGATATAAACAATCGAAACTCCCTTTCGATGAACCTAGAAGAAAAAAGAGTGCGCAATTTTGCTTCAACAAACAACATACTAGGCCTCGATTTCTTCAAAGGGTCATTTTATGCAAGGAGTGATTTTGTTGTTATTTGGAATCAATTGGGCAAGTTTAGACACATCTTAGGCACCTAGGAATTTTTGAAAGGGTAATTTATTTACCAAATTTGGCAAAGGAAAGAAAAGCTTGGGCATTGCTTTTCTATCAGCTAGATGTCTATAGCCCCAATAGAGATGCCTTTGGTCTCACTGCAAGCCTTGTTCCATTGCCAACTAGGCCGGGAAGCCTGCGATGGAGATTGCCCAAATCATCCTTTCTTAGGAAGAAATTTGTCTTTTTTTATGAGATTCATGCTTCCTTTAATTTTGATGTTTTTTTTGCTTAATCAAGGAGAGTTGGGGACCAATGTAGCCAAGGTAAAAGAATGGTTCAATGAGCTCTTTGCATAAGAAGGTCCTTTGCTTGCCCAAAGATTCTACTGTGATTGATATGTTCTTTTTAAGTGTTGTGATGACATTTGTTAAAATAGAGCTTTTCTAAATTCACTTGCTCGGTTCTGAATCAGTTAGTGTTAATCCTTTTAGTGTCTTAAGAGAAGTTCCTTTGCTTATCACATTATTCAATAATGGGAGCTCGCCTTCTGCCTTCCAATTCTAGGATTGTGTTTTCAGTGTCTTGTCAACCTTGATGTGATTAAACTATTGAACACACTATCTACTGAGAGGGGGGGTGAATTAGTAGATGAGCTAAAATCTGGTTCTTAAAACTTTTAAACAAGATACTTAAAGAACATGCAAAGTAAAGAACAAAAACATAGATCATACACACACATAAGAATGATGCCCAACACCAGATTTTTACGTGGAAACTCAAAGGGAAAATCCACAGTGAGAAAAGCTGCTAGAAGTTACTGTTCTAATCCAGTCTCACAGAAAAGAAGTCTCACAGACAAACTTCACTGGTTACATTCAAGAGCACCCACTCTAAGGAAGCATCAACTTCCTAATTGAGCACCAACTCAGTTTTTCTGATGGCACCAACCTATCAAAGAAATGAAGTTGCAACTTCAAAATACAAAAGAGATTTAGAATAAATCTAGTTCACTTTTCTGTTACAAGTCTTGTCTGCAACTGCACCTACACGCTGTGTACCTTCTCGGTTTATCTGCCTCTATCTCTGTGTCTGGATATCTTTTATATTGACACCTTATTTTCTTTGCCTTTTTACGCTGTCTGCATATGTCCTCTCTCGACAATTTTGAGTTAACACTCTAATTATTATCGCAGCAGCAGGTTTATCTGCCTCTATCTCTTTGTGTTTGGATATCTTTTATATTGACACCTTATTTTCTTTGCCTTTTTACGCTGTCTACATATGTCCTCTCTCGACAATTTGGAGTTAACACTCTAATTATTATCGCAGTAGTAGCACAAAAGACACAATTGTTTTGTTCGTAGCATATATAGACAAATGCATCTTAGGGTTTTCTATAAAGAGTTCACACTTCAACTGCGCTTAACCGGTTCAAGCTTCTGATCTGCATTCATTATGACTTTGACTTCGTGTCTCAATTCATGTTTCAAATGACAACGTTCAAATGTCTTTTACTATCTTTGGCATTTGCACTTCTACTGTTCTTAATTGTGCTACTTCCTCGATCACTTTTGATCTGCATTCAATGTGACTCTGACTTCGTGTCTCGATTCATGCTTCAAACGACAACGTTCAAATGTCTTTTACTATCTTTGACATCTGCACTTCTATTGTTCTTAACTATGCCACTTCCTCGATCACTTAGATTGAATAATCTCGAGCTCCGTGAAGATATATTGAGTTCATCACCAGTTCCAGTTGTTCTTTTACAGCCAGTTAGAAGACATTGAATGCGGGCTTTTTATTTCTTTCGTCACGCCAAGTTCACGTTCTGTTCTTTGTTGGATCTTTTCTTATGACCTTTTGACACTTGTCAAACGCGCCTACACTCGGAGGGTCATCTGAGTTTGCTTTGCACCATTGGATCTAATGCATCGATCACACATGCGCTGCTGATCTTTTAAATTAGCATGAGTTTTAATTCTTGCTTTGCCATTAACCATCGAGCTTCTTTTCTTCCCTTTTCGCATCTCGTTGCTTTCTATATCATGGGTTCGCTTTCGCTCCTTTCGATTGTCCTCGATATGCTCGATCTTTACCCTTTGCATTGAGCGTTAAACTTCGGCATGTTGGCGTGATCTTATTTTTTTCGGCATTCTTGTAACGTTCCTTGCAACGTCAATCTTTGAAGACTTGCTCATCTTTTAACCTTGCTTTAATTCCTTAGGAAGGTTCCTTTATACAAATTGTTGCGGGCCTTTGTGTCTTCGGGACAATTTCCGTGGACTTTTTGTCCGGGTCCATTTCATCCTGAAGTGTCCTCCAATTTCTCCGAAAGAATTCGTCATTGGCTTCTATTCGGAGATGCCCTTTGGAAATCATTTCTTCGGACTTTTTGTCCACGTCATTTCTTTGGACTTTTTGTCCACGTCATTTCTTCGGACTTTTTGTCTACTTCATTTCTTCGGACTTTCTGCAATCTACCCTTCGGCTTTTTCGCAAGTGTCCACATACCCTTTGCAACGTTCAAAAGATACCCTTCGGACTTTTTGAAAATGTCCACTTGCCCTTCGGAACGTTCAAAAGATACCCTTCGGACTTTTTGAAAAGGTCCACTTGCCCGAGATGGACTTGACAAAATTTTCAAAAGAATTGTCCTTGCCATTCTTTCTGAAAGAATTCTTCCAAAGGAATTCTTCAAGACTATTTCGGGTTTTCCATTCTTCTTGACTTATCCCGATTGCCTCTTCTAAGTAAGAGCACTTCACAACCCGATTTACTCCACAAGTCTGCTCAACTCAACCTTGGGTATTAATGCATAATCAGATTCAATCTCAGTGAGTTATTTGAGGAAGAGAGGCTACACAATACGGCCCAGCTGTTGGTAAAGATTCATAAGAGGTGAGATGACATCGAAAGGAATCTGAAGAACTCCTAATGGTCTTGACACTTGGTCCCATAGACTGTTTGGTCTCGTGGACGTTATTAAAACTCATTCATTCATTCATTCAATGACATTAAGGACATCAACCTTTGGCATCAATGACAATTCCATGCTGCCCTAGACGGGAATAATAATTCTTCAATCCGCAGACTGCTTTTTGTATCATGATATCAAAACTGTCAACTGTCTCCTTGCTCAAATTTCCAACAATCTCCCCCTTTGTCATTGATGGCAAAACACCCTCAAGAGCAAAAACATCTTCAAAATTCCCTTCTCATTCTGCTTGTTTTCTCTTATTCTGATTTCTCCCTCTTTGACATTAATGACAAAGAGTGTTTGCTAAACCAATAAGCCACACTGTTGCTGAGCTGTTCTGATCCTTGGACTTGTTTGGATAGAGCATTATGAAGGACTCCCCCTTGGATAATGAACACCGACCTGAACTGTTGCTATGACTCTTCGGGCTTTCATATGCTTCAACCAATCCTAGATATAGCATTGGTCTGAAAGACCAATCAACAATAGATATATCTCTTACATAGATGAGCATAGAAATATAGATCCAACATACCTTAGTCTGCTCCTTAACATCAAATGGCAAACGATGTTTAAAGTTCATAGCAGATTGCCTTCACTCTTAATCTAGGAGTTTAATAAAATCCCTGCAATGCTCCCCCTAGACTTATAACCTATCACAAGAGTCTAGTGATATGGGGTGGGAGCTACAACTCCCAACTTCTCTTTCAGATACTCAAATTGCTCCTTAGGAAGAGGCTTGGTAAAGATATCTGCAATCTGATCCTTGGTTGACACATATTCCATTGTGACCTCCTGACTTGCTACCTTTTCTCTTAAAAAATGATATTTTATGGAGATATGCTTGGTTCTTGAATGCATCACTGGATTCTTGGATAGATTTATGGCACTTGAACTATCACAGTAAATAGAGATAGGTGCTTGATATTCTACCTTTATGTCCTTGAGAGTTTGTTTCATCCACAAGACTTGAGTGCAGCAAGCAGCTGCTGCGACATACTCTACTTCAACTGTAGAGTGTAATCGATTCTTGCTTCTTGCTTCGCCAAGACACAAGTCTGTTACCCTGAAAGAATGCACGGCCACTTGTGCTTTTTCTGTCATCCACACTTCCTACCCAATCAACATCAGTATATGTAACCAAAGTAAGATACTCGCTAGTTGGGTACCACAACCCATAGTCAATTGTGCTCTTAATGTACCTGAAAATTCTTTTTACAGCATTAACATGTGATTTTTTGAGGGCTGCTTGAAATTGTGCAACCATGCATACTGCTTGCATGATGTCTGGTTTTGATGTTGTTAGATACAACAGGCAGCCTATCATTGATCTATACAGTGTATTATTTACATCAGGAGACTCGTTTTCGTTGCTTAGCTTGCAGCCAGTCATCATGGGAGTATCAACTGGTTTGCTGTCCTCCATTCCAAATTTCTTGAGCATCTTATTCGTGTACTTTGCTTGAGATATGAATATCCCTGCATTAGTTTGTGTAATTTGTAAACCAAGGAAGGAGAGTTCTTCCAGCATTGACATTTCAAAATCATTTTGCATTTACTTGGAGAATTTTTTGCACATGTTACTATCACCACCTTCAAAGATAATATCATCTACATAGACAACAATCAACATATGCTCACCTTCTGATTTAAAATACAGATTGCTGTCTGCACACCCTTTTCTGAAACCTTGTCGTTGCAGGTATTGATCCAATCGTGAATACTATGCTCTAGGTCCTTGTTTCAGACCATACAAAACTTTCTTTAGTTTGCACACATAATTTTCTTCCTCTGCTAACTGAAATCCTTCTGGTTGTTCAATGTACACTTCCTCTTCTAAGTTTTCATTTAGGAATGCTGACTTCACATCCATTTGATATACCTTGAATTTTTTGTGAACAGAGAATGCCAAGAACATTCTTATAGCTTTCAGTCTTGCCACAGGAGCAAATGTTTTTTCGAAATCTATGCCTTCTACTTGTGCATATCCTTTGCACACCAGTCTAGCTTTGTTTCTTATGACTGCTCCATCTTCATTGAGTTTGTTTCTGTAGACCCACTTAGTTCCTATTACATTATTGTTCGAGGGTCTAGGAACTAATTCCCAAGTTTTATTCTTTTTAATTTCGCTGAGTTCTTCTTCCCTGGTTGTTAGCCAATTTTCATCTTTGCTGGCTTCATTGAAGGTCTTAGGCTCAATTTCTAAAAGTAGACCAAAGTTTACTTGCTTTTTCTTTATTACAACGCTTCTCCTAGTCTGAACACCCTCATCTTTGTTGCCAATTATTTGCTTCTTGGGATGTTCTTTTTGAACAAACCTTGCAGGTGCCCTTTTACTCTTTTCTTCTTCCTCTTCACTATCTTCTACTTCATTTTATGTTCCTTCTGATTCTTCAATTTTGATCTCCTCATTAGGTTCAACTTGTTTGAATCCATCTTCTACCTTGACGTTGATGCTTTCAACTGTTTTATGCAGCCGTTTGTTGTAACACACATAGGCTTTGTTGTGAGTGGAGTATCCAAGAAAAATTCCTTCATCACATTTTGACTCGAAACTTCCCAGTTTGGCCTTTTTTCTTCTGATGTAGCACTTGCTTCCAAACACTTTGAAACACTTTACAGATGCAGGTTTTTCAAACCATAGTTCATATGGGGTTTTATCACTCTTTACCCTAAGTTGAACTCTGTTTAGGATATATACTGTTCGAACTGCCTCTTTCCAATATCCATCAGGGAGTTTTGCCTCTTTCAACATTGTTCTGGGCATCTTTTTAACAGTTCTGTTTTTTCTTTCTACAACCTCATTTTGCTGTAGAGTTCGTGCATCAGAGTACTGTCTTTTAATCCCATGCTTCTCACAATATTCTATAAACTCGTTGGAGGCGAATTCTCCACCTTTGTCTGATCTTAGACATTTGATTTTTCTTCCCATTTCATTCTCAACCATGGCCCTGAAGATTTTAAATCTCTCAAAGGCTTGTGATTTATCTTTCAAGAAGGTTACCCATGTCATCATTGAGAAGCCATCCACAAATAGGAAAAAGTAGTATACACCTTTGGATTTTTTTGTCCTAGTAGGACCACATAAATCTGTATGAACTACTTGTAGGGGTTTTGGGGTCGCATATTTTTTTGTTTCAAATCTGACCCTTGTCTGCTTTCCTAGTTGGCACGATCTGCGTGTGATGTCTGTAGGTTTGACTATTTTGGGCATATGTCTAACACACTGGTTAGAGCTTATTTTGACTAGATTGTCGAAGTTGATGTGACCCATTTTTTTATGCCAAAGCTTTCATCGACTTTTCCTATGAGGCAACTTGCATCATTTTCTTCAATCAAGTTGTATATGTTACTTTCAATTCTTTGTGCAACGGTTTTTCCAACTCTTTTCAGTTTACAATCTTCAACATTAAATATGACTTCATAACCATTATCACACATCTGACTTACACTTAAAAGATTCTTTCCATCTACTATCGACTTCTACTATTCTGTTGGCTTTCTCAACTTGAGTTTTTAGCGTCAGAATCATTTGATTAGCGTTTTCAAGCTCCTTTTCATGCCTCTTCTGTGTTGAGTTTTCTTTTCTTAGATTTTCAATTTCTTCAAGAGCACACACAAGTTCACCTTCAAGATCAATATCACCTTCTCCTTCATCACAATCTTCATCTTCATTTTGTTCTTGATTCAAGGAGGTGAATTCTTCTGCCATAAATAGAAACTCATTTCCCTCAGCTAGAAAGGCACAGTCATTCTCATTGTCAGAGTTGTCAATGTTATTTTCTCCTATTGAGTCACTTTCTTCTTTTATATATAACCCCTTTTTGTTCTTGAAGAAGTTTTTCTTCTTAGCATAATGTGGTTTTACCTTTTTGATATTTTCAACTTGCTCGACGTTGTCCTTGTTGAATGGACATTTTGCAGCGAAGTGTCCTACTTTGCCGCAGTTAAACCACTTGAACGGAAGTTTTCGTTTATACTTCCCTGATCCTCTCTTCAGTTTTTTGACAAAATTTGCTTCTTCACCATTAGTCTCCTCAGAATCGAGCACAAAGGCTTCTTTTGCAGACTATACTACTTTGAAGGCTGCTTCTCTCTTGACTGTGTCTGTCTCTCCCATCCTCATTTTGTAGGCTGTAAATGTTCCATGTAGTTCATCCATGGTAAGCTTGTCCAAATCTCTCGCTTCTTCAATAGTCAAAATTTTGGAGTCGTATCTTGATGGAAGGGATCTCAGAACCTTCTTGACAATAGTCGATTCTTCTATTGTTTTTCCAAGTCCTTTTCTGGCATTGACTATCTCATCTACCCTCAGGTGGTAGTCAGCTATCTTCTCTTCTTCATTCATCTTCAGGCTTTCAAACTGTCATTTGTGCATTTGCAGCTTGCGCTGTTTCACTTTAACATCTTCATAAATACTTTTTAACTTATTCCAAATGTCTTTTGCACTCTGGCAGTGCATAACTTTGACAAACTTGGAGTTTGACAACCCACAAAGAATAACATTTTTAGCTTTGTCGTTGTTCTCATAAGCCTTTTTGGCTGCTTGATCAACAGGAGTTGTGTAACCATTTATCACTGACATCCATACATCAAACCTTAGGGAAGACAAATATGCTTCCATTCTTATACTCCAAAAAGCATAGTTAGACCCATCAAACAGAGGAGCCTTGTTTGATGAAGATCCTTCTTAGCAGGCCATTGTGTTCACCAACCACGATCTATCTAAGCCGATTAAGCTTCTCCTAAGGAACCTGCACTTTGATACCAATTGTTGAACACACTATCTACTAAGAGGGAGGGGTGAATCAGTAGATGAGCTAAAACTTGGGTCTTAAAAATTTTAAACAAGATACTTAAAGTACATGCAAAGGAAAGAACAAAAACAGAGATCATACACACATAAGAATGCTCAACACCAAATTTTTACGTGGAAACTCAAAGGAAAAAACCACGGTGAGAAAAGTTGTTAAAAGCTACTGTTCTAATCCAACCTCACAGAAAAGAAGTCTCATAGACAAACCTCACTAGTTACATTCAAGAGCACCCACTCTAAGGAAGCATCAACTTCTGAACTGAGCACCAACTTAGTTTTTCTGATGGCACCAACTTATCAGAGAAATGAAGCTGCAACTTCAAAACACAAAAGAGATTCAGAATGAATCTAGTTCACTTCTTTGTTACAAGTCTTGTCTGTAACTGCACCTACACGCTGTGTGCCTTCTTGGCTTATCTGCCTCTATCTTTTTGTGTCTGGATATCTTCTATATTGACACACCTTATTTTCTTTGCCTTTTTACGCTGTTTGCATATGTCCTCTCTCGACAATTTTGAGTTAACACTAATTATTATCGTAGCAACAACACAAAAGACACAAATGTTTTGTTTGTAGCATATATAGACAAATGCATTTTAGGGTTTTCTATAAAGAGTTCACACTTCAATTGCTTTTAACTGGTTCAAGCTTTAGATCTGCATTCATTGTGACTTTGACTTTGTGTCTCGATTCATGCTTCAAACGA
The DNA here is from genome assembly GCA_037957365.1 of Torreya grandis. Lineage (NCBI taxonomy): Eukaryota > Viridiplantae > Streptophyta > Pinopsida > Cupressales > Taxaceae > Torreya > Torreya grandis. The sequence continues at coordinate 2,221,187 of JARHVA010001287.1, read as the reverse complement.
CAACGTTCAAATGTCTTTTTCTATTTTTGGCATTTGCACTTATATTGTTCTTAACTGCGTTGCTTCCTTAATCACTTTTGATCTGCATTCAATGTGACTCTGACTTTGTGTCTCGATTCATGCTTCAAACGGCAATGTTCAAATGTCTTTTACTATCTTTGGCATCTGCACTTCTACTGTTTTTAACTGCGCCGCTTCCTCGATCACTTAGATTGAATAATCTCGAGCTCTGTGAAGATATATCAAGTTCATCACCAGTTCCAGTTGTTCTTTTATACCCAGTTAGAAGACATTGAATGTGGGCTTTTTATTTCTTTCGTCGCACCAAGTTCAGGTTCTTTTCTTTGTTGGATCTTTCCTTATGACCTTTTGACACTTGTCAAATGCGCATATACTTGGAGGGTCATCTGAGTTTGCTTCGCACCATTGCATATAATGTACTGATCAGACATGAGCCGTTGATCTTTTAAAGCAGCATGGGTTTTAATTCTTGCTTTGCCATTAACCATCAAGCTTCTTTTCTTCCCTTTTCGCATCTCGTTGCTTTCTATATCATGGGTTCGCTTCCGCTCCTTTCGATTGTCCTCGATATGCTCGATCTTTACCCTTTGTATTGAGCGTTAAACTTCGGCATGTTGGCGTGATCTTATTTTCTTCGGCATTCTTGTAACGTTCTTTGCAACGTCGATCCTTGAAGACTTGCTCGTCTTTTAACCTTGCTTTAATTCCTTCGGAAGGTTTCTTTATACAAATTATTGCGGGCCTTTGTGTCCTCGGGACAATTTCCACGGACTTTTTGTCTGGGTCCATTTCATCTTGAAGTGTCCTCCAATTTCTCCGAAAGAATTCGTCATTGGCTTCTATTCGAAGATGTCATTCGAAAATATTTTTTTCGGACTTTTTGTCCAAGACATTTCTTCGGACTTTTTGTCCGGGTCATTTCTTTGGACTTTTTGTCCACGTCATTTCTTTGGATTTTCTACAATCTACCCTTCGACTTTTTTGCAAGTGTCCACATACCCTTTGCAACGTTCAAAAGATACCCTTCAGACTTTTTGAAAAGGTCCACTTGCCCTTCGGAACATTCAAAAGATAGCCTTCGGACTTTTTGAAAGGGTCCACTGGCCCTTCGAAACGTTCAAAAGATACCCTTCGGTCTTTTTGAAAGGGTCCACTTGCCCTTCGGAACGTTAAAAAGATACCCTTCGGACTTTTTGAAAGGGTCCACTTGTCCTTCGGAACGTTCAAAAGATACCCTTCGGACTTTTTGAAAAGGCCCACTTGCCTGAGACGAACTTGACAATTTTTTCAAAAGAATTGTCCTTGCCATTTTTTTCGAAAGAATTCCTCCGAAGGAATTCTTCAAGCCTATTTCGGGTTTTCCATTCTTCTTGACTTATCCCGATTGCCTCTTCTAAGTAGGAGCACTTCACAACCTGATTTACTCCACAAGTCTGCTCAACTCAACCTTTGGCATTAATGCATGATCAGATTCAATCTCAATGACATCAAGGACATCAACCTTTGACATCAATGACAATTCCATGCTGCCCTAGATGGGAATAATAATTCTTTAGTCCTCAAACTGCTTTCTGTATCATGATATCAAAACTGTCAACTGTCTCCTCGCTCAAATTTCCAACACAAACATGGGGACAAATGCTTGGATTAAACTCTATCTTTCAAAGACTGGATTAGCTGCTTCTCAATCTGAATCATGGGAACGAGGTACAACCGTTGTAAGGTTAGCAAGGGCAAACAAGGGGCAAACAAAGGAAAGCCTTAAAGCAAACGCACACACACAAAACAACATAAAATAGGAACAAGAAAACAAAAACACAACAGAACAGAAGCAAACACACAACTAAAGCAAACTAGCTAACTCTAATCTAATATTTACGTTGCCAACCTTTAACCAGGGGCTATTCTGAGATTGTATTGGAAGAGATAGCTGAGAAGTAATGATTTAAAAACTGTCCATTCATAGGCAGTGGGAGGTCATTCCCTTCAAGGTCTTTCAATCAAAATGCGTTATGTCCCAACAACTCAGATATCTGGCATGTGCCAATCTAGAGTGGGTCAAGTTTGGAATGCCGCCGTTTCTTCTCATGTGCTTTGTTCCATAATAAGACTAGGTCTGATATTCAAAAGGATTTGACCTTTGCCCTTTTATCAAACCATCTCTTAATAGTCATTTGATGTCTATTGAAGTTTTGTAGAGCCTCTTCTCGCACATCCTCCAATTGGACAATGTCCAACAATCTCAAATTTGTCTTCTTAGAGTCCTCCATGTACTCTTGCATAAACTTGTAGGTTGGCAACTTGAGGGTCATTGGGAAGATAGTCATGACCTCCTTAGCTTCTTCTTCGGATAGACATCTGAGATAGATGCCTTCATACTTATTTCTATAGAGCACTCCCATTTGTAGCATGTAGTGGGCTGCTTTCAGCCTAAGAGCTCTTTTCTGCATCTGATTGAGTCCTAGAGGAGGATTTCCATAAAGGAGGTAGTGGAGAAGTGGATCATACCATTCTTGATGGACCATTTTTGACTAGTCGAATTGCATCACTATGATCCTTGGGTCGATTTCAATGATCAATTGAGTAAGACCTAGGCATCAGACCAGCTTGACAAGTTTTATCTCAAGGTCATACTCTTGTAGCTTGGTCATGCATCGATTTTTGCGTTCTCCTAGCTCATTCTACTCCAGCATAAGCTTCACAGTTGGGTTTGGGACAATGGTGTGCACCTTGTTTTTGAGAATGTAGTGCTTGAAGTTCATCACAACCTTGACTAGGGCATAGGTGTGCTTGTCCAAGGTGGAATACTTCAGCTCTGCATCCTTCAATTTTGTGCGCATGAAAGAGATTGGGTGCTCATCTTCGTCCAACTTCTGGGTGAGCATTGTAGCTATGGTGTGCTCTGACGCGAAGGAATAGAGGTAGAAATCCTTCATGTAGTTTTGGTTGATTAAGACCCATGCTTGCATGATGGCTTCCTTGATTTCTTGGAAGGCTTCCCTAGCTGTAGTAGTCCACTCCATCTTTGCTTCATGTTTCAACATTGCATTCAAAGGTCTAATAATTTCAGCAAAACCAAATAAGAATTTGCGTACAAAGTTAATCTTACCAAAAAATGATTTTAATTCCTTTTTAGTGTTAGGCAAAGGCATCTTGGAAATCACATTGGCATGCTTAGGGTCGATAGAAATACCTTCCTTTGTGATGATGTGATCGAGACGCTTACCTTCGGTAACACGAAATGCACTTTTCTTTGGGTTAAGAGAGATACCATACCTTCTGCACCTTTTGAATATCTTCTGAAGATGGCGAATATGATTAGACTTGCGTTTTGAAAAAATAGTCAGGTCATCCATGTAATTCACAATGCATTTTTTTGTTAGACCTTCGAAAACAAAGTCCATAGCTCTCTGTAAGGTGGCTCATGCGTCAATAAGGCGAATGACATTCGTTTGTAAGCAAAGGTGCCTCACTTGGTTGTAATTGCAGTCTTGGTTCGGTCTTCCGAGTTTACCTGAACTTGATTATACCCTGAGAATCCATCTAGGAAGGACATCATCTGGGATCCACTTACCATTTGTATTACCTCATTTAAGAAAGGCAAAGGGCAATTATCTTTGTCAAAGGCTCGGTTCAGATTTATGAAATCCACACACAGTTGGTTTTTTCCATTCTTTTTATGGACTAGCACTAAGTTAGCTACCCAGGTAGAGTGACAAATTGGGAATAGGATCCTAACTGAGAGGACCCTGTGGACTTCTTTGTGAATAAGTGGTTCCAGGATTGGGTTTACAAGTCGTTGCCTTGTCTGAAGGTTTTCTGGTTCTGCGTGAGTGGGATAGTGTGGGTCTTTGGGTCAAAGACCATAAGGTCTCCATAGGCCCAAGCAATAACGTCTCGGTACTGCAACAATAGTTTTCTAAGTTCAACTTTAGCAAAAGTGCAATTTAGACCAATATGAACATCCAGGGACTGGTCTGATGATCCTAGATTAATCGTTCTAGACTTTTGGTCTAAGTGTATTGGCCTCTCAGGTTTGTGCGTGGGCTTGCCAAGGTCAAACGCTCTCTCAAGGGAGATCATCCCTTTTGGAACTTGGTTTTCTTTCAAGTTCATAATGCCATCCTGGTCACATTCTTTGTTTCCAAGGTCATCTCTTTTTGCCTAATCTATAACTTGAGTCTCAAATACCCCCTGAGTTATTAAGGAATTCTAAAATGTGGTGGTCATCTTCAAAGACCTGGAAGTTCTTCACATTATCTGGTATTGAGGGACATGGGATGAGCTCCATTGAAAAATTTTGTAGCCTGAGTTGTCTAGGGGTGTCAGGTTTGTAGTAGTAGTTGCCATTGAATCAACCACCTGATTTTCTTCTCTAGGAATGGGGATGACATTGGAAACATTGATCATTTCTATCAAATTCCATGCCCTATGTTTGTACTTCTTCAAATAAGACATCTTACATTGGAACTTGCTCCTTCCTTGGTTCACTACTAGTTAAAAATCTCCAAACACTCAGTTCTTTGACCCTATGTTTCAATGCAAATTGCAATCCTAAGATCAAGGCTTCATATTTTGCCAGGTTGTTAGTGCAAGGGAACTGCAGTCTATAGGTAGCTAGATGTCATTTTCCCAATGGGTCAATGAGAAGAATCCCTGCTCCAAAACCTTGTTTAGAATGAGCCCCATCAAAGTACAAGGACCATAGACTTGGCAATTCTGGATCTTTATCAGCTTGGTTTTTAGTACATTTTGTAGGCAAAGTATAAACAACTATGTCAGAGGAAACGAGGTTCACTTTTTCATTGATTGCATTGTACTATGTGATCATGTGTTTTATCCTACGTTCTCTGTCAACACGGATCCGATTGGCTACACCTCTCCAAGGCAACCACATATAGAAGTTCGTAGCCATGTACTCGTTCAAGGTTTTAGACTAGTCTCTACTAAGCAACATTCCATAAGCCCTCTGGGATTTACACTACTTGAATATCCATAAACTGTTGGACCCTAGGCTCAGATTCCAATTGCATATGGACACTCAATAGTTTGCCTACTACCTTAATTTTAGACTTATCCAATTGAACCACTATTTTGTTTGACTTAATAGGTGTTAATCCCAGTTTTTGACAAATTCCTGTAGGCATGACATTCGTAGAGGCTCTTGAGTCAACTAAACAATTATGAAGATTCTTCCCAAACAACCTAATAGTAAGGAGGAAAGGTGGGACCTCAACCTTATTCTTGTGTATTAGCATGTTAGTGTGCGCAGCCTTGGGTTTGTGCTGAATTGGTTTGTTTGGGAGGGACTTTAAGAGGAGATCTCTTTGTTTAGTGATCTAGGAAAGCTCATGCAAAGTGATGTTTGCCTTGATCTTCTTCATGTCTTCTACTATGTTGTACCCAATCTTGCTAGTGGTAGGTTGGATATCTTTAGGTGTCTTAGGATTATTTGCCTTTGGGGGTGGAGGGTCATTCCTTGCTCTTGGATTGGGAGGAGTGGCACCTTTGTTAGCAGGAGTTGATATGGTAAGGGGTTGCTGTTGTGTCCGGTTCCTATGAGTGTAGTTACTCCTTTGGAATTGTTAGAAACCTTGTACCTTATTGGTGGCATCTTCTAGCTTGTTGTCCTCATGGCTAGGGAAGTCTAATGTTTCTATACCATGGCAGTGCTCGGGGATCTTGGAGCATTAGAGGTCTCAATCTAATTGGTAGCCTTTGGGTGGTTTGGGACTATTTCATACTCTTCCATCTCCCTCTAGAAGATGTTGAACGCATTGTAGAATTCGATGTAGTATAACTCCCCATGTTGGGTTGTGTTGTGCACACGACACCAATTAGGTAAGGCCAATTCGCAAATGTTGATCCCAATCATCTTATTAGGCGAGGGCTCAGGTTGGTTGTTAGGGTGGTTATGGGGATGATTGTACCTATGGCAGGTGAAGTTCCTATTTAAACTCTCACCACTATTGTTTCCAACCTTGGAGGCCGAGGAAATCATTGTTGAGTTTCTGTACGATGCGCTATATAGTGTTTAACTCAGTCTTAGTGGATTCTTGGGGCACACTTTGGACATTGTTCACGGTGGGTCCCAGTGCTTGATTGTGAGCTTGGGGCGCTACTTCATTATTAACTGGGCTAATAAAGCCTAGGGGCTGATTTTGTGCAGTGTGTGTCAAAGGAAGCTAGTTTGTCACTGGCATAGGCTCTGGCATGGGTACATTCTGACTAGTGGCAACGAGGGGGTTCGAAGCAGGTATACTTGGCAGCAGATTCAGCATGGTTGTTGCCAATAGACCTTGAGAATTCCGCTGTTTTTCTGCTTTGATGGCCTCAACATAAGCTAGGGGTGAGTCTACCACTAACAGGTATCTATGCAGGACATAGTAGTCCAAGGATCTAGTGCGTTTTTGTACATTTCAAGGGTTAGCTGGGTATTTACTCTGTACAACACGGTGATTCGGCTATACATCATATGAAACCTAGCATTGAAATTTCTTATGGGCTCGTTGGGTTCCGTTTTGATGCAAGCAAATTGTTGGTATAACACACTTAGATCAATGACTTGCCCAAACTGGGTGAGGAACGTATTGCTGAATTGGTCCCAGCTTGTGATGGAGCCTTCGGGCAAGTTTAGGAACCAATCATATGCCGCGTCCATCAAAGTGAACGGAAAAATCCTGCAGGCAATGTCCTCATGTTCAACATTTAGAAGCCCGAGAGTAGTTTTGTAAGAAGTTACATGTTCTTCAGTGGTACATCCTACACCTGGTGTAAATTGTGGGAGGTACCTTTCTAGGTTCTTTGGTAGATCATGGGCAACTCCAGGATTGTTAATGGCAGACCCAACCAACCATGCCATAGGTGTAGCCATAAGTGGATATCTGTTGGGGGTAGACTGGGAGGATGAGCTAGTAGGTGTAACCAAAGTTCTCAGTCTCCCTCTAGAAGTTCTGGTTCTATAAATTTGCAAAGGGGATATTGTTAGTCGCCTAGGACCAACTCGAGATCTAGTGATCCACACAATAGGCTTCAGGTTGTTCTTGGATTGGCTAGTAGCTTAAAGCCTTGTTAGATAATGAGAAGGGGTGCCCTCCTTCTAGCGCTAGTTGTTGTTCTGTCCAAGATCTCTATCCCAAATGCATCTATGGGGTTAGATGCGCCGATTGAGCTTGGAGAACAAATGGGGGACTTGCGTCCTCTCATTTTAGGATTGTTGTTGAGACATCTAGGGCACGTGTGGCAAGTATTAGGCTCTATTAAATAGCCTACTTGGAATAGATCTTCAAGAGATGCAGTGCTATCACCAGAGGTCTAATATTAGTTTTCTCAATGACTCATAGAACTTCTACACTTCTAGTTAGACCAATTGCAACATATTGAAATTCAGAGCCCTACTTTGCTTCACTTTACAGTTTTTAAAGAAAGGGAAAGATCACTTGTTCGCAAATAAACATCAAAAGAGAGAGAGGGTAAGGCAGAAAAGGAAGCCTTTTGAATAAATGGCCAACATAAATGCTTCCAGGACCAAAACATGCTTAGCTACAGTTGCACCACTATATGCTAAGTTTCATGATGGCTCGGACTCCAGTCACACAAGGAGATGGTATGAGGAGAAAGGGTAAATGCTTAATTCTAAGATTCATTTAATGAATAAACTGGTAACAAGACTGTAGTTGACTACACACAATTCCTAACATCTTTCAAATAAAATAAAAAGAATCACAAAACTTAATTAGAACAACAAAATTCAATCTAATTAATGCATGAACCCTTTATCCTCAGACCATTTCACTGTGTGACTGGAGCTCGAGCCATTGTGAAACTTAGCATATAGTGGTGCAATTGTAGCTGAGCACGTTTTGTTTCTGGAAACATTTGTGTTGGCCACTTATTCAGAAGGCTTTCTTTTCTCTCTCTTTTAATATTTATTTACGAACAAGTGATATTTTCCTTTCTTTAGACACTGTGAAGTGAAGCAAATTAGGGCTTTGTATTTCAATATTTTGCAATTGGTCTAGCTAAAAGTGTAGAAGTTCTATGAGTTAGTGTGAAAATTGGGATTGGACCTCAGGTGGTAGCACTGCATTTCTTGGATATTTATTCCAAGTAGCTATTAGATAGAGCCCAATACCTGCAGTTCATGCCCTGGATTGTCTTAGCAACAATCCTAAAACGAGAGGACGCAAGTCCCCAAATTGTTTCTTGAGCTCGCTCAGTGCATCTAACGCTATAGATGCATTTGGGATAAAGATCTTGGATAGAACAATAGGGTCTTAATCATTTCTCCTTTATTTTTTTGACATATCAAACATTTTGCCACAAATTTTTGTACATCCCCCTTAAGGCCTTCCCTAACAAAATCCTTCTTTATTTGGTGATGTCTTTAATAACCTAGAATGTCCTCCGATGGATGAGTCATGCATTTGAGACAAGATACTAGCTTTCAACTTTGAATTTTTTGCACAAAAAGAGTCTATCTTTGTACCATAAGGAGTCTCCTTTCCAAACATACTTATCTACAAAAGATGGGTTCTCTTGCATTTGTTGTATGAGTTTCTTAGTTGGAGTGTCTTGTTGCCACTCTACCCACGTTGCTTCTACCCATTCAGGTTGTAATAAAGGAATAGCATAAAGTTTTGCTTCCTTTATTTCCTATCGAGAAAGTGCATCAATTGCAATATTCTCCTTTTCTTCTTTGTAAATAATTTCAAAGTCATATCTTAACATCTTTGTGACCCATTTTTGTTGCTCCTCTGAAGACAGTCTTTTCTCCAAAAAATATTTGACTCTCATGCTCTGTCTTAACTTTGAAATGCCTTCCCATGAGATACTGATGCCATTGTTTGACTGCGTGAATGATTGCTAACATTTATTTCTCATATGTGGGCCTTACCAAGTTCTTTCCTTTTAATTGTCGACTCTCAAATGCTAAGGGACACCTTTCTTGCATTAGTGTTGCCCCAATGCCATGGCCAGAAGCATCACATTCTACCACAAATGTCTTAGAGAAGTCTGGGGTAGCTAGCACAGGTGTGAAAGTAAGAGATTCTTTCAATTGTTGGAATGCTTGGGTGGCTAAGTTTGCACATGAAAATGAATCCTTCAATAATGTTGTTAAGGGTGCTACTATGCGAGAATAGTTGCCAACAGATCTTCTGTAGTAGCTTGTTAGACCCAACAATTCTCTTAAACCTTTGATATTTTTAGGTTTTGGCCAATCTTTGATAGCTACAATCTTCTTAGGGTCCACTTTAACACCTTCATGTGACACCACATGTTCTAAGTACTCCACTTCTTTCACCCCAAATGCACATTTAGATTTCTTTGCATAAAGTTGATGGTCTTCCAATACCTTTAATATCTTTTCTACATACTGCAAATGTTCTTCCCATGTCTTATTATAGATTAATATGTCATCGAAGAGCACCAATACAAATTTACAAAGAAAAGGGCAGAAAACTGAATTCATGAGGCTCTAAAAAGTAGATGGAGCATTAGTGAGAATAAATGGCATAACTAAGAACTCATAGTGACTCTCATGTGTCTTGAATGCAGTCTTATGTACATCCTTCTCCTTTACCCGAATTTGATGACACCCCGAATGCAAATCTAATTTAATAAAGAAAAATGACACCATTCAATTCATCCAATAATTCATCAATGACAGGAATAGGAAACTTATCTTTCAAAGTTATCTTATTGAGTTTCCTATAATCTGGTCACATTCTCCATGACTCATCCTTTTTTTTAGCCATAACCACTAGAGATGAATAAGCACTCTTACTGGGACGATAAATGCCCGAGTCTAGCATTTCCTTCACTAATTTTTCAATTTCTAACTTCTGTTCATTGGGGTAGCGATAAGGTCTAATGTTGGGGGGGATACTTCTTTAATTCAATTCAATTGCATGATTATGATCTCTAACTGGAGGTAGGCCCTTTGGTTCCTGAAAGACTTTTTGATGTTGAGTAATCGTTTGAAGATTTGGCGGGTCCTGATTTTCTAATCATGTGCTTCCAAGAAATGTAGTTGTGCCCCTATGCCATAAGATCCTTTCTTAAGCAATTTCTCCATCCTAAGAGAGCTAATAATTTGGCTTGGTGGGGATTTCATCCTGTTAAGTGTGTGCTTTTTTCTATTTATATTGAAAACTATGAATAAGTCTTAAAAATTGAAAGACACTATTCCGAGCTATTTAAGCCATTGCACTCCCAAAACTACATCTGATCCCCCAATCGGTATGGCAAACATTTCTGAATGTAGCTGATAGTCCCCCATTGAGAGCTTGATATGATGACATTTACCCCCACAAGGGATTTATTTCCCATTGGCAATCATGACTTGAAAATTGGAGACTAGATACACAAAGCAATTGAGCTCATTAGCTAATTTTCTGTCAGTAAAATTTTTGTTACTCCCTGTATCGACTAAAACTATCACCTTCTTAATATAACCCACCACTTTTAGTGTTTGTGGTGTGCTTATCGCATTTAATGTATGTAGAGAGATAGTAGGACTTTCTTCCTCAGAATTTGCATGCGCCTGTTCTACTGTTTGTTCCTCTGTAACTAATTCTTCTTCCTCCAAAACCTCATTCTCAATAATTATTAGTCTTTTCTCACCATTGGCATACTTATGTCCTGTAGACCATTTACTGTCACAATGCCAACAAAAGTTGTTTTCTCTTTTTTTTGCCTCTTGTTGAGGAGAGAGCTTGGTAATTTGCCTTGGTTTAAAAGAGTTGACCATATTTCTATCAACAATATTAGTCACATTTCTATCTCGCCATCCTGAAGTGGACCTTGCGTCAATCTCTTGGTAGCAGAGTTCTGTTGCTCAATGTGTATTGCTTGTTGCATTGTTTTCCTAACTGTACATGGTTCCAACAAACAAACATCATGCTTAATTCGTTCATTTACTCTGTTGATGTAAAATTCCAGTCTTTGATAAGGTGTTGCTTTTGGAGTCCAAATTGCCAATCTCATATGCTTTGCATTACATTCAACTACAAATACTGTTTGTTTCAAATTTGTTAGTTGGGTGAAATAACTTCCCTTCCATGGTTGCTCATAGTGGGCTGCTAAGTCTTTATTAAATTCATCCCAACTAAGCAGCTGCCCTTTCTTGTCACTCATCATCTACTGGGACTATTTATAAGGTTCAGATTCTAGATGTAGTGAGGCTATATCAACCTTTGCATTCTCTGGTATATTGTGAAGCTTAAAATATTGTTCATATTGTTCCATGAGACTTATCCAGGAGGTTACATCCATACCATCAAACTTTCAGATGTCTTTGGTAGGTGTAATTTTGGCCCTTGGAACAGTTGCCCTATGTTTGCTTTATTGTGCCCTCCAAGATGGTTTGGCTATGTATGAATGACTGTAAGATGTGAATTAATTAGGGACTTCATTTCAGACATTAGACCTTGTTTAAACCTATCTAAACCCTCATTCAAAGATGTTGCAAATGGAGAAAACAAATTATCCTCGATAAAAGTGACCACTGTTTCACATCTCTCAGGTATGTTTCCTTCAATTTTAGGTGGTAGACAATAAAGGGAATCATTGGGATCAATGGTTGAAGAAAAAACATCTGTTCCAAAGGGCATGGCTATTGATTTGATTTTGTTTCTATCTCTATATTTGTTTTCAATTCTTGGAGGAAAGTATCCAGAGTGAGTGGTAACCATAAATAGTTAAAATATGTGTTGTATCAGGAGCATATGTTCCACTATTGACCAACTTTGACCAGTGAATTTCGGAATGTAAAATGCCTCAAATCTCAAAATACAAAGAAATGACCCTTTCTCAAATTTTATGAGCTTTCTGAAAATATAAACAAATTAGAAAAATCCTTAAATTGTGCTCGGTAGATTAGTTTTATAAAAAATCATAAACTTGCAATAACTCACTCGATAATGATCACCACAACCCAATTTTTTTCATGTGGACTCCTTGATTGATATTCAACTCCACTAAAAAACTTGTAACAATTATTACCATGGTGTGAGAGATATAGCGGGAAAAAGAATTCTTTGTCAAAATCGATCCTCCTATACCACTTGTGAGGATATTTCTTTATAATAATAGAAGAAACACTCAAATACAATCCACTTCAAGGGGGAAATCTCTAATAATTAAAATAAATAAGAAAATGAATTTAATAATGAAACATATGATGATTATGGAGAGCCATGCTCAACCGTATATACCAATAATTGGGAAGAGTCCCACCCATAATTGGGAAGGGTCACACCCATTCATTCCAATTATGTCAGTGTAACTAAATATCAAGAATTAATAAATGAAATATAAAGGTTACGCTCTCCATTCAATAACCTTAGTACTCATAATGTTAGGGGTGTAACAAAGAATATGGAACTTCAAATCCTTAGCAACGTGTAAAGTAATCATTTTAAAAATCTCGTTCATCATCTTGTGGAATATTGCTTTGACTACTTGGATCCTTCTCGTTTTCGGTAGTGGTTCACTTTTATCCAGTACTCTTTAGTAATTCCACGATTTCTTTCTCCCAAAGGCTGTAATTGCCACTATTCTGCACAACAACACCTAGAACGGAAGCTATTTTCAAAGCCTTTAGTGAAAAATAAGACGTCTCCAAAGTTTGAAAACTCAACCACCAATGCCTAGTACTAGCATTTTCTAATGCTTTGAACATGCGACAAAATGAGAGTTTGTATGCCAATCTATGGCCTTTGGAAGGTCAAGTATCCAAAATCCCTTTTTCTTCCCAATTTTTTTTTTGAACTTCAAACAAATTCAAAACATTGACAATTGTCATATGGGATATCTTGATCTACTAGATTTTGTTCACTTGTCCTCTCCTTATTTGTTGCGCTGCTATTGATTGGATGAGATGATTGTGTTGACAATTGTCACATGGGGAAAGCCACCACAAAGCACCAATTAGACAACACAAGGAATAAAGTGGGCAGGTGTTGAACCATAAACCTCCCCCTTGCAAGGCAATCAATGCCACTGTGTTGCCCAAAAGGGTATTCCCCAGCAGGGGCCACAATAGTTTTATTGAACACCACCACGAGCTCTCAAAGGGGAGTGTCGCACTAGCGACAATGCTTGAACTCCTTGTTCCTCTTGCTCCACAACTCTGCTAGCGACACTCCTCTTCCTTGTACAATCCAAATGTGCAACTTGTCACACTAAGAGGGGTTCCCTCCATAATCCAAATAAAAAAACTCAAATTTTGGAGTTGGACTTCAACTACAGATTCGGTGGTCAAAACAATAGCGTTTTTCAATTTGTAAAAATGTGACCCCTGCTATTTTTCAGCAAGGAATCTATTTTTTTTGTAGATAACAGAAAACTATGCCATATGATCGGGATTTAGGGTTATGTGGAAAAACCTTAATCTGGCGCTAATTTGACCTAAACACATAGTCGAGATCCATCGTTCACATCACAAGGCCTTTTCACATGCAAATTCCCTCAATACCTAGATCCAAGCTCGAGCAAGAAAAAAGTCAAATCTTCATACCTTAAACCAAGGGCTGGAATGCCATGGGCACAACGTCTTTTGATCAACAAGCCTCCTCATGCCTTGCAAGAGCTAGGGTCAAAAGCATAGGTAGCTTACACCCTAGGCTTTGATACCATGTGGGAACGTAAATTAGGATTGAGTAAAATCAAGAAAGTTCTATCATGCAATAAAGAACACAAGAGCCACCAATATATTGACATACTAGAGGTACCAAGCTACTTACTATAAAGAATAAAATGAATTCAAATTGGATGATGAATGCGGTATACACCCCAATTATATATAGTAGACATTTATTACAAGATTTGGTCCTCCTCATGTCACATATATCAATGGTATCATAATCTCTATGGTTTCATAAGGTAGGCCCATTTCCTAACTTTATCGAAAAAGTTCGAACTTCGCCAAACTTAATTCTCATCGAACCTGAACTCGAACTCTATTCGTTATTTTTACATGGGATTTTTTAACATGCTTTTGGAATATTTTATAATTGTGTGTACACATATATATATATACACTGCTTGAATGCAGAGGACAGAAAGCTTGCTCCACTCTATCCCTCTGAATGGAAACGAAAATGTTTCTGAAACGCAGAAACGTAGATTTTCAAAAACCCTTGAATGGAAAGTCCATACAATATATATATATATATATATATAATGTATAATACTCATTTCTAGTCTATAAAAGATAAAACACTTAAAAATATATAGTATTCATTCATTCATTACTTCAAAGACAAAATGTAAATTCAAATCTAGAATAAATCATCTACATTGCCCTCAAAATTATGAATGCCACTCCCACTATTTTTCAACTTTATCATTTATTGACGCTTTCTCTCACAGGGGCTCGCCGGTGCATTGAATCTCCCAGAGTGCATGCCTTAAGGGGTGCACAAGGAATGGGATGGGACCGGCTTGTGGCACTTTGCGAGAGATGTTCTCATACTATTCTATCATACCTACGTCCCTTCATGCAGCCTTCATACATCCTATGATGTCTCCTTGAAATCTTGAAACCCTGAAATATGGCAAAGTCTGAAACCCTGAAATCTGACTAAGTTTGAAATATGATAGGATCCTCCAAAACCTAGAATTTGCATTATAGCTCCTAGAGGTCCAAAACCACTCTCAAACATCTTGAAAGTATATATATAAAATATAAGTAAATGCTTATTTTATATATATATATATATATACTGTCTGGTTCAGGTTGGTTTTACATCTTTTTTTAATTTTTTTGGTTGACTTAAAATCTGTTTTTTTCCACCAGAATCCCTTGGAAACACCAGGAAATGGTCGGAAACGCTTGGGCATTTCATGGAAACGTCCTGGACGTTTCCGGATCGGAAACTGGGGGTGGGGATATTTCCTATAAGCCAGCATATTTATGCATTTCAAACAAAAAAAGATGATCCAAAAATTCTTTTGTTCGAACTTAAAGACGTTCTTTTTTCAAATTTTATCCATTGGCGAACTTGAACGAACTTTATCCTTGATGAACATGAACTCGAACTTGAACCTTGTGACTTAGTCCATATCAATGGTACACGATGTAGACTTGACATAGATCCTAAGGATACCTCAACATTTTAATTCATTGGCTCCGAAAGCAATTACCCCAAGGATTGCCACGACCATTATCTCAAGGGGACCTAATAAGTTGGGGTTACACTATTGTGAAATAATTGCACTGGCAAAATGTTCTATATCATTGCTCAATACCCTGCATTTTCTAAAATGAAGTTTATGGCCAACTAATAAGCATTGGCTTGTTACAAGGAGAAAATTTTCGGGATGAGGTGTTGGAGGTTGGCAGGCAGTAGACAAATTGCGTAGTGGAAGCTGGTACAATTAAGAACCATTCTTATAGTTTCTATCATTGCCAACCTTAATAATAAGATTCCCTATTACCACTATTTTGTTTTAGGCAATGGAATTGTTACAAGGACAACTTACTTCCATGCAAACTTGACACCTTAATAGAATTAGGGGCTTTGAGGTGTATGCTATTACTGAACAAAAATATGCAACAATCATAGTCATAAGAGAAAGTCACTGTTTACCAATGAATATATACAAGTATAGTCAGAAAGGTCCTTTGTTTTATTGATGCTGGTGCTAAAATTCCAATTCACAAAATGAATACATTTCTAAATTCTTTAAGAGAGTTTGGTCATGTAATGGTTTGATGAAATTTAATTGGCGTCTTCTTATTGACACATTGAACAGTTGCATTTTGGTACCTGACCTAGTCCGGTTCATCTCTAGTGCAAACATAATTGATTGATTTTATTTCCCTGCTTAAAGAGATTTATTAGGGAATGTTGTCATATAAGTTCTCATCCCATCTTTTTTATAAGGCTATTTTGACACATTACTGGGTTGTGCAGAATGGAAAAAATGGAAAATATGCCTCACAGCAGCTGTGGCAGCTGTAGTGGTTGGCACAGGAATGAATGCAGAGGCCGACCTCAATAAATTTGAAGCTGAAACACGTGGTGAGTTTGGCATTGGGTCTGCAGCACAATTCGGCTCTGCTGATTTAAGGTCAGATGAAGGTGGAGCCTGTATGCGTCCTTGAATTGTTTGATTGGTTTTCTTGTTTTGTTTCACAGACATGCTATACAGTCATAACAAATGTAGGAAGAAGTTATGTTATTTTGAACTCTTGCTTTTTTGATACTTACTACCGTGGTATCCTATGAAATAAATATTATTTTTTCTGTTATAGATAGAGGAAGTTGAACTGGTTTTGTGCATCATAAATTTCTATCTCTTGTCCTGTGGAGAAAAACATATACCAATGAACATATTCCTTTTATAATTTAATGTGTATGTTTATTTATTTATAGGTTTGATTAGTGCACAATAATTGTGAAACTAAGCATAATAGAACACTACAAGTAGCTCTTTTGATCTTATGTCGACATATTTCCCTTCAAGTATTGTGCGACTTTAGGTAGTAATATGAACTAATAAACTTTTCAAATTTTCATTGTTTCAGGAAATCAGTTCATGCAAATGAGAATTTCAGGTGAATTATTTTCCGTTTGTTCATTCACCATCCAGTTGTTTAAGAATTTGCATGTTCTATCATCCAGCTTCAAATTTTCGAGTTGCATACTACTAATGAAAAAACAAGATCCATTTTAATTATCTGTTCTTACTTACTATATTAGTGGATTGAAAATTGTAGTTGACACAGTTTTTCTAACAAAACTATATTTCTGGTATTTGCAGAAAGCAATGGCATTATAGATGCTGCTGTTTGATTAAACCTGCGACAGTGCCTCTTTGAATTTGGAATCAAAACTTGTGTGGTTCTATTTAGCTTAATTATTAATAACAATTTGACTTCTTTTAAAATTTAACCCCCAACCTAGTGGAGGCAGATTGGTATTTGGAATATTTTACTGGACAAAGTGAAAGAAGTAGAAGAGGAGCAACAGGATGGATGAAGACAAGGAAAAACAGGTTGTGAGTGGTGTTGATTTGGGCAGAAAAAAGGAAAAAATAAAGTTACAGTCTGAGGTGAAAACAAGCAAGACAATGGAAGTTGAAGTTGCAATGGGCAATGACTGTAACAGAATGTAGTTATATATTTAACAATATAGTTGATAGTTAATCAAGGTCTGACGTGGAACTAAGTGCAATGGCAGTACACATGGTGCCTTATATTGTGATCCTAGCCAGAGTTTGAGGTCATCCATGGATCCTTTGATGCCCCTCCGTGCCTTATTCCTTCAAAGGAGGTGATCAATAGAACTGGTAGAGAGGATATATACAGGCAATATGTCTAGGTCACCTGGACCTCTCCTTCGCAGCATCTTACGCCCAAATCTGGCTTTCTATGTTGAGCATTTCTTATAGGATTATCAATGGCACCATTGTTTGGCCCGATTATCCTTAGCTGAATTGGTCACATGGTCTGAGGATCCAGTGTGGCCAGCTGAGTGTATGCTCCCATCGGTAACAAGTTAAGACTGATCGCCATATTTTGTGTAGTAAGAGGACCTCTTGTCTTTGTTCCCTCCTGGAGGTGGAGATCGAATAACCCTTTATTTTTCAGTTGTCATGACTATTTTGAGATCCAAGGGAGGTATCACTTTTGTATAGAGACTTGGGTGGTTCTCTATCCACGATCTTTTGCCTCCTTGATCATAGGTGTATGGCCATTCCTTCAAGAAGTTATCACTTTCAAATGTAGGTCCCTTGTCAATTGGTTACTATTTTGGGCTAAACTATCTGAAAATGTCCACGAAGGCACACTTTTGCTTATTCCTGAGAGACATATGCAACCCATCAACATACTCATGACAAGCTTATTAGTCTTTGCTATTTTTATGCCTTTTCAATGATAACGGATCCATCTATGTCTTTGTTTAGTTCTACCTTAATGTGTTCTGTTGAGTCGTCTTTCTTTCCATATGGCTGGCAAAAGTAGGCATCATGAAACTCATGCTGATCCTGATATTTGGGAAGAGTTGTGTTAAGTATGCCATATTTGTATCATAAGTCATTTTTTTTGATTTAGAATAGGAATGAAGTGCTTGGATGCTTGATTTTATAATTTGTTGTCATGACTTCTGCTTTTCTAGGAGTCCTAAAATTTCCGTCATTAAATTATGCCATCTTGTGATGAGGCTTCTACTGCATGCTTATTATAGGAATGTGCTATATACTTCTTCCTAACAATTTTGTCATCTGTAGGTGCTCAACAATTTTCATAATTACTAGAGCCAATATTGGTTTCAAAGATTTTGTCCCATCCTATTACATTCTCATCTTTCAAATTTAAATGTCCTCCTAAACTCTAGTGCTTTGCACACTTATTCAAATTCTTTGCGGCCTTAGGAGCTTCGTCTGCAATTTCTCTTTTGCATTAATATCTTCCATAGCCTACCTTGCCTCGTAGAGTTCCTAACTCTTGTTTTCTTTCTTTGTACACATTCCTTTGCTAAATTATCTATTGGTCCAACCCTTCACTCTCCCATTGTGCACCTTCCACATACTATTATTTGATTGTGGCCTCCTTGGCTCCACATCATGTTAATCTACGTTTGGAAATAGTTCCTTAGAGGTCTGCCTATGGTTTGTGGCTCTCACCTTCTCGATCATTGATTCATGATCAACCTATCGCCATGAATTATTGGTCTATTCATTATCTCTTTTGCTTGTGCTTTGTCTTCTGCTTGTGGCTTCTTTTCTTTTCATAACTTCCCTTCCACAATTGACATTCTCTCCTTTCACTGTTAGCATTCTGGTTGGATTCCTCCCACGTGCCTATCTTCTGCTGGTGAATAACTTGTAGCCTCTGGCCAACCTTGAACTTTCCACAATGCAACGGCTGCACTTCCATGACAAAGGATAATTGAAGAGGCTTGGGCCTGCAACTTACTTTGTCTAAATCCGACAGCTTCCTAGCTTGACTGCATTCCATATATAAGAGTTATCTTGCATCACTTTCAACAGTATACCAAATGCTGCAAATACACAATTATACTCTTAAAGTCTAGACAATTTTAGAAAGGATCTACTTTTATTGAGCACTTTGTCAGAGCAAATGAGTGATGCAAAATTTCCCATTAGCTGATATATCATCCTATATACAGCAAACACACAAAGAAAATCCTCATACACAGAATGGATGCAACATAAATAATATATGACATTGATCCAACTAGTTGCAAACAATAATATTTATTATAGGAGCTCCAAAGTCCATAGCAACATCAAAAAGTGACATGCTAACTAAATGTCCCATCCACATGGCAAGAGGAAAAAAATTGGATCAATGAAGAATTTACTTCCCATCTTCTTGTTGTCATAACTGAGTTCTACGAAACTTCCCAATTTTGTCACTAGTGTGTAAACTAAGTCGAAACAAGAAATTTTAATTATTGACGCTTATTACAATTTTCAAGTTACCTTTGTTTGTTGGAATTTCAGAACTTTTAGACACTTTGGGAACTTCCTAAGTTCTTCACATATTTTCAAGTTACCTTTGTTTGTTGGAATTCCAGAACTTTTGGACACTTTGGGAACTTCCTAAGTTCTTCACATACCTGAAATCCTTGAAATGTCCGAAGTTCTCGAAACTTCTGAAATGCCCGAAGTATCGGTTAAGTTTCGAGTCTTTGTTCAAGTCATAAGTCTTTGGTAATTTTGGACTTTTGAGGAACTACTCTTTAAGTCTAGACAATTTTAGAAAGGATTTACTTTTATTGAGTACTTTGTCAAAGCAAATGAGTCATGCAAAATTTCCCATTAGCTGATCTATCATCCTATATAGAGCAAACACACAAAATTGAAAATCCTCGTACACATAATGGATGCAATATAAATAATATATGACATTGATTTAACTAGTTGCAAACAATAATGGTTATTATAGGAGCTCCAAAGTCCATAGCAACATCAAAAAGTGACATGCTAACTAAATGTCCCATCCACATGGCAAGAGGAAAAAAATTGGATTAATGAAGAATTTACTTCCCATCTTGTTGTCATCAAAATTGAGTTCTATGAAACTTCCCAATTTTGTCACCAGTGTGTAAACTAAGTCGAAACAAGAAATTTTAATTATTGACACTTAGTGCAATTTTCAAGTTACCTTTGTTTGTTGGAAATTCAGAACTTTTAGACACTTTGGGAACTTCCTAAGTTCTTCACATATTTTCAAGTTACCTTTGTTAGAATTTTGGAACTTTTGGACACTTTGGGAACTTCCTAAGTTCTTCACATACCTGCAATCCTCGAAATGTCCAAAGTTATTGAAACTTCTGAAATGCCCGAAGTATCGTTTAAGTTTCAAGTCTTTGTTTAAGTCATTAGTCTTTGGTAATTTCGGACTTTTGAGGAACACAAGAAAGTTCCTCACGTACTTGAGATTTCAGAAATTGCCAAAAACCCCAGCTATGTAGCATTCACAGTCTTTTGATGTTCTTCGACTTTCGGGGAAGTTAAGTTAGGTACCGACTATACCCGAAACCCCCAAAATGTTTGAAATCCTCAAAACCCTGACCTAAAAGCATTAAAACATTGATACATCAAAAAGTTCTAAAACCTGTTCCGTCAGTATCCTAAACTCTAGGTTTGAATGGGAGGCATTTTTTTTTTGGAGTCTTAAAGCATTGTTCAAATGATATAAAATGAGATTAGAGGTTCCATTTGCTCGTGCAAACTCAAAACTACTTAGCTATTTGTAATGTCCCCTTTTCTAAAAATAAAATAATATTATTATTAAAATAAAATGTATTTTTAAATACTTTAAATAAAAATAGTAATATGCATTAGTTGCCAAAAGTGAATATGTCGGTGACTCCTTTCTATTTTTGACTTAAGAAAGGGACTTTTGGAGCATGGGCTAACTTAAACCTTAATGAAGATAAGGTATGATATTTTTAAAAGTATTCTAACCCTTCCTCCAACTAGAGTGCCCCTTTTTAGGAAGGATTTGTTGAAAAAAGAAGGGTATAAAAAGGGGAATGAGAATCATTCGAGAGGTTACCATGTTTTTGAATGAAATCTATGAGCTTGAGCATGCTTGGTTAACTTTCTACTTTGGAAGACGAAAACCTTCTATGGTAAGTGGAATTAGGATCGAAAACCCTTAATTTCAGAATTAGGGCAGCTTCACATAGGTGTTGTATTGAGCTTTAACATTCAGTTTTTTTAGTATTTTCAGCGTTGGAAGGGTGGCAACTTTACCCTAGGGTTTGGTGATTGATTTTGAGGGTGGTGACTTGCTATTGGAGGTTAGAGACTTGGTTTGGAACCCCATCTAGGGCAGTAATCAGCATTTTCAGGTTGAAGACCCCTTGTTACAAGGGCTGCGTTGGTTTTTGAGGAGTTAAGACCCCTATTTTAGGGCTGTGCTTAGTTTTTGGACAGCAAAATAATTCATGGCAGCTGGACAACCTCCTTTTGGGGTCTAATTTGAGGGTTTCAAGGGCTGTTTTAGCCTAATTTGTAGATCTGAACATTTGATAATATTCTACCATTTTTTTTTATATATTTCCCAGCCATTTTGATTCGAAAAATTCCAAACATAAGGTATTTATATCGACAATAATATGTAGAAATTATTGATACCTGATGGCACACAAGTAGGGGAAAAAGAAAAGGCTGGAAGCCCTAACTTTCACAATAGGGCTCGGTCGCAGACACTCAAAGGTTGGTCAATGGATTTTGGAAGAAGATTTGCGCACGACAGAAAAATGGATTGGATTTTCAACAGGCAACGGAGAAAAGGATGCGGAAATCCAAATTCAAGGAGGGACTTGGGAAGCTTCAAAAGGGTTGGAAAAGGGTTCGGAGTTTCAGCGGAATGAAAATCTTAGTTGCGGGGTGAAACCACAATCCCCAAGACTCAGAGTTGAAGACATTGAGGCGGATACTATGGTTTCGGATTTTGAAGGGTTTGTTGATTTGGAATCACGAGCTTGGGAAGGATTAAAGATTGGTAAATATAAGGAGTTTATTTGGGAATCTATTGATCATGCCCAAGCTGTCTCACTCATGGAGGAAAAGGCTCTTATAGGCAAATTCGTTGGGAAATGGCCAACCATCGACAAAGTTGAAACCTGGGTGGAAGAAAGTTGGGGCAGGGATATTGAGATTAAATTCCTACCAAAGGGCTTCTTCATAACCATTTTCTCTAATAGCAAGCTTAAAAATTAGGTTTTCAACCAACCCTTTTGGGCCTTGCGCGGTGCCGGTCTTTGGCTTCAAAATTGGAAACTCGATTTTGATGTGCTTTCGGCTCAACAAGGTAGTTATCCTATCTGGGTCAGATTTTATGGTCTCTCTATGGAATATTGGAGTTTTGAATGCCTTTTGGCTTTGAGAAATTTGCTCAGTTCTTTTCTGGAATTAGACCCGATTATTGAGGAAGGTTGCTTGGCTTCTTATGCAAGAATTAGGGTTTTGATGGACCTGGATGATGCTATTCTGAAAAATATACTAATTAAATCTCAAGGGCATTTGTGGACCCAAGTAGTTGATTTCAAAAATCTTCCTTTTCGATGCTTCAAATCCAGGGGTACTGGGCATACTCAGAATTCTGTTTTGTAAGAAAAATGGGACAATTTTTGATAACATCAAGGAAAAGACTAGAAAGGTTTGGAAATCGCTTACTGCATCATCCAAGGCTTTTCAAATTCGAAATGCTGGGAATTATTGGTCTAAACAGGTGGGTAATATTGTGGATGTTAAAGGTAAGAAGCGGATTACTAAACAACCTTTTGAACAGGCCAATACTTCATGTTTTGAGACCAAGGATGGTGATCTTTCAAACCCTCAAGATATTCCACATGAAAATCAAAATCCTTCAAAAACTCCTT
The DNA here is from genome assembly GCA_037957365.1 of Torreya grandis. Taxonomy (NCBI): domain Eukaryota; kingdom Viridiplantae; phylum Streptophyta; class Pinopsida; order Cupressales; family Taxaceae; genus Torreya; species Torreya grandis. The sequence goes on along the minus strand of JARHVA010001287.1, from coordinate 2,198,289 downwards.
GTGTAAAAATCATGGAAATAGAGACTCTGCTTGACAAATTAGGTAAAATTGATGAACTCTCTCCAAACATGATGATTAAAGGTTGTGAATTTATTTTAGAGCAGTCACAAACTATCAAAAATATTATTCAGTATTCATATTTCAAATCGGAGGTAAATGCTGCCAACTCAAAAGATGATCGAAACTTGAGAGAAGACAATCCTATGATTGAGGCTCTGGACAATGATTCAAAGATTGAGGAGTATGATTCGGTAGAAGAGCTGAATTCCAGAGAATGCTTGTCTATATCTCAGACACAAAGTGCCTTACAGAAGCCGAACTTTGGAAAACCTAAAAGAAAAGGTAGAAGAACTATTTGGGAGCTTGTTGCAGGGGAAGTCTCTATAGGTAAGCAAGGCACTCTCTCTAAATACTTTGAACCTGAGAAGCGGGAGGTGGAAATCCTCTCTCGAGTATCATGAAGATTATTCCATCGAATGTTCTCAGCTGAAAATCCTGATGTCTTACTGATTCAAGAAACCAAATTAAATCTAGTGGAAGCTTCAAATTTGATGCGGCTCAGTTGGAAAAGATGGAATAGTTATTTTGTGGAAACTGATGGGGCTTCAGGAGGTTTGGCCATTGTTTGGGTTCCTTATAAAGTTCAAGTGGATATTTTAGAAACTGGTAACCATTGGCAATTTTGTAAAATCACTTGTTCTAGGTCGGACTTGAGCTTCTTCCTTTGTAATGTTTACAGGCCTAATGATTCAAATAGTAAATTACTTCTCTAGATTTAATTGGCTAATCTTTTTTCACGATTTGTGAATTCTAAGATTGTGATGGGTGGTGATTTTAATGGCATTTTATCTTCTTCGGTAAAACGAGGTGGCAAAATCGCAGGAACTTTGGGTAATCTTGATTTTATTCAGTTTATTTCAAATATTGAGTTCCTAGATATACATCCAAAGCAAGGATTGTTTACATGGAGTAACAAAAGATGTGGTGAGTATAATATTTTGGAATGATTGGACAGATTTCTAGTTTCCAATAACTGGATGTCACAAAATTGGATTACAAAAAGCTCCATCCTTTCATTTGCAGGCTCTGATCACTTGCCTATTGTTTTGAATGTCAATATTGATCATAAACCCTTCCTTTGCCCTTTCAAATTTGAGAAAATGTGGCTCCGAGACCGTTCTCTTCTAGGACTTATGGAAGCTTGGTGGAAGAATTGTCACATTCAGTCGTGCTCTCCCATGTTCAAAATGGCAAAAAAGCTTCAATTTATCAAAGGCTGTCTTCGACAATGGAACATTAATTGTTTCAAAAACATTTTCCAGGAAAATCTCAATTGAACTATCTAAGTTCGGGTTGAAGTTGAGGTAGAGAATCTCAATCAAACTATCTACCAAGTTGAATGGATCAAATTTCGTATGGAAAAGAAAAGTTTTACTAACAGAGTATGAGGAATTGCTCTAGAGAGGAAATTTTTTGGAAACAAAAATCTATAACAATATGGTTAAAAGAGGGAGACAAAATCTATGTTTTTATTCACAATTTTGTTAAGATTAGGCGTAATTTCTCTCGCATTTCTCAAATTCATTCTTCTACTGGTATCAATTTGGTCACTCAATCAGAGATTCAGAATGAGGCTGTCATTTTTTTCAGTGATAAGCTTAATAATGATAAGGCCTCGGACCTTGAAGCTCAAAATCACAACCTCAGTTTTATTCCTTAGTTGGTCTCTCTTGATCAAAATGTGAAATTTCGTGCTCCCTTCACCTTGGAGGAAATTTGAACTGTGGTTTTTGATATGGAAAAAGATAAAGCACCTGGGTCAGATGGTTTTTCTGTGGATTTTTTTCAGTCTTTTTGGGATTTGGTGGGGGAAGAAGTCTTACAAATGGTGGAAGAATCCAAAAGGAGGAATAAGGTTTTACCAGATCTCAATGTTACCTTTATTTCACTCATTACAAAAGGGGATTCACAAGAAAGTTTTAGCGATTTTAGGCCTATTTCTCTGTGTAATACGTTTTACAAAATCATCTCTAAAGCAATGGCTGCAAGGCTCAGGCCTATTCTTGATTCTTTGGTCTGGAGGAGCAGGCCGGTTTTGTTCCTGGAAGGAGTATTCAAGCAGGAATCATTATTGCCCATGAAATTATCCACTCCTTGTCCATTACTCGCTGGAAGGGTATGATGCTCAAACTTGACATAAGTAAAGCATATGACAGGGTTAATTGGTGCTTTTTGATCAAAACTTTGGAAATTTTAAAGTTTGATAAGAGATGGTGTGATTGAGTTTTTAGTTGCATCTCTAGCGCTAAATATTCTATTTTGGTCAACAAAAGTCCGATAGGCTTCTTTGATTCTTCCAGGGCATTAGACAAGGAGATCCCCTCTCTCCCTTTCTTTTTATTTTGTTGGTTGAAGCTTTGGGAAGGGCAGTGAAATTCACCAAGGAAACTTCTTTGTTACATGACATTCAAGCCACGGAAGGTATTGAAAATCTTACCCATCAACAATTTGCTAATGATACTTTTTTTTTTGGTCAAGCTTCAGTTGGTGAAGCACAAATTTTCAAATCCATACTGAACAACTATGAGGCTGCTACTGGACAATTGATAAACACTAGAAAGTCTATTTTTTTTTTCATGAATTGTTCTGAACAAGAACAACATGCTATCTCTCTAGTTCAGGGTTTTAACATTGGAAAGTTGCCTTCTAAATATTTAGGTGTTCCTCTCTTTTCTAGGATCCAAAAAAATTCATTGGGAAGGACTTGTTAACTCTTTTAAAGCTTGACTGACTTCATGGCAAGGTCATTGGTTGACATTGGCTAGATGTATCACACTCATTAAATCTATCTTGGGTTTTCTACCTATATATTGTCTCTCGGTGCTTCAACCACCTTGCCATATAGTTAAGCAACTCAATCAAATCATGAAAGATTTTTTGTGGCAAGGAACATAGAATCAAAAGAAAGTCCCATTATTGAAATGGGAAAGGGTTTGCAAAGTTAAGAAAATGGAAGGAGCTGGAGTGAAAAATTTGAGTCTTCAAAATAAAGCTCTTGGAGCCAAACTTGTTTGGGGAATGCTCTCCAAGCCCAACTCTCTATGGTCTAGGCTGTTGAGAAGTAAATATCTTGTTTTAGACAATCCCTGGAGCATGGTCTCTATTACTAACCCCCCCAAAGGGTCACACTTTTGGAATTTTTTGTTGAATTGCAGGTCTTTGATTTCGGAGCATGTTTCTTGGACAATCAACAATGGAGGAACAACCAAATTTTGGGAGGACTCTTGGAATGGACATAAGCCCATTGCTGATTTACCTCACATGGAAGAGGCCAGGCGTATTCTTTCAACATCATGGGGCATCTTGGTTGTCAATTATGTGGAACTTCATCAGTCTAATGGTGTGTCCTATTGGGGGTGGAAGAGCTTTGACGCTTTGGATATCCCAATGGAACAACGCTTGAGATTGGCTGACTGCTTAAAGAATCGAAAGATCTTCCTAAATGATAAGGATGATGCTCTACATTGGATTGGAGCTAAATCTGGTGTTTATATAGTTAATCTTGGCTATTAGATGTTGGCAATTTGAGTGTCATGGTGTAGAAGGAGATTGTTGTATGTGATATTGTCATTGATGTCAAATGATGAATGTTCCATCAAGCATTAATGACAAAGGTGTTGAGTTGTGTTGAGCTAAACAGATCAGTTGTAGACTCCTCATGGAGGTTGAATGTGCATCTTGACTTCCAAGAGTAGTCATATGAATGTCTTTGCTCGCTTGTTAAATATGGCTGGGTACATAGGTTGTTGGTGACTACACTTGCATATATAGCAGCATCCAGAGGAATCAATCACACCAAGTAGTTGAACGGTATCTGAACACTTAGTCGATTTCACAAGCTTGGTCAATTCTTTCGAAAATATTGGTCTAAGTTCTAATGCATAAGGTTGTGTGTGCAAATGTTTCAACACTTAGTCAATTTTACGAGCTTGATTTATTCTTTTGGAAAAAGTGTCTTAGTCATTTCTTTCGGAATAATGTGTCGAGTCATTTCTTTCGGAAAAATGTGTTGAGTCATTTCTTTCGGAAAAATGTGATGAGTCATTTCGTTCGGCAATATTGGTGAAGGCAATTTTTTCGGGAAAATCGGTTAAGTTCTTGTCGGACAAAAAGTCCGAAGGAAGTTCGGGAAAAGGCTTGGTCTCATCAACTTGGGAATTCTTTTGGAACAATTGTTCCGAACAAAAAGATCCGAAGGAAGTGTTTTTCTTTTGGAGAAAGTGCCTCGTCGAATTCTCTCGGACAAAAAGTCCGAAGAAAATAGGTCAAATGGTTAAGTCAATTCTTTTGGCAATTTTGGTGAGTCTTTGTTGGACAAATTGTGCGCAACAAAGTTTTCGAAGGGCAAGTGGACCGTTCAAATGTTCCGAAGGGTATTTTGGAAAAGGTCGAAGGGTATGTGGACACTTGCATAAATGCTGAAGGGTAGTTTGCAAAAATTCCAAAGGGCAAATGGACCGTTCATAAATGCCAAAGGGTAGTTTGCAAAAAGTCCGAAGGGCAAGTGGACCGTTCAAATGTGTCGAAGGGTAGTTTGCAAAAAGTCCGAAGGGCAAGTGGACTGTTCAAATGTGCCGACGGGTAGTTTGCAGAAAGGCCAAAGGGTATGAGGACCTTTACAGAAAAGCCGAAGGGTATGTGGACGTTTCTAAGAATTCTGAAGGGCAATTGGACAAAAAGCCCGCGAAAATTGTCCCAAAGGGGACTTGGACAAAAAGTCCACGGAAATTGCCCTGAAGGGGACTCGAACAAAAAGTCTGCGGAAATTGCCCTGAAGGGGACTCAGACAAAAAACCCGCAGAAATTGATTCTGAAGGGGACTTTGACAAAAGGCTGCAACAAATTTGTTCGAAGGATAAAGTTTGAATGAATAGAGGACACTTGCAAAGGTTTTCGAAAGGCATATTGGCAAAGATAAAGATCGAGCGCATTGAATATAATCGAAAGGAGTGAAAGCGAACCAATCATATAGAAGATATCGAGATGCGAGAAAAAGCTCGACAATTAACATAAGAGAGATCGACGGCTCTGAAGAAATAGGGCATACATCTGACGGTTCAAGATCGATAGTGATTGGCGCCAAAGACAAGATGAATAATCCTCGTTTAAAGACATGACTAGACAAATGGTGAGCTCGAAAAGTCTACACAGAGCTCGAGATTGATCAATCCAACTGATCAATCATCGATTAAGGAAATGGCACAGTGATGACCTGAATCTGGTAGTTGCTAAACATAGTAAAGGGACTTGACCATTGCAATGTGATGCATGAACCGATACTCGAGAAGTGTGCTAGTCAAAGTTGCATTAAATGAGAACCGGTTAAGTGCAGCTGAAGTATGAATGCAATTGGAGAATTGGAACCCTAAAAATTTAATTGTATATAAACGACTTAAAAAGCATTGTTTCCTGTTGCTACTGTTGCAATTAGCAGAGAGAGTCAAAGGCTGTCCATGAGAGATATAAGCAGATAGAGCAAAAGGTTGTTATTCCGTGTGATTGCTCAGATTATCATTGAACCAAAACAAGTGAGCAATACAAAGTGTGTCTAATAGAATATACAAACATAGACCATGATAGCACAAAGAGAGGCATAGAGACCAAGCAGAGGACATGGATGTGTCAAATAGAGGACGTGGATGTGTCAAACAAAGAATATATAAAAGACACAAAGCAAGAGAGGCCGAAGCAGCAGGTGTAATTGGATTGTGTCAAACAAAAGATATAACGACATAGAACTAGTAAGGCAGAAGAGAGAAAGGATATTGAAGCGTGTTTGAGCAGAATATGACCAAACATATGCAGACAAAGTAAAAGGCAGAAAGGAAATGAAGTGTGTCCAACTGAAATATATCCAGATACAAAGAGATTGAGCAAACAGAAAGAAAGAGCACACAGAGACTGAATAGTTACAAACTAGACTTGTAACAAAGAAATTGAACTGGATTCATTTGTGAAATTTGTCTTGTATACTAGAGTTGTAGCTCCATAGTTCTGATTGGTTGGTGCCTTCAAAAAAATTAAGTTGGTGCTCAATTAGGGGATTGGTGTCTCTTAAGGATAGGTGTCCTTGAATGTAACCAATGTGGTTTTACCAATGAGGTGATTTATCTGTGAAGCTGGATTAGAATAGTAGATTCTTGCAACTATTCTCACAGCAGTTTTTCCCTTTGGGTTTTTCACGTATAAATCTGATGTAATGTGCTTTTGTGTGTGCGTGTGATTTTTGCATTTGTTCTTTAATATGAATATGAATTGATATCTCTAAAAGTTTTAATCAACTAGTTTTAGCTCATCTACTGATTCACCCCCCCTCTCAGTGGATAGTTGTGTTCAACATTAGATGGCAGATGCTACTGATGACATGATAATTTGGGCAAGATTTCTTTGCTGGGACAAGATGAATGCCCCTTTGCAACTAGTTGTTGGGAATGGTTGTGTTGTAAATTGGAATGGTCCTGGGCTTGGTTGCCTTCTCTACACGCTGTGTTTTCCTCCTTGCCAGTCGGTGATTGCAAGAACTCTCTGTTTGGTCTCTAGCGAGTCAACCTTGCTATCCCTTGTCTGGACATTTTGGAAGGAGAGAAACTAATGGATTTTCGAAGGTAAAGAAAAATCCCTTGTTGCGATTTTAAAAGACCTTGAGGTGTCAATTTCAGAAGTTATTTTGTCTCAAATCAAAATGAGGAATGGTTTTCTTTCAGCCTGGTATGAGGATGAGTGCGAAATGGAGGCTTATTACCATTCCACCCGTTAATGGGTCAACAATAATTTCAGGTAAAAAAACAAGAAAGGATAAGAGTTTTTGAATTCCTCCACCACTAGAGTGGTTCAAATTAAATTTTGATGGTGTTTCCAGGGAAAATTCGGGTGCTTCTGGGGATGGTTGTATCATCCAAGATTGTAGTGGATCCTTGATTAGGGCAATTTCCACAAAACTTGCAGATGGAACTAACAATGAAGCGGAAGTACAAGCATTGGTTACTGGGATTGACCTTGCCATTCATTGCAATATCGACAAGCTCATCATTGAAGGAGATTCTCAGATTATAATTTTTGCGCTCCTGAAAAAAGCTGCCACCTTTTGGAAACTTGAAAATATTTTATCCAGTGTTTGGGGAAAACTGAACAATTTTGCCTCTTTGGAATCCAAGCATTGCTTCTGAGAGGCTAATGTTGTTGTAGATTTCCTTGGCAATTGCGGAATTGATCAACTTGAAACAAGCAGAATGGATAATATTTGTGATACTTGGGGAGATTTTTCGTCTTTATTTTCCATCAATATGGGTTTTTGATCTTTCTTTCCTTTTAATTTGATTTCATAAATTAAAAAAAGGAAACTTTGATAAATGAGGGAATTTTAAATTCTAAAAATTTGTATATTGGAAATCGACTTTGAGGCCTTTGGATGGGCCAAATATTTTGCAAAATCTTTTTTAATAATCAATATCATTGATTATTTTTTTGGAGCAGCCCCTGTCATTATTTCCAATCTTGCCACCTCACTGACTTTTTTGATGACGTCCCTGCGACATGCGCGTCTTACATCCGATCAAGGGTGGCAACTGAGTGCATTAAATTTTAAGGATTTTGCTCGATTTCCTTTTGTCGGGTGGTGGATTCGAGTCGTTTACTTTCTCCCTTGGGATGCAGGTAGTTAGTCATGGAAGCTTTGGCTTACAACATGGATCGTGGGTTGGAATTAGCTTTGGTACACTGGTAGTGTATGGCGATAGCATTGTCCAGAAAATGGCGTTTGATGGAGGAATTTCACAGGCAAGGCTCAAGAATATATTCTGGGTTCCATCTGAAGAAAATTTTCAAGCAATCTCATCAATTTTAGGTAAGGATTACTTGGAGTAGGCCTTGCATAGTCGAGTCAATTCACTAGTAGTAGAAATGTTTGTTACGAATCTCATGGCTCTTCTGTTAGATATTGAGGTGGTTTTGAACTTGGTTATGTTCTTTGTCAAACCGGATCATCGTCATGGTTTAGTGTTGGAAATTTCAAAAATTGAGTTGGGTTCCCTACCCAAGCTTCCCTTTACTGGCTCAGATGGGGTTGGATTGGTGCCTGTTTCTGCTTTTCAAGCACTGAAGACAAAATTCATGGTTCTTGTGAGCTTTGTTGAGGAGATTCATCAGAAGGTCTGTGCTATTGACTCAACGGAGGGTCATTTCCTGTCTTTGCCTTCCATGTCACACCTTAAAAGCCCAATTATGGAAATATCTCGTTGGAAGGAGACCATACACAATGAGGAATGGGTGGATGCAGTCAAAATGCTGGCGAAATTGGTGGCTCGAGGGGGGATTGCCGCTCCATATTGGTTACCAAAGACGCCACAACGGGTCATCACAAAGGCCATGTAGGGCCATTTGGACAACAACCGAGTGGTTGAGTTTTTGGGTGGCTGCAAGATCAAAAATAAGGACTCCAAGCGGACTGTGGTAGGTGAATCTTCTCATATGGCTTTTAACGACAAGGAAATCATCATTGTGGATGAGCTGGAAGATAAGGTGGCTCTTGTGTAAGCACATTGTGGTATATCTGCTTGTTTTTGGTTTTCTCTATCACTGTTTTTTGTTGGGTGGCCTCTTGGCCCTTCTGGGGTTTTCCCCTTTTTATGGTAGTTGGTTATTTGAGTTTTTCTGCTTTCACTTGGCATGCACTTCGTTTGGCCTTGCTTGTTTTTGTGTATTTAGTCAAGTTCCTGCATACTTTGTTGGCTTTTGTATAACTTTTTATGGCTGGGGACCAATTTAAACCCCATATCAATCCAAAAAAAATATATTTAGAAATTATTGGTGAATATTTGGGGGTTAAATATTGCATTTTTTCATGGAAAAATGCATTTCTAGAATTATGTAATTTTTATCTAGGGCTTGCAAGTGTAAAAATCAGAATTTCATAATTGATTGGTTAGGGTTTGATATTCAAAAATTCAAAAGATTGCATACTTGTGCTAGGTCAGCATATTTATTGCTAGGGTTTGTTGGAAAACCCCTTTGTTCTAATTCTGCCCAAAAAAGGGGATATTACACTATTGTGATCCATGGCATCCAGGACTTCAAAATTCCACATTTGTGCTTAGCATCCTTTGATCTCACTCTTGTCATGTTTGGTAGCTATCCCACTTGTCCTTTCCATTTTGTTTCATGCGATTTCCTTCATTTTCCACACATTTTTTGCGTACGTCATATTTCATTCCTCTTTCATCTTCTTCATTTCCCACCATTTTTCTCCCATCCCTTCTTGTTGGCTTGAGAGTTACCATCCCTTGAGTGAACTGCAGCCTTACCCACAAAATTCAAACTTCCCATTGTGTGAATTTTTGCATTTCAGGTTTTTGAAGTGCCATAGGCACCCAAAAACTCCAGTTTGATCAAACAGCTTTCAAAAGGTCCTAAAGAGATTTTTCAACACTTTTATGACCATTGTGACCCAAACCTCTTACTCACACAAACGCTTCTATCCTCTTGACATTGTCATCAAAAACTTGAAACTGCTAGCCGAGACTGCATTGTGCAATCCTCTTCTACCAAAATGAAATTCAAATACATGGGCTACGAACTTATTTCCGTCCTTGAAACAAATATTTTAGAGATCATAGACATTGAAATAGGGCATATAGACATTGAGGAATTTTGGGAAAGGATGGCAGATGGAAAAAGAACCGCATTAGGACAACACATTTTTGACAGTGGGCTTGGACACGTAGCTAGTTTTCCCACATCTATTCAATGTGTTGACTTGGTCATGGCTTGTGCCAAATATTATGACCTGGAGGAAAGGTAGATCAAATCTGCTGATGATGTATTGATAGCCAAACTTGATGGTCAATCAATCAATGCAACATTTGGAATTCCAACTCATGATGAAACAATAAACATAAATAAGGATATTGCATTGAACTACTGGAACCAAAATAATGATAAATCTTTGAACATGATCAACCAAACTTGGCTTAAGAAGAAGAGAAGAGGAGCATCAAAGCTTCATAAGGTCTTGACTAGGAGAGAATTCCAAGAAGAATTATTTGACATCATAACTCTATTAAACGGAGTTATGGGTAATTTAGACACTCGATTTTTCTCTGAATGGATGTGTCTCTACATCAACATTGTTTGCATGGAAAACAATTCATTGATTGGGGAGAAGAAATCAGTGACAATGTCCATGACCAGTTGATAGGGCTTGAATCAACCCAATCATTCTACACGACCTCATACTTGGAATATTGTATTTGATTTAAGACATGCCCAAGACTAAATGTGGAAGGACAAGACTTCCCACAAAAACTAATTTATGATAAGTTACTACAACTCACTCATGAACAAGGGAAGAAACATATCAGAAGAGTGAATGATGCTTTCACTATGTTAGTTGTAAGGACCATAGAAGGAAACACAACTACACGGATCTCAAACGAAGCTGCTGCTTTGGTTAATAAATATGGAAGCTATTTCATACAATTCCTTAGATTCACATATTGGAGTTGGAGGGTTCCCAAGTATCCCATATAAATTGCCAAGATATGCAAATGATAAGATCATTCTTATTGAGCTTTGTAGGCAATTGAGGTTCAAAAAAAGTGTAACAAAAAACATGTAGGAGGAATTGCATTTCCTATCGGTTTGAGTTATTACATGTGCAAATAAGCTTGAGATTATTCTTCACAAAATTCTTACTCTCAGAGGGAAATATTTTGGTATGAAATTTCATTGGGACTATTGGGAAGATTGTGAAGATGAATTTCTTCTATCTTCCCCTCTTTATTGTCTGTCTTTTATCTCTTTTATGATTTTTTTTTTTCTATTTACAAAGCCCCCTCCCAAGAAAGTAATTTTGAATGTGTATAACTGTAAATATTCAATTTTATGCACTTTTCCAGTTTTTAAAGGGAGTCTCCCCTACAAATATAGGAGGGACTTCTTGTCCCCTGCACTGTTGACAGAAAACCCATATTTTGTACTCCATAAAAAATATTTCGCCAACACATCTATAGGCTTTCTTCCGCATAAGCCATCCATATGCTTAAATGCGTGGGTTCTCAAGGAATCCTCTTCTAGATTTACTGACATTCCATTGATCATCTGTCTTTGCATCTAAACATTCTTGCAATATTTGCTAGGTGTTCCCACACACATACACACAATCTTCAGCGAGTCTCCAATATTCTGTCCATGTTCTGAAAGATTGTTCATCAAATTATGAGTTCAATACTTGAATCCTTGTATTAAAGCACTTAGGTCTGCATCTTTCAATGATATGTGTGATGACCATGCAACATCCCAACCCACTCAGCATAAAATATGGTAAGGTAAGTGGATTACTTTGGCATGCCTACTTGTCTATGCATGTGTAAAAGGCTACCAAAGATTTCCTAGGATCCCGAGGAATGAAAACCAAACAATCGTACACCACTAAAGAATACATCAATAGAATGAACGGAGGATCCCACACCTTGTTTAAGAATTCATATTGGATGTGGAAGTAGTTCTAGGTGTAAGCCTATAACTTTTTAACTATTGTTGGATATTTTTTGCTATCACATTTTTCTTATCTATTAGATTATCACAAGAAATACTGGATAACATTTGTGTGGTAGGAAAAATTTCAAATATTATGCTATGTTTGTTAGTTTTTGTTACATTGTTAACGTATCATTTGGTCAGAACAGGCGGGCAAACTTTACTTCAGCTGACATGAGGGAGTGCGATTTCAGTGGTTCCACCTTCAATGGTGCTTATCTTGAGAAGGCTGTTGCGTATAAGACCAATTTCACTGGTAGGCTTCCCTTTAATAGATATCAAGCTATGGTAAACGAATAAGATTATAAGTTGAAATTTGAATCATAATATTCATAGTTTAAAACAGAATTGTGATGGGTATTCTTCAAATGAAGGTTACGTGCCTTTGTTTCTGGTTCATTGGTTTGTTTGTCAAGACAGGATTGCCTCCTCTTTTAAGTAATATCTTCTTTCTTCTTTTTCTGTCATTCCTGTTCCAACTCATTCTTTTATTCATTTGCTAAGTGAAAGCTTTGCAGTTTTCCTTTCTGATATGCTTGTCAAAGCAATCGCACCGCTTCTCTCTTGTGTGCAGGCATGTTTCTATGTTTTCTAGCTTTAATAACAAGCTCTTTTGTCTCGTAAAATGGATATTTCATCTTGATCCTTCATGTGTTTTGTATAGCTGCTAAAAAATGGAATCTTCAAGTGCTCACAACCTGCATGTCCTACAGCTTGTTTATGATCATTGCTTCAGCTCTTTATATTTAGTTAGTTTTGGATCCTAGGATCCTTTTACCCTAGCAATTTATATTGTAATTGGATATATTCTCGAATCCCCTTGACCTACTTTTGGTCATTAGTGGACATTAATATAATTTCTCCTTCTTTCTTTCTACAGTCTGAAGATTTTCCCCTTGAACTTTGAAGATATGAAGACAGGTCTGCACAAACACACTTAATTTTTAGGTGTCTGCTGGTTGATACTGGTTAATAACTTTTGTAGTTATCATTATCACCTACATTTAGGTTTGTGTATGGCCATTTAATTGAAACCATTCCTTGGATGTTAGAGCCTTAAGCAGCCGCTGTATTTCTCAAAACTATATTATGATATTCCCAGGTTACTTTTCAGCATTTATCTGGTTGGAAATAATTGCCTTGGCTACACATCATGAAGGAATCTTGAAGGATATTATTATTATTGGTTTCTGATAATGTGAGTATTTGTACAATTGAGATACATCATATGTGGCATTCTTTTGATAGAATCACTAGTTCTCTTGTTCACCCAATTCTAATAGTTGTATGCCAATGCGCAGGTGAATTTTATTTCGTTACGTTGTAGAAATTGGTTTGTATTTAATATTAAGTTTACTTCAAAATATTAGTAGTTTTTTATTTAAAAATAAATAATGTCATACAAGTTGATTCTCAATTCTATATTGATTTTAAAGCTAGGTTTGTTATAATTCTTTCATAAATTGTATGAATATTTTTCTAGTTTGCTTATATATGGATATGAGTACCAAAATGGGTATGGTATCTGATATAGATATGTCGATTTTGTAGAAAACCTTGGATAGAATACAGCTGAGATATGACATGCAGCAATTCATAAAAGATAAATGTTCTATAAATATATCAGCAAACATAGAAAATCCATGGTCTGTGGTTTATTGGTACACCGCATGGTTGATATGATGCCATGGCTTTATATTTAGACTTTATAAGCACTATTAGAATCTTTTTGGAATTTATTTACATATTAATGCTTTTTGAATGAACATATAATGTATAACCACAAGCTACAGAAACCCTTGCATGTACAATAACAATCAAGCAATACCGTATGGGGTATGTGATGCAAACAATTATGGATGCAATGATAAATGTGACATGGAATGTTTGTTTTGATTATCATTATGTGTACAAACATTGTAGTAGGGGAATGAAAAGGACTCATGTTGCTCACATAGGCCCTTTAATGGTGGGTATTATTGGTCACAAATCTTTAGGTACAAGCATCTTAGGACAATGAAACGATTATTACCCATGAATGCAAGTATTGATTATTTTTGTTAGGCATGATTAATGTGTCATATATGAATTTGGTGGCCATCAAAACAAATCGTTGTATCCCTATTTAGTGTTTGTGCTGTAGTTATTTAAACTTTAGGCTTTGGCATGCAGGTATGGATGTATTGTGGGCTAAGTCACAAGAATCGCTGTTTTTTGAAACATCTAGATTCGGATGTGAGACTTGTAGTTATCACTTGTATTAGTGAAATTACAAGGATAACAGCTCCGGAATAGCTATACAGTGACAACATCATGAAGGAAATATTGTTGTTGATAGTGAAAAGTTTTGAAGGTCTTGGTGACTGTTAGCCAATTTGCACCCCCTGTGAAAATTGGCTAAATACAGTGTCCTTGTTCACTTTTGTTCCGTGCAAATACAACCATGCAAATGATGACGAAAAGGTCTCCTACGGCCATGTAAATTCTGATGGACTCCTACAACCATCATATAGAGCATATAGTTCGTTCAAAAGGAGGACACATGCAATGGTTTTAAGAGGGTTTTTCTCCATCTAAAAACGTCATCTATAGTAGTTTGAAAGGGTTTTTCTCCTCTTCTAAGCATCACGTACAGCCAAAAGCCAAGACACACACCCTGTAAGTTCATTTATTTTGTCTTCCTAAGGATTTTTTTGGGCATAAGAGGTGGACTATTTCTTCGGACATTTTGTCTGAGAGAAAGAGCTCTCAAAGGACTGTGTAAAAGTCCGAAAGAGAAATGACTAAGTGGCAGTTGTGCAAATTTTATTTCCTTCGGACAATTTGTTCGAAGGAAATCAAGAGACAGGAATCCGCAGAAGGGTATCGGACAATAAGTCTGAAAGAATTCGGGCACATTTTTCCGAAAGGCCATTTACAGCTGAAGGGATATTATCAAAGTTTATTTCTTCGGACTTTTGTCCGAAGGAAAGGGAAAAACACAGTTGAAAAGACCCGAAGGGCACCTGCCCTTTTGGAAGGTCCAATTCAAAAGTCCCGAATGGTATGTACCCTTCGGGTTGGTTCACTTTATGTTTCTAAGGATGCAAACAATTTCATCCGAAGGACAGTTTTAAAAAGTCCGCATGCCCTTCAAAAAGCCCAGGTGCCCTCCAAAAAACCCGAAGAAATATAAACAAAGGAAAATAAAGAAGGAATCCTTCAGACTTTTTGTCCGAAGGATTCCTTATGAAAAGATAAGACAATAGGAAAAATCCGAAGGAAATGAAGAAATTAAAAGGACTGGGCATTCTTTCCGAAGGAAATAAAACCAAAGAACAAATTCGCAGACATAAAGCTAGTAAACATGAATTCCTTTGAAAAGGGAAAGGACATAAGTGCCAAGGGAAGATCTTAAGACAATTCCTGCGAACATTTTGTCCGCGGGAAAATGGAAAGAACAAAAGCCTGAAATAAATAATTGACAAAAACCCGAGATGAACGAACAAAAAAATACACAGGCAAATAACCAAGGAAAAATACACAGAAAAATCACGGATATTTATCTAGACAGGCATGAACAGAAATGCTGAGAACCAAGTCAAGCCCGAAAGAATAAACTCGTGGATTTCATGCAAGGGAAAACAAAGGGAAGATTCATGGAAAAGACAAATACAGATGGTGACCATGCCTAAATAGTCCGAGAATACAAGAGCATGCAACAACCATGAACAGGAATAGACACGTCCAGATTTGACCGTTCTAACATGTCACCTTCAGTTCTTAAATAGAGGCTTGCTTTGCATCAGGACTTGAGTAGTGGAATGGTGGAAGGCTTAAACAAAAGAAATTCCATGCACGCACTCTTATTTGTCTCAAAGCTTGAAACGTTCTGGCGGTTCAAATATAATTCTTAATTTGGCATTTGCATTGATTTCATGCAAAGGGGAGACTTTCAAACGTTCCAACAGTTCAAGTGGATTTGACCATTCTTGTTTTGGAGTTGACTGGTTTTCAAGTCAAGACATCTATTCGTAGATTTCATGCATCCAAAACTTGTCTTTTTTTTTCAATGCAAGGAATTTTCATGCAAGACAAAATCGACTTTTGTAAAGGCTGAGTTGGTTTTTGAGTTTACTCCCTCTCGATTTTTCAACGCCAATCTTTTGGCTTTTTGTAATTTTTTATATTAATGGCTTTTCAGCGTTGTAAAAATGATCCTTCGTTTGGCAAATAATTTTTTGCCAAAGTTCGTGTTGTAACCTTTTTTCAGAATCAATAAGAAGAGGACTGTGTTTTTTCAATTTTCGGCCGCTAGTATAGTGTACTATTGTTATAGATTTGCTTAAGTGAGATTTTTTTTCATCCTTATCAAATCTGGATTCGTACCTAGTTACTAGCTGGTCATTTATGCAGGGCACATTCTGTGTTTGAATATCTTTTGCTGAGTTTACAGTGGATATTAGTGGTTGTTTAGTGCCTTTCGTTAGGTATATTTCTACTTTTTCTTTAAGCTTAGATCATTAGATAAAACCTTTTCGTGAAATACTTGTGTATTGACCAATTGAAGTTGAAGTTCTGCCTCTTCTTTGTCTGAATCAGTGTTCTCAGAAGCCCGATTTGAGTGGATCAAGCAAATTAGGTGTATCACCGTTTTTAGCTAGGATTTTCTTTCAAGTTCTTTCTCCCTTTTTCTCCAGGCAGTTTGTAGCATAGAAATTGAGATCCTCATTGATACATCTTATAGGAACCAGCCTTCTCTGGAGGTTCTTTTCACCATTGAGGCACCCACCCTCGTTAGAAGATCCCATTGTTTCAACTGGAGCGAGGATTAGTCATTTCAGCACGTCTTCGATTCAGGGTGCAACTCTACGTTGACAATAGTTTTTGGCACACTCAGTGGGATCCATTTGAAGCTGGTCTTAATGAAATTGCAGTTACAACAACGTTCTTGAAGAAGTATTTGACGATTCCAAGCTCAGGTGGTTGCTTCTAATAATCCAGTCACACTTTCCATGTAAGTATTGCATTATCATGAATGAATTTTGATGGCTATGTATGAAGAGAATTCCTATGCTATGTTTCCTTATCAGCGCAATGATGGATCATACCACCCTTGTCATGATACCTATGAGCCTTTTTATGAGCCTAATCAGCCTTATCAAGAGTATTATCA
The DNA here is from genome assembly GCA_037957365.1 of Torreya grandis. Taxonomy (NCBI): domain Eukaryota; kingdom Viridiplantae; phylum Streptophyta; class Pinopsida; order Cupressales; family Taxaceae; genus Torreya; species Torreya grandis. The sequence continues at coordinate 2,181,542 of JARHVA010001287.1, read as the reverse complement.
AAGCGATGTTGAGCCTTATCAAGTTTCTCATGATCCTTATTATCAAGAGCACGAGTCTTACCTTGTGAGCCATATCAGTCTCAAGACCAGATTTCATCTTCCCCATATGGCTACGATGTTGCATATGAGCAGCCTTGCCTTCAAGAAAGAATGAACGAAATAGAGCTCAGAATACTAGCATATGCAAGAAAAGTTTGTTCTAACTCTCAATATGAGGAAGTGAATGGTCTATTTCAAAATGTGTCCAATGATCCAGAAGAGATAAATGCGTTGTATATTCTTATATTGGAAAAGATGGAGGTTTGAGAGAGGCAGAAAATCGAGTTAAACCAATTGTCTACAGAGGGTTCTTGTGCTTTTTATTCTCATGAAGTTCTTAATCATGCCCAGTGTGTGACAAGGGAGCTTCCTAATTGTATTCAAGAGCCTATTCATGAGACTAAACCTTATTATAGTCCCCTTTCCTCACCAATCATCCTTCAAGCTCAAGTTGTCCAAGAAGACAAGCATGTTTCAGACTTTGATGAGGTAATAGCCAAACGGAAGGAACAAAATACAGAGGTCTTTAAGAGTTTCTCTTTCCCTCGTCTCCAAAACTCCCTAGATAATTTCATTGCCCTCAAGATTCCAAAATTTGATCATGATCAACCTCCCATGCTTCATTTTTCCTCTCAAACAAATGAATTTCATCACCCTCCCACCATCTCCCTTCCTTAAGAGGAACCTGTTCTTTGGAGGATTGAGAAAGAGGTTGCAGCTACAGGTCAAGTTCTTGCAAAGTGTGTAGAGGATGCTTCTGGTGTGTTTGAGGAAGAATTTTCTATTGATACCTCATTTGAGGTTGTAGTTGCGCATCCAATTATAGTTGAGAGTGAAAAGACTGATTTTGATGTAGAGGAACTTCAAGAGGAGCTGGTACAAATTGAAGTCATACGTGAGTTATAGGTATCTCCTATTGAGAAGGATCCAGATAGTTTTAACGCTGATTCTATAGATCAAAATGAGGAACAAAAAGATGATTGGCAGTTGTACCTTGAATCTCTTCAGGGGATTGAAGATCTTTGTATGGATATGTTGTCTATTGAAGGACATGTTGACGAAAATTTTGATCAAGAATCACCTATTCAAGGTCACAGTACAGATTGGGTTGCCTACTCAAAGCTCCTTGAAGAGCTGGATGAACTTGCAGCAGTCGATAAGAAGGATGTGGTCACTCAAGAACCATGTATAGATGAGGTATCACTTGACAAGGTGGTAGATGACAAGCAATATGAAAAAGATCAGGAGGTACTTGATGAGTTTGTCTTTGTTGGTGACTGGTTTGCTGTTGATGACTCATTTGAGAAGGTGTTAATATAGTTGGTGGACAAGGAAAATGCCTCATCAAAGGTTATGATTAATAAACATCCTGCTTTGCAACTTGTACCATCTCTTAGAAGGAGTGAGCTCAAGAATTTTCCATTTGATCTAGGCGGATCATGCTTTATCATGGTTAGCTAGGTTCTTTGTTAGTTTGTTTTTTTCCAAGTGTTGTTCCAACACATTAGTTTCGTTTAGTTTTGTTCCAATAAGTGCTTGTTTGCACATTTGCTTCATAGTAAGTTTTCCTGCTTTTGTGTGTTTCTCTTCTTAATTTGAAGGAGAAAGGTTAATTCAGCCATGATCAGAGGAGATTTTTAGTCAGAAATCAAGTTTACCATTTGAGATTTCGAATAACATCTATATGGTTTGAGTTCTCTAGCATAGTAGGCATGCTTCCCAGTTGAGTCGCCAAAAATGTTGACAATTTTGCCCCCACCGGGCAAATTGTCACCCCTACTATTCAGAACTTTGCTATGGTGCCAAGTTTGTCTTGTGAATCAGTTTTGGGGTCTTTAAATGTGCATTTACAGCCACCCAAGTGGCCATCTACAGCCAGGTATAAGCCAAAGTGGCCATCTACAGCTAGGTGAAGTTTAGCCATTCAGAGGTTTCCAAGGAGCTTTCTTGATTACAGCCAACGCAATGTACAAATACAACCATGCAAATGACGACAAAAAGGTCTCCTACGGCCATGTAAATTCTATGGACTCCTACAACCATCATATAGAGAATACAGTTCGTTCAAAAGGAGGACACATGCAACAGTTTTAAGAGGGTTTTTCTCCTAAAAACGTCATCTACAGAAGTTTGAAAGGGTTTTTCTCCTCTTCTAAGCATTACGTACAGCCAAAAGCCAAGACACACACACTATAAGTTCATTTATTTTGTCTTCCCAAAGATTTTTTTGGGCTATGAGAGGTGGACTATTTATTCGGACATTTTGTCCTAGAGAAAGAGCTCTCAAAGGACTATGTAAAAGTTCGAAAAAAAATGACTAAGTGGCAGTTGTGTAAAGTTTATTTCCTTCGGACAATTTGTCCGAAGGAAATCAAGAGAGAAGAATCCGTAGAAGGGTGTCGGACAATAAGTCCAAAAGAATTCGAGCGCATTTTCCGAAAGGCCATTTCACAACCGGAGAGATTATCAAAGTTTATTTCCTTTGGACTTTTGTTCGAAGGAAAGGGAAAAACATAGTGAAAAGACCCGAAGGGCACCTGCCCTTCGGGAAGGTCCAATTCAAAAGTCCCAAAGGGTATGTACCATTCGGGTTGGTTCACTTTATGTTTCTAAGGACGCAGACAATTTCATCCGAAGGACAGTTTTAGGTTGGTTCACTTTATGTTTCTAAGGATGCAGACAATTTCATCTGAAGGATAGTTTTAAAAAGCCCGGGTGCACTTCAAAAAGCCCGGTTGCCCTCCAAAAAGCCCGGGTGCCCTTCAAAAAATCTGAAGAAATATAAACAAAGAAAAATAAAGGACTCCTTTGGACTTTTTGTCCGAAGGAATTCCTTCGGATTTTTTGTTCGAAGGATTCCTTCGGAAAAGAGAAGACAAGAAGAAAAATCCGAAGAAATTAATAAATTAAAAGGACTCTGGACATTCTTTCTGAAGGAAATATAACCAAAGAACAAATCTGCAGACATAAAGCCAGTAAACAAGAATTCCTTCGAAAAGGGAAAGGACTTAAGTGCCAAAGGAAGATCTTAAGACAATCCCTGCGGACATTTTGTCCGTGGGAAAATGGAAAGAACAAAAGCCCAAAATAAATAATTGACAAAGACCCGAGATGAACGAACAGAAAAATACACAGGCAAATAACCAAAGAAAATATACACAAGAAAATCAAGGATATTTGTTCAGATAGGCATGAACAGAAAAGCCGAGAACCAAGTCAAAACCGAAAGAATAAACTCATGGATTTCATGCAAGGGAAAACAAAGGGAAGATTCGTGGAAAAGACAAATATAGATGGTGAACATGCCTAAATAGTCCGAGAATACAAGAGCATGCAACAACCATGAACAGGAATAGACACGTCCAGATTTGACTGTTCTAACACGTCACCTTCAGTTCTTAAATAGAGGCTCGCTTTGCATGAGGACTCGAGTAGTGGAATGGTGGAAGGCTTAAACAAAAGAAATTCCATGCACGCACTCTCGTTTGTCTCAAAGCTTGAAATGTTCCGGCGGTTCAAACGTAATTCTTAATTTGGCATTTGCATTGATTTCATGCAAATGGGAGACTTTCAAACGTTCCAGCGGTTTGAGTGGATTTGACTATTGTTTTGGAGTTGACTGGTTTTCAAGTCAAGACATCTATTTGTAGATTTCATACATCCAAAGCTTGTCTTTTTTCAACGCAAGGAATTTTCATGCAAGACAAAATAGACTTTTGTAAAGGTTGAGTTGGTTTGAGTTTACTCCCTCTCTATTTTCCAACGCCAATCTCTTGGCTTTTTGTAATTTTCTATATTGATGGCTTTTCAGCCTTGTAAAAATGATCCTTCTTTTGGCAAACAATCTTCTGCCAAAGTTCGTGTTGTAACGTTTTTTTAGAATCAATAAGAGGACTGTATTTTTCCAATTTTCAGCCGCTGATGTAGTGTACTATTGTTATAGATTTGCCTAAGTGATAGATTTTTTTTCTTCCTTGTCAAATTTGGATTCGTACGTAGTTACTAGTTGGTCATTTATGTAGATCACGTTCTGTGTTTGAATGTCTTTTGCTGAGTTTACAGTGGATATTAGTGGCTATTTAGTGCCTTTCGTCAGGCCTATTTCTACTTTTCCCTCAAGCTTAGATCATTAGAAAAAACCTTTTCGTGAAATACTTATGTGTATTGACCAATTAGAGTTGAAGTTCTGCCTCTTGTCTGAATCAGTGTTCTCAGAAGCTCGATTTGACTGAATCAAACAAATTAGGTGTATCACTGTTTTTAGCTAGGATTTTCTTTCAAGTTGTTTCTCCCTTTTTCCCCAGGCAGTTTGTAGCGTAGAAGTTGAGATCTTCATTGATACATTTTATAGGAACCAGCCTTTTGTAGAGGTTCTTTTCACCATTGAGGCACTCATCCTTGTGAGAAGATCCCGTTGTTTCAACTAGAGCGAGGATTAGCCATTTCAGCATGTCTTTTATTCAGGGTGCAACTCTATGTTGACAATAGTTGTCAGGATGCCAGAGGGGCCACCATGATGCTTTGCTTTAGCTGAACCCTTTTCCCAACTTTTTCCTTTCAAAAAGATCCCCTAACTTGTGCCAACTTACAGTTGTACTTGACTGATAGCAATTGTTCCAACACTCTGAAAATGTCATGATATCAACATATTTGATCTTTTGCCCCAATCAAGGGTATGAACCATGTAGGAGCTGAAAGAGTTATTGCCAGTAAGTGCATCAATGAAATAAAAATATCGTAGGGGCTGAAAATGTTTATGTCAATGAAATCAAGAGCTCCGCACACCACCCCTGCAACCGCTTCATCATGCCTCATAGGCATGTTGTTCAACTCTCCTCCAATACTTGTATCTTCTTCAAAATTTCCATTCATTTGATGGACTTCCAAAGGTCCATTCTTGCTGCCCCAAGCATGACTGTAGCTGTACCGTTGCATTTTCTTACTAACAATCAGCATTGTGGTGGTTGTAAACTCTTCCATAACAATTGCAAACTATCCCTCATTGATGGTAGGCGGAACATCCTTTCACCTTGTGACTGAAAACACTCTTGTGACTACATGAATAGTGTTAAGGGGCTGGGTCTGTTGCAAACAACAACAAAAAGAATAAGACAACTGTCATACTTCAAATTCTTCACAAAATTCAGAAATGACAGTGATATATGGGCTGGACTCAACCATATAGTGACTGAAAATGTTTCCACAACATCAACAAACTGAAGATTACTCAAGTGTATGATTGGGACTACTTGTACGGCTGCATACAAAATATTGAGCTGGCTGGAAATGTGGATGACAATAGCTCTACAACCCATAATAGTGAAGTCTTTTTGTAAAAACGCGTCTTCCTTGAGTTCTCCACACCATGCGACTGAAAACACTTTTATGACTATCATACAAGTGTAAAAGAGATTGGTACTGTTGCGGATAGCATATAAAAGATTGGCACAACAATTGCCATACATGACACTCTTTGCCAAACTCAACCATGTGAATGATTTAGAGGCCGGACACAACCCTTCTTTGACTAACAATTCAACAAATATTTGTTTGTAGCTTGATCTCCAACCAGTCCTTGAGAGATGACAGCCAATGTTCAACTCCATGGCATGTTGGACACCATTGTCCGCCCCTTTCCACATCAAGCATCTCATTGCTCTGGCAATGATGACTTTCTTCATAGCCTTGTCCTCAAGTGTAGGACTTGACTCGAAGGAGTGATCTATGGATTGTGAGCTTTGATTCTTTACCACTTTGTTAGAATGCCTGGCATACTTCCTAGGGTTTTGTTGATGCTGTGGATTGCACCCTTGACAGAAAGCTGAGCTTCTGTCTTCCACGGGGCACAATGGAGACTCCTCTCTTGCCTGTGGGTCTGGCAAAAACTGAGGGGAGAATCTCTACATAAGGGCTAGCTCCCTTTGATGCATCTCTGAGTTATTCCAGTACTATTGCTTATATATATAGTGGGGGGGTTGAAAAGAGAGAAGGATTACTGAAAATAGAACCTAGATTAATACGGTGATGCACCAAAAAAGTTTGATCTACTCTTTTACTCACACTTTATATCAGAAGAGGACATACATACACTTTATCTGCTGGAAAGACCAGACTGTAGGGAGCTCAACAGGGAGGCTTAATGAAGACACAGAAAATGAACTTACCACAAGTGCTGTAGGAAAACACACTGTTTGGCAACCCTCTTCTGTCTCTCCGCTCTAGATATTGCACTTCTTGTTGCCTATAGGAATGGTGCTTTGTCTATACCAGGTATGTTGGTATCAAACGTGTGAAAGCATTATGGAAAATGATTGAACATAAGGTTAATACTCAGGCACACTCAGAGATATATCTAGCCAAATAGAGGTAAAAAAAAACGTATTCTATTGATTCAAGGTGAAAATTGGCAAGGCTTCGCCTTACAAAATGAGAGATATCCTTTCAAATGAGAGTTTACAATATATATAGAGCAAAAGGAAGCAATGGCGCCCCCTTTTTTACAAGTGGCCCATGTTGCGTTGAAAACATTGGGAAGAGGAAGTCGCTGAAAGAACATGCTGTGTCAGTTGCCAATCTTGACTTTGGCGTTCAAACATTATTGTGAAAGCATGGGCCGCACCCCTTTGTCTGCAAACAAGACCGCTTCTTAAAGACATTCACGCAGTTGTCTGCTCATCAATGCAAAGTGAGGAAAAAACAGGGCATGCCTTCACTGTTCACGCTCCTTGATGACCACTTGGCGGAGACTGTTTCAACCGCTACAATAACTCCTTGTGTCGACACCTTTTGCCACCTGGATTGTTTTGTCTGCTTCTGCGCTTGGCTTTTGTCCCTTCCTAGCTTTTGTCTTTTCCTGGCCCTCTCAGCCCTCGGGGCTATCTTCTGTCAATCGTTGGCTCTTTGGGCTCCTTTCTTGGTGGTCTCTTCCTTTTGGCCTTAAGCCCTTTGAATAACTTAAGATTCGTGCTCAATCATTTAAAGATCAACGGTTGCTTGACTGCCTCAAAGTTGACGTTCGCGCGCCCGTCATGATTTGAAAGCCAACGGCTATTCCATCGTCGTGAATTTGACGTTTGCGGGCCTGTCGCCCCTTTGTAATTCCTTCGGCTTCACTTTCTGAAGTGTGCCTTCGGACTTTTCCCCGAAGGATATCTCCCCTTTCTTTTTCTTTGTTCGGGCATCTGTCGTTGAACTCTCCTGAAGGGAAGGTGTCCCTTCGGGGCTTGGAGAAAAGTTCCCCTTTTGGCAGCCGAGAGTCCCCCGCAAGGGCGCTTGCCCTTCGGGATCCTTCAGGCTACCTTGGCCTCTCAATTCCTTCGAACAAAATGTCCGAAGGAGATGTGTCTTCAAAAGTCCAGCCCTTTCTTTCTTTCGAGAAAATCCTCCAACAAATGCCTTCGGACAAAATGTCCGAAGGAATTGATCCTTTGAATTTCCTTGTCTTTTCCTTCGGACAAAATGTCCGAAGGACTTTTAACCTTTGCCTTGGATTCTTTTGGATTTATTCCTTGGAAAAAATTTCGAAGGAAATCCTTCCTTTTACCTTAGTCTTTTCCGAAGGAAAACTCTACCTCGTTTCGGCCTTCTCTTTGATCCCTCTGTAAGTGTTCCCTGCCCTCTACAAGGGCACCTGCCGTTCGGGCTTTTGAAAATGATCCTTTGGTCTTTTGAACTTGGTCCATCTTGCTGATTAAAAGCCCTCTGAAGCAGTTTATTTGCTCTGTCAGACCCGAAAACACATCATGGAGCTCCTTGGATGTTTGAAAACACAAAACTTGCACTCAACTTTGGAACTCTCATGAAACTAGCACCTTTTGCAAACTCCTGTATAATCACTCCTTCCAATTCTGCCTGTACCTTCCGTACCAAGTGCTTGAAGTTGAGCCCTTTTGTATGCTAAGAGGAGAGAATGAGTTGCAGAAGCATATTTTGCATTATCCTTCATGTCTAGGCGTGGAAATGGCAAGAATCGAAAAGGAAACCGAAAAAGGGAGACCAATTTTGGCCTGTAGGACCAAAAATGGTCAACAATTTGGCGATTCCTAGGGGAAGCATGCCTGCTATGCTTAAAAAAAACTGGTAGCCTCAAAGTCCATTGGGCACGGAGTCAAAACACAACTTTGAAAGAGTTAGCAATAGCTTTGAGATATCAAGAATCAGTCATAAAACTTTTACCCAAAAAGGAAACAAAATACACACAAGGCTAAAAAAACTACTAACCTGTGCAAAAGCACTTAGGGAAAACAGGGAAAAAACCAGGGAAATATGTACATGACGGGAGAAGGCCTAGTGACAATGCTTAAGATGTATCCCATTAATTGAGATACGCAGTTCTTCACCATCCAATCTGGAGAGTTGGAATGCATTGTGCGGCTTGCACTGAGTGATGACATATGGACTACTTCATAGGGCATCGAACTTCGTATGCTTTCTCGGCTTAGCTTAGTCCTCATCCCATTTCAAAACGATGTCTCCTTCAGAGAAACCTTTTGACGATGATTTCTTGTTAAAGTGCTTCTTCGTCTGTTGTTGACGGCTGGTCATAGAAGCCATAGCCTAGTCCCTTGTCTCTTGAAGTTCCATCAGCTCACATAGCCTAACTTCCATGTTGTTGCCTTCTTCTAATTGCAGCCGGTGAGCAAAGTCCAAGGCTGGCAATTCAAGTGAAAGAGGAAGTCTAGCTTCCCTTCCATACACAAGCGTGTATGGCGAAATGCCAACTGCTCTCTTTGGAGTGACCTTGTCTGCCCACATGGCTGTTTTCAACTTGGCATGCCAAGTTCTCTGATTCTCTTCCATTGTTCTTTTTTATAATCTTGATCAGATTTTTGTTGGTGGATTCGGCCAGACCATTCCCCTGTGGGTAGTAGTTGGAAGAAGTGCTGAGATAGATGCCGTATCTCAACGCCCATTCACTCGTTTTGGTTCCCAGAAAAGCTAAAGCGTTATCTGAGATGATGGTAGCTGAAACTCCAAACCTTGTCACCAGGTCTTCGTAAAAATCCAAGACTGCACTTTCGTTGGCCTCCTTCAAAGCAATAGCTTCTACCCATCTCGTGAAGTAGTCTGTAGCGGTCAGGACCCACTTGTGTCCAGCACTGAAGGGAGGGTTAATCATCCCTATGAAGTCAAGGCCCCATTGCATGAATGGCTGTTCAACTTGAATAGGCTTTAGAGGCATCGCAACCAGTCGTTGTTTCCCATCAAAGAGAGCACACTTTTGGCACTTTCGTACCCAGGCATGGGTGTCTCTGAATAGAGTGGGCCAGAAGTAACCATCTCTCATTATTCTTGCAGCTGTAGGCTTAGGAGCAAAGTGACCACCAGTTGGCCCATCATGGAACTTGGACAGCACCCTGTCGGTCTGACCTGGGTCTATGCACCTTAAAAGCACTCCTGAGAAATCCCTTCTGAACAACACTCCATCAATCAGGACATAAGGGAGAGATTGGAGTCTGAAATATCTCCTCTTGGTCCTATCAAGGCCCTGTGGGCACTCACCAGCGAGAAAAAAATGTTTCATGTTTGATGTTCAATCCTTCATGATTGTTGGTTCTTCTACTATGGCTTCATCATGAATGAGCAAATTGTCCTCTTTCTGTTGTTTAAAGTCTGCAGCAAGGTGTTCACACATGCCTTTTCCTCTTACCAGTTTGGTGGTTTTGATATCCACGTCATATTCCATTACTTTAGTGATCTATCCTGCTCTCTTTTCATTCAGATTACGGCTAATCAAGAAGTCTTTGACGCTGGGATGTGGTACCATGAGGTGAACCCTGCTGTTGGACAACATATGTCTGAATTTCTTCAGACTCCGTATGACCGCAAGGACTTGCTTCTCCACATACGTATACCTGACCTCAAAACCCTCTAGACCTTGGTTAAAAAAAGCAAGCGGCTGTTCAAGGTTCTCATCATTCGCTTGGGTAAGCATAGCGGAGATTACCTCTTCATTCTTGAAGGTGTAGAGGTTGAAATCTTTAATGAAGTCGGGACTGATCAAGGTAAGAGCCTGGGCGATAGCTTGCTTGATCCCTTCAAAACTTCCTTTCTCTGTGTTGTCCACGCGAATTTCTCATCTTTCTTCAACATGGAGGTCAATGGCTTGACTACCTCCACAAAATTTGGAATAAATCACCTGATAAAATTTATTTTGCCAAAGAAGCTCTACAGACCTTTCTTATGCTTAGGCAAGGACAGTTCTAGGATGGAGCGAACCCTTTCCGAATCAATGGTTAAGCCTTCCTTCGAAACAACATGGCCAAGGAAAACTTTACCTTCATGGATAGTGAACACGCATTTCTTTGGGTTGAGAGTCATACCGAACTCTCTACACTTCTCAAAGATCTGTCTAAGGTGTTTCATATGTTGGCCTGCTTCCTTAGAAAATACTGTCACATCATCAAGATACACCAGTACAATGTTATTTATCAGGCCTTGAAAAGCCATGTCCATAGCTCGTTGAAAAGTGGTACCGGCATTGGACAGTCCAAATGGCATTTTTCGATAAGCAAACGTCCCCCATTTGGTAGTGAAGGCTGTTTTGTACTGGTCACAGTCTTGCACCAAAATCTGATTGTACCTCGAATACCCATCTAAGAGGGAGAAACGCTCGCTGCCTGTCACCATTTGGAGGATCTGTTCCATACTTGGAAGAGGATAATGGTCTTTCAAAGAGACTATTGAGGTCTCTGAAATCTACGCACAATCTGATCTCCCCATTTTTTTTCCGGACAGGGACAAGATTGGCCAGCCAAGAAGAGTGTTTGATCGAAAATATGATTTTGGACTCAATCAACTTGGTGAGTTCCTTCCGCATGAGAGGCTCAATCTTCGGGTTGACAGGCCTTTGTTTCTGCTTGATGGGTTTGGCGCCTTCCTCCAGCTCAATGGTATGTTGGGCCAAACTTGGGTCAAAACCCTTCAAGTCGCTATACTCCCAAGCGAAGACATCAACAAACTCCTGGCACAACAAGATGAAGGCCTGCCTTTCATGATCTATACACACTTTCCCAAGTGCAAGCAGCTTATCTTTGATTATCTCAACTTTTTCATAGTTCTCCTTCGTTGTGATGCTTGCTTTATCATTTTTCAATTGGTCATCCTCGTTGAAGATACTTTCGAGAGTGACCAAGCCTTTGGAAAGTTTATTGTTCTTCAGCTGAACAATCTGGCCGCCATACTGCTGCTGTAGCTTACCCTAGTTTCTAGCAGCAAACTCAGCGTCCTCTTGCAAGAAGAGTGCTATTTGCTGATCGTTGTCAAACACCTGCCAGTTGGTGATGTTGTCAGGCACAGAGGGTTTGATTACCACTTTCAAATGATGTGGACTGCGATCTCAGCCTATCTCTTTGGGGACATTGAACTGAGCACCAACTGCTGCTAGTCTGTCCGCTTGTTTATTCTGCTCTCTTGGAATGGAGGTGACATTGAAAGCAAGAAAACTCTCTACTAAGTCCCACACCCTGTGCTTGTAAGACTTAAGTAAGGGATTCTTGGCCAAATTTTGGCTTCTCACCTGATTTATGATTAGCTCGCTGTCCCCAAAAACTTGCAGTTCTCTAATTCCTCTTTTTTTCGCCCACTCCAAACCATGGATGAGAGATTCATACTCTGCAACATTGCACGTGCAAGAAAATTGGACCCTGAAGGCCGAAAAGTATTTCTCCTGTGAGGGGGAAACTAGCACCACTCCCCCACCAGTTCCCAACTTGCTCCTTGAGCCATCAAAGAAAAGATGCCATAAACCTGAGCTCTCTTGGCTTGCTTTCATCAAATTTGGTACAAAAGTACTCTCTTCATGCATGCAATAAATTCCAAGGGCTGCCTCCTCTATGAACTTGTAAGGATCATGTTCGAAGTTGTCACTTTCCCACTCATCTAAGAGCAGGTCAGCAACTCCTTCAAGGGCAGAGGGTGGAGATTGATCCACTTGGAAATCTTCTTGATCAATAATGGCGTAGCCGACATTTGCCGCCTTGAGTGAGTACGACTCCAGATGATCTCTGTGGATTGGTTTCGACTCAATCTTGACCTTAGTCCCATATTTGGTTCTAAAAACCAGGTAGGATCAATTTGCTGCTAGGTAGCCGCCTATTTTGGATGTGAAATCCCTGGATAAGCAAATGACAAAGTAGGGAGGAACATCCGCCACCACCACATCATGAGGGACCGAGAAAGTTGGACAGGCGTGGAGCGTCAAGTTCAAACCTCTCACCACTCCTACTGTCTTTGCTGGTGTCCCATCCAACTGTAGGACTCCCTTAGTCATTTCTTCGTATTTGAGCCCCAGTTTATCCGCTATACATTTTCATTATTGAGGTGCTTGCCCCACTGTCAATAATGCAATTGTGCACCAGGAAATCTCCTATGACTAAGGACAGATAGAAAGGAGGAACTTTTTCTTCTTTCTTTACTTGCCTGTTGTGGAAGGGTGCCCATTCATGATCAAAACATTATCGGCCTTTGCTGGGACAACTTGTTCATTTAGCCCATGCAGTTCCTTTTGCAGCATGTCCTTTTGTCCTGGGATTGCCAATGAATCCCATAAGGAGATATTCATGTATAGCTTCTTCATCTGGTCTACCACATTGATCCGAGGGTTGTGCCCTTTCGAATTTTCTTTGGGGTTGCTTGCAGCCTGAGGCGCAGTTCGAGGAGCTGAGGGTTCAACTGGTGGCCTGAAATTTGAGAATTTTTGGTTCACATGTGATGAAGAAGATGCTGCGGACGTTTGAGCAGTTCCCTGAGCTTCCTCCATAGCTCTCCTTTTGGACCTTGTGTTGGCTGCAACATAGTCACCTTGATTGTCTGCATTGCCCACATAGTTGACTGCACAGAATTCACCTTTCAGGTGATTCATGAGAGCGGAATCAGATTGAGCCGGCCTGCTGTCCATGCCATGTTGCAATGACACCTCAAAGCTTGGGAATTGAGCGGCTGCCTGATTGTCTTGTACATTGGTGTATTGACCCGGCATCTCATTTGTATAAACAACCTGATCTTGACTATATCCCATGGGTGAGCAATTTCGCTGTTCTTGTACCAAATTGTTTTGAACGGGCACCAGAGCTTTGGATGATGGAGCGTCTGGATTATAACTTTGATAAGGTCTGGTTTGTGCAAACTGACCTTGTCCTTGATTGTAATTCTGGAAAGGGGGTCTATTTGCTTGTCCGAACTGCTGATATCCCTGATTTGGCCGACTGCTTTGAGCTTGCTGCCTTTTGAGAGCCACTAGTTCATTGGTCACGTTTTGTAACAAGCTTTTGACTTCATGAAGGTCATTGGACGTAGTAGCAGCGGGCTTTTTTATGCTAGGCAGAAGAGCTAAGGTAGGTGCAACAGTTTGGACTGGAGGCGGCAATTCAGGGAAAAGTGGCATATGAGGTCTAGGGGCTATCTTTTCCGCTTGCACTAGGCAATTCTCAGCTGCTATGGCTATTTCATAGGCAGCGGGCAGCACATGTCCTCCCATGGACTGTATCATGACAACAATGTCGCTATTCAATGCTTTCAAATAATAGAGGAAAGCATAGCTTGGGGTCGGCCTTACCAAAATGGGGATTCTGTCCCATATTTTCTGAAATCGAGTATTGAAATCCTGCATAAATTCGTGTGGAGCTCTCTGCATGGTGGTCAACTACTCGGCAAGTGAGAGGTGGTCACTCTTCTCCCCAAATCTATTTGTTAAGAGGGTGCCCAATTCGTTCTATGCTCTGATTGAATTCATAGGCAGAGTCCCATACTAGTCCAGAACTTTGCCTTTCAAAGACAATGCCAACAATCTGATAGCAATGTTTTCTTCAGTGACATTGTGAATATTGCAGAGGTTGGCAATATTTCTGATGTGCTCAATAGCAATAATAGGCCCTTCTCCATTAAAAGAAGGCACACTCTTAAGGGCTGTACCTGGAATTGGGTCATAATGCAGAAGATTCAAAGGACTTTGACCATGAAAGGCCACAAATGGTAAAGCCATAGCTATGACAGGATTCAATCGGAGCCTTCTTGAGTAAGTGTATCTTATAACAGGTCTGGAAAAATGACTTGCTGAATAAGGATGAGTCCTTGCAAACCTCAGTCGCCTTGCTGAGTTTAATGGTAGTTCAACGAATTCAAAAGAGACACCCTTAGTAGCAGATCGTGTGGTGACCTTAGGCATAAGGTGTCAGACTGATCCTTGGCCAGAGACTGATGCTCTTGATAATGGAGTCGCCAGATGCTGGAAAAATAGTTGATTTTTTGCTGTAACAGGACCAACATCAATCCTGAAACTTTTCTGAGTGTTTAAAAATTGGTCCCACCGGGCGTGCCAAAAATTGTTGACGCTGTGGATTGCAATCTTGACAGAACGCTGAGCTTTTGTCTTCCACGCGGCACAATGGAGACTCCTCTCTTGCTGAATCCACCAATAAGAATTTGATCAGGATTATCAAAAGAACAATGGAAGAGAATCAGAGAACTTGGCATGCCAAGTTGAAAACAACCCTGTGGGCAGATAGGGTCACTCCAAAGAGAGCAGTTGGCAATTCGCCATACACGCTTGTGTATGGAAGGGAAGCTAGACTTCCTCTTTCACTTGAATTGCCAGCCTTGGACCTTGCTCATCAGCTGCAATTAGAAGGCAACAACATGGAGGTTAGGCTATGTGAGCTGATGGAACTTCAAGAGACAAGGGACCAGGCTATGGCTTCTATGACCAGCCATCAACAACAGACGAAGAAGCACTTTGACAAGAAATTCTCGTCAAAAGGTTTCTCTGAAGGAGACATCGTTTTGAAATGGGATGAGGACCGAGCTAAGCCTGGAAGGCACACGAAGTTCGACGCCCTATGGAGTGGTCCATATGTCATCACTCAGTGCAAGCAGAGCAATGTGTTCCAACTCACCAGGTTGGATGGTGAAGAACTGCATATCCCAATTAATGGGATACATCTTAAGCATTGTCACTAGGCCTTCTCCCGTCATGTACATATTTCCCTGTTTTCCCTAAGTGCTTTTGCACATGTTAGTAGTTTTCTTAGCCTTGTGTGTGTTTTGTTTCCTTTTTGGGGTAAAAGCTTTATGACTGATTCTTGATATCTCAAGGCTGTTGCTAACTCTTTCAAAGTTGTGTTTGACTCCGTGCCCAATGGCTTTTGAGGCTACTAGTCTTCTTTAAGCATAGTAGGGATGCTTCCCTTGGGAATCGCCAAATTGTTGACCATTTTTTGTCCTACAGGGCAAAATTGGTCTCCCTTTTCGGTTCTTGCCATTTCCACGCCTAGACATGAAGGATAATGCAAAATATGCTTTGGCAACTCATTTTCTCCTCTTAGCATACAAAAGGGCTCAACTTCAAGCACTTGGTACGGAAGGTACATGCAGAGTTGGAAGGAGTGATTATACAGGAGTTTGCAAAAGGTGCTAGTTTCATGAGAGTTCCAAAGTTGATTGCAAGTTTTGTGTTTTCAAACGTCCAAGGAGCTCCATGATATGTTCTCGGGTCTGACAGAGCAAATAAACTGCTTCAGAGGGCTTTTAATCGGCAAGATGGACCAAGTTCAAAAGACCAAAGGATCATTTTCAAAAGCCCGAAGGGCAGGTGCCCTTGCAGAGGGCAGAGAACACTTGCGGAGGGATCAAAGAGAAGGCCGAAACAGGGCAGAGTTTTCCTTCGAAAAAGACTAAGGTAAAAGGAAGGATTTCCTTCAGACTTTTGTCCGAGGAATAAATCTGAAAGAATCCAAGGCAAAGGTCAAAAGTCCTTCAGACATTTTGTCCGAAGGAAAAGACAAGGAAATTCAAAGGATCAATTAGGAATTCCTTCAGACATTTTGTCCGAAGGCATTTGTCGGAGGATTTTTCCGAAAGAAAGAAAGGGCTGGACTTTTGAAGACACATCTCCTTCGGACAAAATGTCCAAAGGATTTGAGAGGCCAAGGCAGCCCGAAGGATCTCGAAGGGCAAGCGCCCTTGTGGGGGACTCTCGGCTGCCAAAAGGGGAACTTCCCTCCAAGCCCCAAAGGGACACCTTCCCTTGGGGAGAGTTCAACGACAGAGGCCCGAACAAAGAAAAAGAAAGGGTAGATATCGTTCGGGAAAAAGTCCGAAGGAACACTTCGGAAAGTGAAGCCGAAGGAATTACAAAGGGGCGACGGGCCCGCAGACGTCAAATTCACGATGATGGAATAGCCGTTGGCTTTCAAATCACGACGGGCGCGCGAACGTCAACTTTGGGGCAGTCACGTAATCGTTGATCTTTAAATGATTGAGCACGAATCCGAAGGAATTCAAAAGGCTTAAGGCCAAAAGGAAGAGACCGCCGAGAAAGGAGCCCAAGGAGCCAAGGATTGACAGAAGATAGCCCCGAGGGCTGAGAGAGCCAGGAAAAGACAAAAGCTGGGAAGGGACAAAAGCCAAGCGCAGAAGCAGACAAAACAGTCTAGGTGGCAAAAGAAGGTGTCGGCATAAGGAGTTATTGTAGCGGTTGAAACAGTCTCCGCCAAGTGGTCATCAAGGAGCGCGAACAGTGAAGGCACGCCCTATTTTTTTCTCACTTTGCATTGATGAGCAGACAACTGCGTGAATGTCTTTAAAAAGCGGTCTTGTTTGCAGACAAAGAGGCGCGGCCTATGCTTTCACAATAATGTTTGAACGCCAAAGTCAAGACTGGCAACTGACATAGCATGTTCTTTTAGCGACTTCCTCTTCCCAATGTTTTCAACGCAACATGGGCCACTTGTAAAAAAGGGGGCGCCATTGCTTCCTCTTGCTCTATATATATTGTAAACTCTCATTTGAGAGGATATCTCTCATTTTGTAAGGCGAAGCCCTGCCAATTTTCACCTTGAATCAATAGAATACGTTTTTTTTTACCTCTATTTTGCTGGATATATCTCTGAGTGTGCTTGAGTATTAACCTTGTGTTCAGTCATTTTCCATAATGCTTTTACAAGTTTGATACCAACATATCGGGTATAGACAAAGCACCATTCTTGTAGGTAACAAGAAGTGTTGTATCTAGAGCGGAGAGGCAGAAGAGGGTTGCTAGATAGTGTGTTTTCCTACAGCGCCTGTGGTAAGTTCATTTTATGTGTGTCTTCATTAAGCCTCCCTGTTGAGCTCCCTACAGTCTGGTCTTTCTAGCAAATAAAGTGTATGTATGTCCTCTTCTGATATAAAGAGTGAGTAAAAGAGTAGATCAAATTTTTTTGGTGCATCACCATATTAATCTAGGTTCTATTTTCAGTAATCCTTCTCTCTTTTCAACCCCCCCCCCACTATATATATTAGTAATAGTACTGGAATAACTCAGAGATGCATCAAAGGGAGCTAGCCCTTATCTAGAGATTCTCCCCTCAGTTTTTGCCAGACCCACAGGCAAGAGAGGAGTCTCCATTGTGCCGCGTGGAAGACAGAAGCTCAGCTTTCTGTCAAGGGTGCAGTCCACAGTGTCAACAAGTTCCTCATGAACTTCTTTTCAAGCCAAAGGCATGAGATAAATAATTCAATAACAATAGTAACATTGAAATCCTCAAAGACCTTACCCTTTTTGTATCTCCAAATATCACCCGGATCCCAAACTTTATGTACAGACAATTTGGAATTTGTATGAAAAGATCTATAGGCCCTTTGCCACTCAAAGTGTTCTTCACTCTATCACCATTTTCACTATGTTGTTCATGGTAACCACAAATTTGCCATGATATACTATGAAATATCAAACTTGACATATGATCATTTTCAACATGCTGATGGCAACACATCTAAAATGACATAGTAGGAAGCAACAAATCGACAACACTATCATACCTTTGGCTGTTCGTTCACCTTCCTTTGCTGGATGAAGAGTGGTTGGGATACCTTCAACACCTCCCAGCTTGGGATTCAGAATTACTCAATTTTTGGAATGCTCGGAAGATGGTTAGGGGCTTCTTGGAAAAGATCTACTTTCCATTTGGTACACCCTTCATCTTATCTTCATTGTTAGAATGATTCTCATGACGATCAAAATATTGTAAGGAGATTACAATACATTCTTAGGAAATAATAAATCTGAAATATGATTTTCCTTTACATACCTTCGACTTTCACCAAACTATTCATCCACCTTTCCTGGAAGAGAGTTTGTTGAGATAATCTCAACACCATCACCCATGTGACTCAAAACTTCTAACTTAGGGTTAAATAAAGTGTTCATTGCAAATGCATATCCATCCCTAATGCCTTTCTGAAAATCATTACCTTCACTCTCCTTGCTAAAATCATGAAGATAATCAAATTGCTTACTTTTCTCTTTTCTCATCACAAGGGCAAGATTCTTTTCCTCTTGGGTTGAAATATTTTTCCCGCTTTCCTTTTGGCTGTTCACTAACCTCTTTCAGATGTGAATTCTCTTGCTTTCTAATTCCTCCATTGGAATTCTTTTGGGGTTTGACTTTCCATCTTTCTCCATCAATCTTCTATTCCTATTCTCTGTGTATACCTCCAAGAATTCTTCAAAGGTATTGTAAGATGTGTATATATCAGAGTTCTTATCATATTCATCAAAGGCAAAATGTTTGACGTCATCTTTGTTACATTGCACTTTCAACCATGCCTCCCGAATATGATTATTCTTTTGTGTTCTTCTAAATGAATCTAGGGCTTCATAGCTGATAGAAAATTGTTTTAAAAGTTGATTCTTAATACCTTGGCTTTGTGTCTACACTTCTTGTCTTAGTTTTTTATTGATTTCTTCAAGACAAACCCTAGCTTTTTGCTATTTTTTTTTTGTATTCGCATCCATACCTCTTGGATATGATTTATATATTCTTCCTTTGGTAAGAACCTAGGTTGCCAATCCATTGTAGACACTCAAACCCCACATCTGGCCAAGAAATGGCTTTGATACCACTGTAATATCCTTTTTAAGACATGATTAAACAAAATTGGAACTCACAACAAACCCTAACACAATAATTGCAATTTTTATTTTTTGTTTCAAATCTTAACCATAAAATTTCAGAATTCTGGAAATACAAATTTAGGGCACAAGTTGCAATATTTTATTATCAAATATTCACCACAAATTCATAAATATTGCAGCCCACAAAAATACCTTCAAGTCTGATTTTTCGAACCAACAAAAGGTTGGAAAAATTCAATAAAAATACCAACAATGTTTCTATGCCTTCAAACTGATATTTTGTAATGTCCCCTTTAGGACATATTATGCAAATCTGAAAATTAACCACAAAGCCTAAAACAAACATATGCAATTTCTGATTTTTCTTTCAAACCCTAACCATAAAATTTCAAAATTCTAGAAATACAAATTCAGGTACAAATTGCAATATTTTATTATCATATATTCACCACAAATTCAAAAATATTATAGTCCACAAATATTTTCAAATTTGATTTCTGCATGAAAATATAGGTCTAAAAAATTATAAATAAATACCAATTGGATGTTTAATTGAAAACATATCAAAATATTCAACAAATTGCCCCAAAAACTATAGGTTTCACCTCCCAAGTGGGTCACCACCCTAGTGAAAACCGTCCAAGGGGGTCGCTGACCTAACAAGGCCCTGGAAAGAGGTACACCACCCTCAAAAGGGTCTCCAACAACTATGTACCTCTGCCAAAACCCTGTAAAATGTTGCGTTTCACAAGCTGATGCCCTAGAAGCCACAAACTAATCAATCCTGCTCTTTGCAACCCTTGAAATGAAGTTGCCCAGCTGAAGGTTGTAGACACCTAAAACTGGCCACAACTGGGTTTCGACCGGACGTCAGACCGATTCCTACCAACCATTGCAAATTAAGTCTAGGAATCATTGAATGTCCTAAATTTGCTTGCACATCATTCATTAAAGCTCAAAATCATGTTGAAACATCCCTACTTGGGGTATCCTATTGTATGCAACAATAACCTATCACAGATTCATCTCTAATCATCCTGTGGCATCACAACAGTCAATTTGGCTTATAGACCTATTGAGTGGGACACTTGCACACTTAAATTAAATCTTGAAAATGCTAAAAGGCTAATCAGAATTAATTAACAAACTAAACCAAATCAAATGTCTAGTTGAATTATCCATTTGAAATTAACGAATAACTATAAAAGAAAATTCAAAAATTCAAAATATCCTAGCCTTTTATCATTGCCTTTGAGTTGTCAGGGTCTTTGAAAATATCTTAAAATATCTATTTTGGAGACCCATGCCTAATAATTGCAACTCATGATTACTTGACAACTATTAACTTTACTAGGGTTATATTTGACTCACTTAGGTTAGGTTTGAACCCATTCCAAGTCTTAACTCAACTTTGACTCACCTTGGGTGAGAGTTAAATCCTTAGGCTATAAATACAATGCCACGTCTCTTCATTTTCTAAGCTCTCATAAGCCAAAGTTATAATGCAAATTTGGAGAGAGACATAAGCTATTTTGTTGCAAGTAGTGTTATAATGCCAAAATCTTGAGCCAAAGCAACATCAAGCCACATCAAAGCAATATGGGGTCAAGGAGAGAAGGAGCCAACAAGCTTCATTTGCCAAAAACTTATTGATGCACAAGCCGAACAAGCCATTCAACAAAGCATTTGGAGCTCTCAAGGAAGGTAAGGGATTTGTGTCTTTTACATTTTAGTTGTGCTTTCATTTGGTTTTTGTTACTAAGCTTTCCCCAAGTTCTAGGCTAGGAGTGTAAGTGTTAGTGTGTTTTTTATTTGAGTTTTTCTTACTTGAACTAACACTATACGAACCTCCCTTCTTGGATTCATATGATCACAAAGGTTAAGTGTTTCCATCCTTAACTCTAGATTTCCAATGAAAGTTTTCGTCTTCAATAGTGACAAGTCAAACAAATTGCGCCCAAATTAAAGATTTCAATTGGTAAAAATGACATCCCCTCAAAATGAACCTCCTTTCACTTTTTATATCATTTCCCTCTAAAAGCCCCTCCAAAAGGGGTGCGTTCCACTTGGAGGGAATATTTGAATATTTTAAAAAGCTTATGCCTTATAGTTTCACTTAAGTGCTAAACTAGCCCATGATAAACAACCCCCCTTCTCAAATCAAAATTAGAAAAGATTTACTAAAAAGTACCTTTTTATAACTTGAAAAAGAGAACCAAAGTTTTCCCTTTGTTTTTTTCTTCTCTTAGCCTATGGGAAACAACAAGGAAATAGGCTAAGGGTCTTCAATTGCTTATATTTGAGGAGACATGACAAATTTAGACTTGACTTACCCTTGAAGGAGTCACTTTCAAACCCCAAAGGGGGGTTGCTACCCTTACAACTGGTTCGCTGATCTCCTAAAGCAATTCATTGCCCTTTTTGGACTTCAAAACAAGGTCGCTACCCTAGCAACTGCTGCATCCTTCTTCAAAGATGCCCTGCCTTGTTTCACCTCACTTAAAAAAGGTGTTTAAGTTCCTCAAACCGATCAATTCTGCCCTTTGCAACCCCTGAAATGAAGCTACCCAACTAAGGTTTAGGGTTTTCGTCCTCAACTTTAGATTTCCAATGAAGGTTTTCGTTTTCAACAAAAACAAGTCAAGCAAATCGTGCTCAAACTCAAGATTTCAATTGGTAAAAATGACATAGCCCCCAAAATGAACCTCAAGCTCTTCTTTTATATCCTTTCCCTCCAAATTCATTTTAAAACAAGGGGCTCTCCAAGTGAGAAAGAAATTCAAATATTAAAAAGGTTAATTCCTTATAATTTTCACTTAAGGGTTAACTTGCTCATGCCAAAAAAGTCCCCTTTTAAGTCAAAATTAGAAAAGTTGCCGAAATAAGTTATTTTTTGGCAACTTAGATATAATTATTATTTTTACTTTGAAGTATTTAGAAAAACTTTTTATTTTAATAATAATATAATTCTAATCTCGAATAAGAGGACATTGGTTCGACTTATCTTGAGTGTTTATGAACATTAGTGCTTGATGATTCATGTACAAAACAAACTCTATCGGAAGCAAGTAATGTGTCCATTTCTTGAGAGCTTGCACTATGGCATGAAACTCTTGATCGTAAGCCGATTACTTCAGTTTGGCATCATTCAACTTCCCACTAAAGCAATGGACTTGCCTTCTTGGTTCAAAACCGCATCAACTACTGTGCCACTAGCATCACAATCAACCTGGAATACCTTATTTAAATTTGGTAATACTAACACAAGATGTTTGGTCACTTTCTTCTTCAAAATTTGAAGCTATTCTCAGTTGCAACTATCCATGTGAACTCTCTTGTATCGCCTCTCATTGTTTCTATGATTGGGGCATATATTCCTCTAAAGTTTCTAATGAACTTCTGGTAGAAACTAGTTAACTCATGAAAATTTCTTGTTTTAAACATGATATTTGGTGATGGCCACTCAACACTGATTCTACTTTTTCCAGGGCAATTCTCAATCCATCATGTGAGACCACAAATAAACCAACTATTCATTCATAAGACTGTACTTCTTCAAGTTGACGGGCAACTTCTTTTTTTGCAACTTTTGCAACACTAGCCTCAAATGCAACAGTTGCTCTTCTTTTGTTCTACTAAAAATTAAGATGTCATCCAAATACACAAAAACAAGCTTACCAAAATATGGCTTCAACACTTCATTCATGAGTCTCATGAATTTGCTTGGTGCTTTTGTCAACCCAAATTGCATAACTAGCGATTCATACAAATCATCCTTTCTCTTGAACATAGTCTTGTACTCATGACCTTCGTGAGTTCTAATTGGGTGATATCCATTCTTCAAATCATTCTTTGTGAAGTACCTTTCTCCACTTAAACAATCCATCAAGTCACCCCTCCAAGGCAATGAAAATCTGTACTTGATTGTAATCTTGTTGATGGCTCTAGAATCTATGCACATATGCCATTCTCCACCTTTCTTGGGTGCTAAGATGGCTGGAACTGCACATGGGCTTAAACTTTTTCTTATGAATGTCATGTCCCCCTTTTCCCATAAAGCAAAAAATAATAAAGTTAATATATTAATTTGTCTAAGTGACTTACCTTTTATTTTATTAAAAAGTGACAACTTAATATTACTTTATTATTATTATAAATAAAAGAAAAGGGAAAAACAAAAATAAAAATGTACTTTATTAAAGTAAAGTAAGAGGCCAACTTGAGAAAAAGGGACAAAAAAAAGTTATAAAAGAGGGCCTTGGGGGTCATTTGGGATCATATTGTTTATTACATCTATTTTGAGTTTGGGCATTTGCTTTCAACTCTTGCATTTGAGGATGAAAACCTTTCGTTGCATTTAGATCTAGAGAACGAAAACCCTCCAGATTTTTATTGGAGATTAGAGGACGGAAACCCTCCCAACCCATCATTGGTGATTTCATACAGAGATCACATTTGGGCAGACAATCATGGTATTTTCAGTATTCCAGTTCGCTGGAAGGGTTTGACAATTACTAGAATTAAGTGAGGGTTATTGGATCAGCCAACCCTATTTCCTTCCATGCAAGGACTATTTTACAAGGGAGCACCACACAGGAGGCAAATCACTGCCCTTTGAGCAGTTGTGTACCACCTAGAGGTAGATCGCTGCCATTGAAGCAGCAACACAGGTTTTTGGAGGGCTGTTTTGGCAACAAAAAATAAATTGTGTATTTATTCCAATAATTTATTGTTTTAGCACTTATTTTCCCAGTATTATTTTATGTACTCAGCAGACTGAGATACAAATACAATTGGGTTTTCAATATTCCATGTTGCATGTGTTATTTTGGTATTTGAATATGAATTTCAGAATTAATTATAAAATCAGAATTTAGGGAATTTTAATATGGGGACATTCCAATGAAACCCTTCTCCAACAACTCTTGAACTTGTCTCTTCACTTCTTCATTCTCCATAGGTGTCAACCTTTATTCCGCCTCGTTTGGTAAACTAGATCTAGGAATTAAATAGATGGGATGGCTAGTGCTCCTCATAGGTGGCAATCCATCCGTAAAATCCTTGGAAATAATCTCAGCATATTTCCCCAACTGATCCTTCACTTCATATGGAATTTTAGTCACCTTATTTGTTGTTTTAATTTGCATGGGTTTGAGAATGAAAGCAAAACATGCCTTCTCCTTTGCCTCTTTCAAAAACTATTTTTTGGAAATAATCAACACTTTAGGGCAGCTGTCCACTCCTTCCTCTTTGTCTTTCAATGGGCTCAATGTATACTTCCTACCATTCTTTACAAGTGTGTAAGTATTTTCTCTACTATCATGTATGGTCTTCTTATCAAATTGCCAAGGCCTACCCGACAATGCATGACGTACATACATGGGCATAATTTCGCACCAATCTTCATCTTTATATGACCCAATCTAAAAATTAACCATGCATTGCTCATTCACCAAAATCTAATGTCCTATTTGTAACCAAGACACCTTATATGGATTTTGTTGTGCCACTCTGTAATGCCCCCTTTTCAATGCTGGATTGCTAAGGAGACCTTTGGCCCAATTTGACTTTCCGTGGGCCAAAAGGGAATACAAGGGAAACTTGGTTCTTTGTTCAAGCTGCTAAAAGTAACATGTCGGCAACTTCTTTCTAAATTGAGATATAAAAGAGAAGGGGGACTCTCTAATTTGATATAAGTTGGCTCTTAATTTAGAAAGTATATTGGAGGGAAAAGGGGTATAAAGGGAGATAAGGAGATCTAATTTTGGGATCTATTTATTATCATGTAATCAAATTTCTAATTGTCAAAACACGCTTGCTTGAACAATTAGCTTGGAGGATGAAAACTCTCACTTCAGTATTGAAGGACGTAAACCCTTCATACTCAATTGGTGCTCTCATTCAGAGACCATGTTTAGGCTTCAAATTCATCATTTCGGCTTCAACGACTTGTTCGAAGGGCAGTGAACCATCATCAATAGCCTTGAAGGGCCAACGAACCTCTTGGGAGGCCTTTTTAGCCTGCATGCAGGATTGTGGAGGGTTTGAAGGTGCTGACGCAGCAGTAGGGTTGGGTGGAACAACTGTAAGGGATATTAGGAAGGTTGGCATGTTGGATATTTGGTAAATTGAACCTTTTCAAATGAATGGAATGTCTTGAATGTGATGTTCTTGGAGTGTTGGAGCTTTGGGGATGTTTCTTGGACCCTTTTTGATCATATCTAACATGCGCACCAATGTCAACATCGCTGACAAGTTGCGAACAAGCACGAATCCATGCTGACACAACCTATATTTTTAGGTGATGCGAGTTTGCTTATTGACCCGAATACTCTTTCATTAAAAGGCTAAAATCTAAAGAAAGTAATTTATGTCACATTTTATGTCTATATTACATTGTACCATACACATGCAAACCTCTTAGACTTGCGACATAATTTTTTTGCCGACTTATTTTTTTGGTGACAAGCATATCATTGTAATGAGCCCATTTTTTGCATTAGACTCGCCAGTATTACTTTATGGCTTAAGCCTCAAGTAATTCGGAAAAAGATGGATTATTAAAATGAAAAGCGGCATTGTCTAGACAAATTTTGAGCATAAGTAGCATTTTGATTATTTGATGTAGAGGCCCAAAAGTCTTTTGCCAATCAATCTTAAGCATCTTTGGCAAGATGCTCCTATTTATCTTTGGGTTGGAAGGGATCATTTCTTCGTACATTCTTTACCTAATTGTAGACCATTTTGGTCCTGCAGGCCAAAATCAGTCTCCTTTCCCTGCTGTTTTGAGCCAGTTCAAATTTGGTTGCACAAGTTTTTCGGCAGATGATGAACCAGTTCAAAGAATGCAAGGTTTCTTACAAAGCTTCTTCGGACCATTGAACCGATGAACCATTTAACCATTCAATCGGTTGGTTCACTCAGCTGGTTCAATGTTTTGGTTCAATCGGTTGGTTCAACGTTTGGTTCACTCAGTTGGTTTAATGTTTTGGTTCAATCAGTCAGTTCAAGTGCTTGGTTCAACGACTTGGTTCAAAGGCTTGGTTCAAAGAATTGGTTCAACGTTTGGTTGAATGAGTTGGTTCAAAGGGATGGTTCAAGAAATGGTTCAATCGGAAGGTTCGAAGGAGTCTTCTCAAAGCCCGAAGGACAAGTGCCCTTTCGGAGGGCAGTCAGGCACAAACTGGGCCATTCCAGCAGGCTGCGGAGGGCACTTAGGCGACAAAAGGACCTTTGTAACTTTTTCGAAAAGCAAGTTTGGAGACCAAAATGCCCTTGTGGAGGGCAGGTGATGAGCAAAATGGACCATTGCAAAAGTCCGAAGGGTAGCTTTGGGCTTAAAGTGCCCTTGCGGAGGGCAGGGAACACTTGCAAAGGGATAAAAGAGAAAGCCGAAAGGGTAAGTTTTTCTTCGGAAAAGTGAACAAGGCAGAAAAGTTGGAATTCCTTCGGATTTGTTCAAGGCAAGAGACGGAGAATTTCTTTAGACAAAATGTCCGAAGGAATTCCTTCGGACATTTTGTTCGAAGAAATCCTTCGGAAGAAAAACCCGCTGCAATAATAAAAACCAAGGCAAAATCTTCGGACAAAAGTTCGAAGGAATTCCTTCGGACTTTTTGCCTGACAAGAAGTCCGAAGGGAGAAACCCAAAGGAATTCACCCAGGGCAAAGCCCGATGGAAAAAAGGTAAGCGGAAAAAGCATAGAAAAAAGGTAAGCGGAAAAAGCATAAAGGAAACATATCCTTCGGACATTTTGTCCGAAGGATGTGACTACCAAAAGGAGCCCGAAGGGCCCCGAAGGGCATGTACCCTTGCTAGGGACTCTTGGCCAAAAATGAAGGGACACTTCTCCAAAGCCGAAGGGACACCTCCCCTTTGGGAAGGATCAAACAAGAAAGCCGAAGGAATTGCCGAGGGTGACGGGCTCGAAGACGTCAAGTTGGAATCCGGACGTCAGGTGACGTCCTTAAAGCCGTCAAATTCAGGGCAATAAACTAGCCATTGGCTTTCAAATGGTGACGGGCGCGCGAACTTCAATTTTACGGCAATGAAATAGCCGTTGATTTTTAAATACTTGAGTGCCAACCAGAAGGGAGCTCAAATAGCTAAGAGAGGAAGAGACAAAACCAACAAAAGACAAAGCTGGAAAAAGACAAAAGTTAAGAATGAACTCAACGACTTGCTGATGAAAGAGCCTAAAGAGCCAAAGAATTAGCAGAAGATAGCCCTCAAGGGCCGAAGGAGCCCAAAGAGCCAAGCGTAGAAATGGACAAAACAACCCAGGTGGCAAAGGGGAGGCGAGTTATTCCTGCAGTTGAAACAGTGTCCGCCAAGTGGTCATCAAGGAGCACAAACAGTGAACGGCACGACCTGTTTTCTCCACTTTGCATTTATGAGCAGACAAACCACGTGAATATCTTGAAGGAACAGTCTTGTTTGCAAAAAAAGAGGCGCGGCCTATGCTTTCACATTAATGTTTGAACGCCAAGGTCAAAACTGGCAGCCGACACAACATCCTTTTTTTTCAGCGGCTTCTTCTTCTCAACGCTCTCAACGCACATGGGCCAACTTGTAAAAAGGCGCCAAAGTCTTCTCCAAAGGGGCGCCTTTACTTCCTCTCTCTCTATATATATTGTAATCTCTCATTGGAGAAGGGATCTCTTGGCTTGTAAAGCGGAGCTCTGCCCGATTTTTACTTTGAATCAAGACATAGCATTTTTACCTCCATTTGAGCTTACACTTTTGCATGTCTATGGCTTTGTTTTGTGTTAAGTCATTTTTCTTTTATGCTTTCACAGAACGATTCCAACATGTCTAGTGTATTGTGAAGTTTCTTCTTTTGCAGGTCTGCCAGAAGTGTCTATAGCAGAGTATAGGTGTATGTGAACAGGCTGCCATAGTGTGTCTCAGAACACCTTTGATAGTTCTTCCTCCTTGTATCTCGAGAGAACCCCTAGCTCACTGATGTAGAAGAGTTTCTCATATCAAATGAAGTGTATATCAGCTTGTTCTTGGTGGAAAGTGTGTGTTCAAGCTAAGTAGATCAAACTTTTTGGTGTATCACCGTTTAGTTTATGTTTTATTTTCAACATCCTCCCTTTTCACCCCCCCCATTGTTAGTAGTAGAAAATCCAGGACCACAAAGATACATCAAAGGGAGCTAGCCCTTATCTAGAGACTCTCCCCCAAGTTTTGTCAGACCCACAGGCAAGAGGGGAGTTTCCATTGTGATGCGTGGAAGATAGGAGCACAGCCTCCTGTCAGGGGCACAATCCACAACGTCAACACCAATCTGATAGAGAATGACCAATGCACGGATATTCTTGTTCTTTTTTTCCAGCCCCACATTACCATATATTGAACCAGCCCTCCAGCTTTTCAAGTCCAAATTGATTTGCATAAGAAGAAAGTATCTAGAATTTGAATAGTTGGATAAAATCTGGAATATTTGCATATATGATTAGTTTTTTTTTTTGGTTTTAATTTTGTTTCATTTATTGTTTCTCCGTGTAATGTTTTCCATCCCTCATATTGTTATAAGTCATTAAACCAAAATTGTAGGAAACTCCACCTACCCATGTGTATCTTTTTTAACCATTATCGAAACTGAAGTTGCTAAGAAACTTTCTAGAAATGGCTGGAAACTTTTTTGGAAAGGTTTCCTAAATGAAAATACCGTCAGAAACATCACAGTGCATTTCACACAAAAAAGACATTTTTGTGGAAAAAAGCACTTGGTAGTGCATTTAGATATCATTTGGAATGTCATATGCCCCAAAACAAAAAACTCTATTGGAAACTGAAATTGCCTTGAAATGTGTCGAAAATGGCCAAAAATGTTTCCAAAAAGGTTTCTTGAAACGTATAGGTAGGCATAAACATTTCCTTTTGTATCCAACACGTTTTAAGTTTTTGTCTTGGCAGTGCATTTCAATTCAAAAACGGCTTGAGGTGTTTTCATGGAGGAAAAGCTTCGGGAATGGATTAGAATATAAGAATATTGATTTATTCCATTGTATGCTAGGAGATAGTTACAACAACCCACTTTACTTGCAAAACAGTTTTTATACCATTGTAATGTCCCCTTTTTGAGCAAGCATCAGAGTTTGGTGGTTTAGCCTATCATCGGGTCCTCGTAGGTTAATCAGGGGTGATTAGAGGGCCCAGTGTTGGAGTTTGCTAGTTCTCCAATTGGTAGTGTTTTCAAATCCTGATCTTTGGCGTATTTTGAGACGATGTTATTTAGGGTGTTCTGGCTACATTTTTATATTCTTACTATTTATAGTAAGTTAGTTGGATGTTAGAGGCCAACCTTACTATTTTTAGTAAGGCACCCTGGTGAGCAGTGAATGCAGTGGGCTTCCTCTGGCGCAGACGGAATTGATAAATAAGGTTTATTTATGGAGTTATGAAGTTTTGATTATTATTAAAGTGAACCTTTAATAATAATTAATTATAAAGTGCACATCATTTAAATATTTAATTGACTTTATTATGATGGGGTTATTTATGTTGACCAAATTTTGGTCCTGTAGGCCAAAAATCGGTCTCCCTTTTTTTTCCCTGCTGTCCTGAGCAGTCAGTCTCTGATGTCTTCACCTTATTGCGATTGTGGTTTTTTTTCCTTTTGTAATAGACCTCTTCTTATAAAGAGTCGAGTGATCTGAGTCCTGTAGGTTTTCAAGTTGATCTGGGGCTTATTTCGCTTTAAGCAATTACCTTGGACAAGCCTCTTTTGGCAAAGGAATGGGCTAGTTTCAAAGAGACGCAAGTCTTTCACAAAGCTTCGAAGGTCAAGTGCCCTTGCGGAGGGTAGGCAGGGGACAAATGGGACAATTCAAGCAAGCTCCGAAGGACAACTTTGGACCCAAGGTGCCCTTGCGGAGGGCAGAGAACACATTTGAAATAGATGAAGGCAGAAGGTCAAAAGGGAAGTTTCCTTCGGAAAAAGTGACAAGGCAAGACAAAGGATTTCTTCGGACTTTTTGTCCGAAGAAAATCCATGGA
This sequence comes from Torreya grandis, assembly GCA_037957365.1. Lineage (NCBI taxonomy): Eukaryota > Viridiplantae > Streptophyta > Pinopsida > Cupressales > Taxaceae > Torreya > Torreya grandis. The sequence continues at coordinate 2,151,603 of JARHVA010001287.1, read as the reverse complement.
GAAACCAAAGGTAAATTCCTTCGGACAAAATGCCCGAAGGATTTCCTTTGGACTTTTGTCTGAAGAAATTTACCAAGAGAAGGCCGAGACTTTGAAGGCACATTTCCTTCGAGCAAAATGTCAGAAGGAATTCCTTCGGACATTTTGTCCAAAGTAAATTGAAAGACAAGGGAACCCAAAGGAACTTGAAAGGCAGGTGCCCTTGTGAAGGGCTCTCGGCTATCAAAAGGGACCTTTTTTCCGAAGGGTCACTTTCCCTTCGAGAAGGTTCATTTTGCAAAAAGCCGAAGGAATTACTAAAGATGATGACGGGCCCGAGAACGTTAACTTCAGCATGGTGAACTAGCCGTTGGTGGTTCAAACGTCTGGTGACGTGCCCGCAGACATCAAATTCAAGATAGTGAAATAGCTATTGGTTTTCAAATGGTGACAAGGCCGCATACGTCAATTTTGATGGGATGTTCAGCCGTTGAAGAGCCGCCGAAAGAACTCATGAGTGCAGGCCTGAAGGAATTCAAAGGGCATAAGACCCGAAGATAGACTCGACCCGCTAGGAAAGGAGCCAGGAGGAGACGAAAGATAGTCCCGAGAGCCGAGTTACCAGGAAAAGACAAGAAGTAGCATAGGAACGAATAGAGCAGTCCAGGTGGCACAGGAGGCGTCGATCGGAGAAGTTATTGCTGCAGATGAAATAGTCTCCACTAAGCAGTCATCAAGGGGAGCGCAAGCATTCAATAGAGCGGCCCATTTTTCTTCGTTTAAGCATTAACGAGCAGACAGTTGTGTAAGTTTCATAGAGAGGCGGCCTTGTCATTTAGAAAACAAAACGACCCATGCTTTAGCAGAAACATTTAATACAGTTTGAGCAACAAAGTCAATACCTGTGACATCTATAGCAAGGTTCTTTCAGACCATTTATGGAAGGATGACAACAACATGAGCAGATTCCTCTTTTTAAGGTGTTTAATACAGTATGGGCCTCCTGTTCTTGGATGGGACCAATAGTCTCTCTTAATGCTATATATTGTAACCTCTCAGCTTGAAAAAAACATCTCACTTGTGTAAGGCAAAGCCTTGCCAAATTTGACCTTTTAATCAAAAGAACGTGTTTTACTTCCATCTGATGTATTATACTTTTGAATATGTCTGTGTATCAACTTTGTGTTTAGTCATTTCATCTTGATGCTTTCATAGATCGACACCAGCATATCTAATATATCTTAGACCATTTCTGCAGGTTAACAGGGAGTGTCCAAGTTGGAGCATAGAGACAGAAGAGCAATTATCTGACAGTGTGCTTTTGTAGCACCTATGGTAGGTTCTTTTTCTTTGTATCTCCATTAAGCCCCTTATTAAAACGCCCACGCGGTCTGGTCTTTTATTCAGATGAAGTGTCTGTTCGCTCTGTTGGTGTAAAGTTTTAATATACGCTGAGTAGATCGGATCATTTGGTGCATCACCGTTTTAGATAGGTTCTGCTTTTGTTATATCCTCCTCTCTTTTCATCCCCCCCATCATTAACAGTAGTAGTTAAGGACCTCAAAGATGCATCATTGAGAGCTAGCCCATATCTAGAGATTCATTCCTCAAAATTGCCAAGCCCACAGCAAGAGGAATGTCTCCATTGTGTCGCGTGGAAGAGAGAAGCTGAGCCTTCTTTCTAAGGGTGCAATCCACAGCGTCAACAGTTTTTGGCACGTCCGATGGGACCATTTTTTGATGCTCTAGAAAGTTTCAGGATTGATGCTGGTCCTGTTATTGCAAGAGTGAGCAAACTAACCCAACATATGGTGAATCCATTTTTAAGAACTCAGTCTCTAGTCAGAGATCATCCTGGCATCCCATGCCTAAAGTCACCACAAGATCTTCTGCCAAGGGTGTCCCTTTCGAATTCGTTGAGCTGCCCTTAAATTCAGCAAAGCGGCTAAGGTTTGCAAGGACTCATTCCTATACAACAAATCATTTTCCCAGACTTGCCATAAAATATACTTACGTGAGAAGACCCCGGTTGAACTCTATCATCGTCATGGCTTTACCATTTATAGCCTTCCATGGTCAAAGCCCTTTAAACCTCTTGCAGTACGATCCAATCCCAGGGACAGCCCTTAAGAGTGTTCCTCCTTTCAATGGAGAGGGGCCTATTACTGCTATTGAGCATATCAGAAATATAGCCAACTTCTGTAACATTCATAATGTCATCGAAGAGAACATAGCCATTAGATTATTGGTGATGTCTTTTAAGGGTAAAGTTTTGGACTGGTATGGGACCTTGCGTATGAATTTGGTTGGCTCATAGAATGAATTAGGCACCCTCTTGACAAATAGATTCAGGGAGAAGAGTGACTATCTTTTTCTTGCTGAGCAATTGACCACTATGAAAAGAGCTCTGCATGAATTTATGCAGGATTTTAATACTAGGTTTCAAAAGACTTGGGACAGAATCCCCATTTTAGTGAGGCCGACCCCAAGCTATGCTTTCCTTTATTACTTAAAGGCTTTGAACAACGACATTGCTGTCATGATACAGTCCATGGGAGGACAAGTGTTACTTGCTGCTTATGAAATAGCCATAGCTGCCAAAAATTGTCTGGTACAAGTAGGAAAGATAGCCCCTAGACCTCATATGCCGCTTTTTCCTAAATTACAACTACCAGTTCAGACTGTTGCACCCACTTTAGCTCCTCTGCCTGGTGTAGAAAAGCCGACTGCTACCTCGCCAAATGACCTCCATGAAGTTAAGAGCTTGTTACAAAGTGTAACCAACGAATTAGTGGCTCTCAAGAGGCAACAAGCTCAAAGCTATCGGCCGAGACAAGGATACCAGCAGTTCGGACAAACGAATAGACCTCATTTTCAAAATTATAACCAAAGACAGGGTCAGATTATCTAGGCCAGACCATATCAAGGTTATAATCTAGGTGCCCCTTCGTCATCCAAAGCTCTTGTTCCCACTCAAAATAACTTGGTACAGGAACAACCTAATTGCCCACCCTCGGGGTATGGTCAAGAACAAGTTGCGTATACTAATGAGTTGCCAAATCAATATGACCACACAAGACAATCAAACAACCCAATTCCCAGGTTTTGAGGCATCAGTACAACCTAGGATGGACAACAGGCAGGGTTAGTCCGATTCCACTCTCATGAATCATCTGGAAAGAGAATTCTATGCAGTCGATTATGTGGGGAGTATGAATAACCAGGGTGATTGTGTTGCAGCCAATACTAAGTCCAAAAAGAGAGCTATGGAGGAAGCACAGGCAGATACTCAAGCATCCGCAACATCTTTTTCATCACAAGTGAACCAGAAGTTTCCAAATTACAAGCCGTCGGTTGCACCCTCAATTCCTTGGCTTGCACCTCAAGCTGTAAATGCCCCCAAAGAAAATTGAAAAGGGAGCAACCCGCAAATCAATGTGGTGGACCATATGAAGAAGCTAGACATGAATATCTCATTGTGGGATTCCTTAGCAATGCCAGGACAAAAATATATACTCCAGAAGGAATTACACGCGCTGAATGAACAAGTTGTCCCAACAAAGGCCGATAATGTGTTGATTATGAATGGGCACCCTTCCATAGCAGGTCAATCAAAGGATGAAAAGGCTCCTCCTTTCTATCTATCTTTAGTCATTGGAGATTTCTTGGTTCACAATTGCATTATTGACAGTGGAGCAAGCACCTCAGTAATGCCCAAATGCATAGCAGACAAGCTGGGACTCAAATATGAGGAAATGACCAAGAGAGTCTTGTAGTTAGATGGATCACCAGCTAAAACATTGGGAGTGGTAAGAAGCTTGAATCTAACGTTTCACGCCTGTCCAACTTTCTCCGTTCCCCACAACGTGGTAGTGGTGGATGTTCCTCCCTAATTTGCTCTCTGCTTATCCAGGGATTTCATGTCCAAGATAGGTGGGTACTTAGCAACAAACTAGTCTTACATGGTTTTTAGAACCAAATATGGAACTTAAGTGAAGATTGAGTCGGAGCCCATCCACAGAGATCATCTAGAGCCATACTCACTCAAGGCGGCAAACGTCAGCTACGCCATCATTGATGAATAAGAATTCCAAATAGACCAATCTCCACCCTCTTCCCTTGAAGGAGTTGCTGACCTGCTCTTAGACGAATGGGGAAGTGACAATTTTGAACATGACCCATACAAATTCATCGAAGAGGCAAGTCTTGGAGTTTATTGCATGCATGAAAAAGGTACTTTCGTGCCAAATTTGATGAAGGCAAACCAAGAGAGCTCGGGTTTATGGCAACTCTTTTTCGATGGCTCAAGAAGCAAATTGGGAGCTGGTGGTGGAGTAGTGTTAATTTCAGCCTCAAAGGAGAAATACTTCTCAACTTTCAGGTTCCAATTCTCCTTCACTTGCAATATTGCAGAATATGAGTCTCTCATTCATGGTTTAGAGTGGGCAAAGAAAAGAGGAATAAAGGAATTGCAGGTTTTTAGAGATAGTGAGTTAATTATAAACCAGGTGAGAGGTCGAAACTTGACCAAGAATTCCTTGCTTAAGTCTTACAAGCACAAGGTGTGGGACCTAGTAGAGAGTTTCCTTGCTTTCAACATTATTTCCATTCCAAGAGAACAAAATAAGCAAGTAGAAAGACTAGCAGTAGTTGTTGCTCAGTTTGACATTCTCAAAGAAATAGGTCGGGACAGCAGTCCGTGTCATTTAAAAGTGGTAATAAGACCCTCCGTACTGATAACGTCACCAATTGGCAGGTGTTTGATAGTGATCAACAGATAGCACTCTTCTTGCAAGAGTGGACTGAGTTTGCTTCTAGGAGTCAATCCAAGCTGCAACAACAGTACGATGGCCAGATTGTTCAGTTGAAGAACAACAATCTTCCCAAGGGTTTGGTCACTCTCGAAAACATCTTCAATGAGGATGACCAATTGAAAAATGACAAAGCAAGCATCACAACCAAGAAAGAAAATTACGAAAGAGTCAAAATATTCAAGGACAGACTGCTTGCACTTGGGAAGGTATGTACAAATGATGAAAGACATTTTTTTATTTTGCTATGCCAAGAGTTTGCCGATGTTTTTGCTTGGGAGTATAGCGACCTGAAGGGTTTTGACCCAAGCTTGGCTCAACACACCATTGCGCTGGAGGAAGGCGCCAAACCCATTAAACAAAAACAAAGGCCTATCAATCCGAAGATTGAGCCTCTCATGCGGAAGGAACGCACCAAGCTAATTGAGTCCAGAATCATTTTTTCTATCAAACACTCTTCTTGGCTGGCTAATCTAGTCCCTATTAGGAAGAAGAATGGGGAGATCAGACTATGTGTTGATTTTAGAGACTTCAATAGAGTCTCGTTAAAAGATCACTATCCCCTCCCAAGTATGGAGTAGATCCTCCAAATGGTGATAGGCAGTGAACGTTTCTCCCTCTTGGATGGGTATTCAAGGTACAATCAAATTCTAGTGCAAGACTGCGATCAGTACAAGACAACCTTCACTACCAAGTGGGGAATTTTTGCCTATAGAAAGATGCCATTCAGACTGTCAAATGTTGGAGCCACCTTTCAGTGAGCCATGGACATGGCTTTCCAGGGTCTGATAAATAATATTGTACTGGTTTATCTTGACGACGTGACTATTTTTTTTAAGGATGCAGGACAACATTTGAAAATCCTGAGGCAAATATTTGAGAGGTGTAGAGAGTTTGGTATCTCTCTCAACCCAAAAAAATGTGTGTTCTCTGTTCATGAAGGCAAACTCCTTGGTCATGTTGTTTCAAAAAAATGCTTGACCATTGATCTAGAAAGAGTACGTGCCATCCTAGCGTTGTCCTTATCTAAGCACAAGAAGGGTCTGCAAAGCTTCTTGGGCAGAATAAATTTTATTAGGAGATTTATCCTTAATTTTGCTGAGATAGTCAAGCCACTAACTTCCATGCTGAAGAAGGATGAGAAGTTTGCATGGACAGCCCAAAGGAATGATAGTTTTGAAGGGATTAAGCAAGCTATTGTCCAGGCTCCCACCTTGATCAGTCCTGACTTCTCCAAAGATTTCAACCTTTACACCTTTGGAAATGAAGAGGTAATCTCCGCCATGCTTACTCAAGCAAATGATGAAAACCTTGAACAACCTCTTGCATTCTTTAGCCAAGGTCTAGAAGGTTTTGAAATTAGGTACATATATGCTGAAAAACAAGCACTTGCAGTTATACGAAGCCTGAAGAAATTCAGACATATGTTGTCAAACAACAAAGTTCATATCATGGTACCACATCCTAGTGTCAAGGATTTTTTGATTAGCCGTGATTTAAATGAAAAGAGGGTAGAATGGATCACCAAGGTAATGGAATATGATGTAGATATCAAAACCACCAAACTGGTGAGGGGAAGAGGGTTGTGTGAACACCTCGCTCAGACCTTAAACAACAGAAAGAGGGCATTTTGCTACTCCATGATGAAGCTGCAGCAGAGGAACATGCAGTCATAAAGGACTGGGCACAAGACATGACTCATTTCCTTCTCATTGGTTGATGGGGTGCTGTTTAGAAAGAATTTTTCAAGGGTACTCTTGAGATGCATAGACACAAATCAGGTCAACAGGGTACTATCCGAATTTCATGATGGTCTAGCTGGTGGCCACTTTGCTGCTAAACCTACAACTGCAAGGATTATGAGGGCTGGTTACTTTTGGCCCACTTTATTCAGAGATACTCATGCCTAGATACGGAAGTGCCAGAAATGTGCCCTCTTTGATGGAAAGCAACTGCTGGCTGCAATGCCTCTGCAACCTATTCAAGTAGAACAACCGTTCATGCAATGGGGCCTAGACTTCATAGGAATGATCAACCCTCTTTCTAGTGCTAGCCACAAGTGGGTTTTGACTACTACAGATTACTTCACGAGATGGGTAGAAGCTGTTGCTTTGAAGGAAGCCAACGAAAGTGCAGTCCTAGACTTTTATGAAGGCCTGGTGACAAGATTTGGAGTCTCGACTACCATCATCTCAAATAACGCATTGGCTTTCTTGGGAACCAAAACAAGCTTGTGGGTGTTAGGATACGGCATCTACCTTAGTACTTCTTCCAATTACTATCCGCGAGGAAATGGGCTCGCTGAGTCCACCAATAAGAATCTAATCAGGTTCATTAGAAGGACAATGGAGGAAAATCAGAGAACTTGGCATGCCAAGCTGAAAATAGCCCTGTGGGCAGACAGGGTCACTTTAAAAAGAGCAGTTGGTAATTCACCATACACACTTGTGTATGGAATGGAAGCTAAACTTCCTATTTCGCTTGAATTGTCAGCCTTGGATCTTGCCCACCAACTGCAATTGGAAGAAAGTGACAGCATGGAGGTCAGACTTTGTGAATTAATGGAGCTTCAGGAGACGAGACCAAGCCATGGTTTCCATGACTAGCCGTCAACAGCAAACGAAGAAGCATTTTGATAAGAAATCCTCATTAAAAGGCTTCTTAGAAGGCGACATTGTCTTAAAATGGGATGAGGACCGAGCTAAACCTAGAAAACACACGAAGTTCGACACCTTATGCAATGGTCCATATATCATCACTCAGTGCAAGTAGCATAACGCATTCCAACTCTCTAGGTTGGATGGCGGGGAACTACATATTCGAGTTAATGAGATTATCTTAAGCATTGTCACTGAGCCTTCTCTTGTTATGTATATATTTTCTCTGTTTTTTTCCCCTGCTTTTCCTAAGTGCTTTTGCACATGTCTGTAATTTTTTAGCCTTGTGTGTGTTTTGTTTTTCCTTTTTAGGGTAAAAGCTTCGTGTTGATTCTTAAGTTCTTCAAGGTTACTGTCAGCCTTTCAGGCTATATTCTGACTCCGTGCCCAACAGACTTGTAAGCCACTGGTTTTCTTAAGCATAGCAGACATGCTTTCCCTGTGAATCGCCAAATATGTTGACCAAATTTTGGTCCTGTAGGCCAAAAATCGGTCTCCCTTTTCTTTCCCTGTTGTCCTGAGCAGTTAGTCTCTGATGTCTTCACCTTACTGCGATTGTGGTTTTTTCTCCTTTTGTAATAGGCCTGTTCTTATAAAGAGCCGAGTGATCTGAGTCCTATAGGTTTTCAGGTTGATCTGGGGCTTATTTCGCTTTAAGCAATTACCTTGGACAAGCCTTTTTTGGCAAAGGAATGGGCCAGTTTCAAAGAGATGCAAGTCTTTCACAAAGCTTCGAAGGTCAAGTGCCCTTGCGGAGGGCAGGCAGGTGAAAAAGGGGACCATTCAAGCAAACTCCGAAGGACAACTTTGGACCCAAGGTGCCCTTGCGGAGGGCAGAGAACATATTTGAAAGAGATGAAGGCAGAAGGCTGAAAGGGAAGTTTCCTTTGGAAAAAGTGACAAGGCAAGACAAAAGATTTCTTTGGACTTTTTGTCCGAAGAAAATCCATGGAGAAACCAAAGGTAAATTCCTTCGGACAAAATGCCTGAAGGATTTCCTTTGGATTTTTGTCCGAAGAAATTTACCAAGAGAAGGTCGAGACTTTGAAGGCACATTTCCTTCGGGCAAAATGTCCGAAAGAAATTGAAAGACAAGGGAACCCGAAGGAACTCGAAATGCAGGTGCCCTTGTGAAGGGCTCTCGGCTCTCAAAAGGGACCTTTTTTTCGAAGGGTCACCTATCCTTCGAGAAGGTTCATTTTGCAAAAAGCCGAAGGAATTACTAAAGATGATGACGGGCCCGAGAACGTCAACTTCAGCATGGTGAACTAGCCGTTGGAGGTTCAAACGTCTAGTGACGTGCCCGCAGATGTCAAATTCAAGATAGTGAAAAAGCCATTGATTTTCAAATGGTGACAGGCCCGCAGACGTCAATTTTGATGGGATGTGTCAGCCGTTGAAGAGCGGCCGAAAGAACTCATGAGCACAGGCCCGAAGGAATTCAAAGGGCATGAGACCCGAAGATAGACTCAACGACCCACTAGGAAAGGAGCCAGGAGGAGACGAAAGATAGCCCTGAGAGTTGAGTTACCAAGAAAAGACAAGTAGCGCAGGAACAAATAGAGTAGTCCAGGTGGCACAGGAGGCATTGGGAGGAGAAATTATTGCTGTAGGTGAAATAGTCTCCACTAAGCAGTCATCAAGGGGAGCGCAAGCATTCAATAGAGTGGCCCGTTTTTCTTCGTTTAAGCATTAATGAGCAGAGAGTTGTGTAAATTTCATAGAGAGGCGGCCTTCTCATTTAGAAAACAAAGCGACCCATGCTTTAGCAGGAACATTTAATACAGTTTGAGCAGCAAAGTCAATCCCTGTGACATCTACAGCATGGTTCTTTCAGACCATTTATGGAAGGATGACAACAACATGAACGGATTCCTCTTTTTTAGGTGTTTAATACAGTATGGGCCGCCTGTTCTTGGAGGGGACCAATAGTCTTTCTCTTAATGCTATATATTGTAACCTCTCAGCTTGAAAAAAGCATCTCTCACTTGTGTAAGGCGAAGCCCTGCCAAATTTGACCTTTTAATCAAAAGAACGTGTTTTACCTCCATCTGATGTGTTATACTTCTAAATATGTCTGTGTATCGACTTTGTGTTTAGTCATTTCATCTTGATGCTTTCATAGATCGACACTAGCATATTTAGTATATCCTAGACCATTTCTGCAGGTTAACAGGGAGTGCCCAAATTGGGACATAAAGACAAAAGAGCAATTCCCTGATAGTGTGCTTCTGCAACACCTATGGTAGGTTCTTTTTCTTTGTATCTCCGTTAAGCCCCTTATTAATGCGCCCACGCGGTCTGGTCTTTTATTCAAATGAAGTGTCTGTTCGCTCTGTTGGTGTAAAGTGTTGATATAAGCTGAGTAGATCGGATCATTTGATGTATCACCGTTTTAGATAGGTTCTACTTTTGTTATTGTTGTCAACCTGGAGCTGCGCCTTGATTCAAAGACGTGCATGAAATGGCCAGTCCTCTATCCGGCTGAAACAATGGGATCTTCTCACGAGGGTGGGTGCCTCAATGGTGAGAAGAACCTCCATAGAAGGCTGGTTCCTGTATGATGTATTGATGAGGATCCCTACTCTATGTTGCGGACTACCATGGAAAAGGGAGAAGGAAACTTAAAGGGGAAATCCTACCTAAAAGGGGGTGATACACCAAAAGTTTGATCCACTCAACTTGGAACGTCGAACACTGAACAATCAAGGGAACAGGAAGACCTTAGACTTCAGTCAATCACTTATGCACAAATATTTTATGGAGAGGTTTGATCCAATGACTAAAACCTGAGGGAAAACAATGGAGAGAGGTTTGATAAAAGACACTTTGCGGCCACCTAGCATCCACTTACAGCTTCAGCAAAAGACAATAAAGAACATTTTAACATGACCTGTACAAGGATAATCAAGCAACTAGGTATGAACCAGAATTTGGGAAGGGAGAGAAATCTACCTCTTATGCAAATTGCTGAATGAAATATACACTATGCCAACGCTTGAAATCTGAAAATACAGTCCTTCTATTGATCGAAGAGGTTGCACAACTCACCAATGGCAGAGTCTGGTCTAACCAAGAGAGATTGGATGATTTTTAATCAAGGCTGAAAGCCATTATATAGAGAGAATTACAAAAAGCCAAAGATTGGCATAGAAAACTTGAAGAGAAAGATTCACTTAGGTTAACTCAAGGCTGACTTGGCCTTTCAATAAAATATGCTTTCTTTTGTCTTTGCATGAAGCTTCTTGCGCTTGAGGAAGTGAACTTGTCTTTTTCATGAACCGCCCACCTCTATTTGCATGGAAATCCATGCAAATGTCAATTTTAGAACTTCGTGAGCTGCTTGATGCCGAGTTGTAGCATTTGAAAGCTGAGTTAAACGAAGAGATTACGCTGAGTTGGACGAAGAGATCAAGCTGAGTTGGACTGTTTGGTACGCTGAGTTGGACGAAGAGATCATTCTCCTTCGCATGGAAAGCTCCTAGTGAATGCGGCGTTTAACAATTATTCAACTCTAAATCTGGAACAGTCAACTCATCATTCAAATTTGGACTTTGGTTGAAGCTGAGTTGGACTCTCGGATGCATGAAGTTGATCTGGAAATGAGCGGGACTTCAATAACCAGTCAACTGAAGCTTTGACCGGCGTTCAAAAATAGCCCCTGCTTGCAAGTATTTTACCCTGTTCTGGTCTGCCTGTTCGTGTTTATTTCTAACGGGATTCTATATTCGGATGTGTTAGTCTATATATATATATTTTTTTTGGCCTTTTCTTGTTTTCCGAAGCCCCTTAGGATTTTATTGACCGTCGGCTTTTTGCTATTTTCTATCCTCTTTTGCACAGTCAGCGTCCATTTATTTCGGATTTCTTGTTGTCTTCTTGGTTTCAACGGTTACTTCCTGCTGTCAAAATTTGACGGCTTGCGGGACATCACCGGAAGTTTTCTTATTTCCTTCGGAACCTCTGCTTGGCAATTTCCTTCGGGTTTATTTCCGCAGAATTCCTTCGGACTTCTCTCTCTTCGGATACCTTCTTTTATTCTTATTTGTTCGAGCTTTTTCCTCGGGTTTATTTTCTCGGGTTATCTCCGAATTTCTTCGGACTTTTTGTCCGAAGGAATTCCTTCGGACGAAAAGTCCGAAGGAAGTCATTCCCCGCCTTTTCCCTTTGTTTTGCCACTTTTCCGAATTTCTTCGGACTTTGTCATCAGCGCTTTTGTCTTTTCGATTTTTCCGAATTTCTTCGGACAAAAGTCTGAAGGCTTTCTTTTTCGTCGGCTTTTGCTCTCTCGGCCTCTTTTTTGTCTTTGCTTGGCCTTCGAAATGTGCCCTTGTGTCTTTCGAATTCCTTCGGACAAAAAGTCTGAAGGATTTCTTCCCTTGCCTCTTTCACTGAATGTGCCCTTCGGGAAATTTGTCATGGTCCTTTCCGCCGACCAAGTGCCCTCCGCAAGGGCTAGTAACTATCCCTTTTGGCCCTTCGGAAAAATTGGAGGACACCTGAGTTATTTGCCAAGGTTCCGACTCTGCTCCTGTGCCTTCCCGAAGGGTAGGTGCCCTTCGGAAATATTGAAAACGATCCTTCCGAAGGGTACCCTGCCCTTCGGAATTCTTGAAAATGCCCCCTTCCGAATTAATCTTTGGCTTTTCCTTGCCTTTTGTGCGGACTTTCTTTGTCTGTATGGTCTTCCCAATTTCTTCGGACTTTTTGTTCGAAGGAATTCCTTCGGACAAAAAGTCCGAAGAAATTCGGAAGACCATACAGACAAAGAACTCCGAAGGATATCTTCCCTTTGTTTTAGGCTCTTTTGTTGATTTGTTACTTGTTTGGCTTTGCCTACTTTGATGAACCATTCCTTCGAACAAAAGTCCGAAGGAATTCATCCTTTTGTTGTAAAGGCCCTTACCAAAAAAGTAATGTATTCTTTCTTTCTTGGCTAGAGATGTGAACTTTCTAAATAGCAAGAGACAATCTGACTTGTGGAAGAATTGTCAACATTTCTGGCGACTCAGCTGGGAAGCATGTATAGATGCTTGAATGACTTCCCAAATGGTGACCCTGATTTCTGATTGAAAATCTGCTCTGATCGTTGCTGTAGCAACCTCCTTCAAAATAAGAAGGGAAACACACGAAAGTAGAAAACTAAGAAGCAAATGTGCAAACAAGCACTTATTGAACAAAACTGAAGCAAACTACTGTGCTTGAACAACACTTGGAGGAAAACAAAAACAACTAAATAACCTAGCTAACCATGATAAAGCATGATCCGCCTGGATCAAATGGGAAATTATTGAATTTACTCCTTCCAAGAGATGGTACAAGTTGCAAGGCAGGATGTTTATTAGTCATAACCTTTGATGAGGCATTTGCCTCGTCGACCAATTGTATTAGCATCTTCTCAAATGGGTTATCAACAGCAAACCAGTCACCAACAAAGACAAACTCACCAAGTATTTCTTGATCGTTTTCAGATTGCTTGTCATTTATCACCATGTCAAGTGATACCCCATCTATGCATGCCTTTTGAGTGTCCACATCCTTCTTATTGATTGCTGCAAGTTCATGCAGCTCTTCAAGGAGCTTTGAGTATGCAACCCAATCTATACTGGGATCTGGAATAGGTGATTCTTGATCAAATTTTTCATAAACATGCTCTTTAATAGCCACCATATCCATACAAAGCTCTTCGATCTCTTGTAGAGATTCAAGGTACAGCTGCCAATCATCTTTTTGTTCCTCATTTTGATCTATTTGAGCTGAATCACCTGTCACGCTATCTGGATCCTTCTCAATAGGAGATCCCTGTAACTCATTTATAACTTCAATCTGTATCAGCTCCTCTTGAAGTTCCTCTACATCAAGATCAGTCTTCTCACTCTCAACTATAATTGGATGCTCAACTACAACCTCAAGTGAAGTATCAATAGGAAATTCTTCCTTAAACACATCTGAAGCATCTTCTACACACTCTGTAAGAACTTGACTTGTAGCTGTAACCTCTTTCTCAATCCTCCAAAGAGCAGGCTCCTCCTGAGTAAGGGGAATAGCGGGAGGGTGATGAAATTCATTTGTTTGATGTGGAAAATAAGCATGGGAGGTTAATCATGATCAGATTTTGGAATCTTGAGGGCAATGGAATTATCTAGGGAGTTTTGGAGGGGAGGGAAAGAGAAATTCTTAAAGACGTCTGTATTTTGTTCCTTCCACTTGGCCATTACCTCATCAAAGTCTGGACCCTGCTTGTCCTCCTGGACAACCTGAGCTTGAGGGATGATTGGTGAGGAAATGGGACTATAGGAAGGTTTAGTCTCATAAATAGTCACTTGAATAGGCTCTTGGATATGCTCTTGAATAGGCTCTTGACTCCAACTAGGAAGCTCCCTTGGCACACATTGGGCATGGTTAAGAACTTCATGAGAATAAGAAGCACAATAGCCTTTTGTAGACAATTGGTTTAACTTGATTTTCTGCGTTTCCCAAGCCTTTATCTTTTCCAATACAAGAATACATAGTCCATTTATCTCTTCTAGATCATTGGACACATTTCGAAATAGGCCATTCACTTCCTCATACTGAGAGTTAGAACAAACCTTTCTTGCATATGCTAGTATTCTGAGCTCTATTTCATTCATTTTTTCTTGAAGGCAATACTGCTCATATGCAACATCATAGCCATATGGGAAAGATGAAATCTGATCCTGAGACTGATATGGCTTATCAGGAAGGTAAGATTCATGCTCCTGATAAGGCTGATTATGAGAAACTTGATAAGGCTCAACATAGCTTTGATAATACTCTTGATAAGGCTGGTTAGACTCATAAAGAGGCTCATAGGTATCATGACCAGGCTGGTATGATCCATCATTAGGCTGATAAGGAAATATAGCATAGGAATTCTCTTCATACACAGCCATCAAACTTCGTTCACGATGATACAATAAAAATAGACATACATGGAAGCTGTCCCTGAACTGTTAGAAGCAATTGCTTGAGCTTGAAATCACCAAATACTTCGAAGAACACTGCTACAACTGCAATTTCATTAAAACCAAAAAAAATAGGTCCCATCAGGTGTGCCAAAAACTGTTGTCAACCTGGAGCTGCGGCCTGATTCGAAGACGTGCGTGAAATGGCGGTCCTCTATCCGGCTGAAACAATGGGATCTTCTCATGAGGGTGGGTGCCTCAATGGTGAGAAGAACCTCCAGAGAAGGCTGGTTCCTGTATGATGTATCGATGATGATCCCTACTCTACGTTGCGGACTACCATGGAAAAAGGAGAAGGAAACTTAAAAGGGGAAATCCTACCTAAAAGGGGGTGATACACCAGAAGTTTGATCCACTCAACTTGGAACCTCGAACACTGAACAATCAAGGGAAAAGGAAGACCTTAGACTTGAGTCAATCACTTATGCATAAATATTTTATGGAGAGGTTCGATCCAATGACTGAAACCTGAGGGAAAATGATGGAGAGAGGTCTGATAAAAGACACTTTGTGGCCACCTAGCATCCACTTACAGCTTCAGCAAAAGACAATAAAGAACACTCTAACATGCCCTGCACAAGGATAATCTAGCAACTAGGTATGAACCAGAATTTGGGAAGGGAGAGAAATCTACCACTTATGCAAATTGCTGAATAAAATATACACTATGCCAACGCTTGAAATTTGAAAGTACAGTCCTTTTATTGATCGAAGAGGTTACACAACTCACTAATGGCAGAGTCGGGTCTAACCAAGAGAGATTGGATGAGTTTTAATCAAGGCTGAAAGCCATTGTATAGAGAGAATTACAAAAAGCCAAAGATTGGCATAGAAAACTTGAAGAGAAAGATTCACTTAGGTTAACTCAAAGCTGATTTGGCCTTTCAATAAAATATGCTTTCTTTTGTCTGTGTTGGGTGAATATTTTGTCGCCAACCAACTGATGACAAAATGGGTATATCAACTGCAACACAAGGAGATTTATGCCACGAAAAGTGTGGGTTTGCCACATCTGGACTAGGTAAATCTCTCCTCTCATCAAGGTGAGGTTCCTTATGAATATTTATGCGCTATATGTATATATATAAGTAAGCAGAAAATAATACTCGGGGTAGTATAACAGCATCCACCTCTCTTTTTTCAGAAATGATGTCCAAGGAACAAGAGAGAGAAATCCTGGTCGCTGGCTAAGAACATTCATCTTCTTTCAGGAATGGTATCCAGTATAGAGCAAAAAATCCTCTGAAGTGGGTAACAAAGCTAACTAGAAAACCTACGTAAGCACAAAGTCTTCTGTTGTCTCATCCGCTGATCCGGAATACGCGTAATCGTAGAGTGAAACAAAGCACAGTCTTTGCCTAAAACTACAAAGGATAAAGGATCACCAAGATAAAAGTAGCTCAAAGTCTTTCTTCTATCTTTTAGAAATGTCCTCAGATAATATCAACACACACACTTTGCTTATTAAACCAAACAGATAAGAGATTATCAGGAAAGAGGACATAAGAACCATTTCCTAAATAACACAAATTACTTCAACACAAAGTCTGAAATAAACTTGTTTCTCATTCATTCGATGAAATATGATTTACAAGTTGAGCACAAAGTCTCAAAAAGTGTCTCAATTTCAACAGAGTTTTTGCTCTCAATTATCAGAGATCCATTTACAAAAGAGGTCCGCTCTATATATAGGGAGAAACTTTCAAAATTAGAAAAAGATTAAAATATTGAAAACCTAGTCAAAGATGAGTCAGCGTTGACTTTGGGATATTTTTCGGATTTTTCACATGTAATTACATATTACAAAAGTACACGTAAAAATGTCCCAAGTCAATTACAAAGCGCATTTTGAATAAAGCATGGAAGAACAGTTTCAATCTTTATTCCCAGTCTTCTTCATTGTCTTCGACTTCTTCAGAGAAACTTCAGTAAGAATCATGATTGTGCAATTAGGAGAAAAATTAACAATCTGGGAAAACTGCACATTTGAGTGATCACGACTAGGGAAACGCGCTTGAAAACGCTGAGGCAAGGGCAGGTCGGAAAGCGGAAGAAAAGGGGAGCGGGCGTGAAAAATAGGAAAAATGAAAATTTCCTAGAGTTAAGGAAAAATAGGGAGAAGGTATGTAGGGGCGGCAAAAATTGCCGCCCTTGCATATTGGAGAAGTTCTTGTGCATAGGCGGCAAAAATTGCCGCCTGTGCATGTCAGGGAGAAAGTACGTTGGCGGCAAAAATTGCCGCTGACGCATGTTGAAGAAGAACGTGTAAGGGCAGCAAAAATCGCCACCCTTGCACCTGGAGGCGAGGAAACGGAAATGCATGGGCGGCAAAATTTGCCGCTCCTGCATGGAAGAGACCAAAAGATACAAGGGCGGCAAAAATTGCCGCTCTTACATGACGGATGCAAACACTTGTCATGTTCTGCTGAATCATAACAGAACACGTGACGTATTCCGCTTAACTTTCAGAAGCTTTAGAAACCTTTGCGGGTCCTACAGAAGATGATACGTGGCAGCTTTCGCTCTGCTTTATAATGGACATGTGGCGGCGTCTGTTGCACTTTGTCTTTTTCCATCGGGCGCTTTTCCGCGAGCTTTTCTCTTCAGTCGGGCTTTTCCTTTGCTTTCTTCGGGCTCTCTCTCCGAGTGAATTCCTTTGAACCAATGTTGCCTGCCCTCTGCAAGGGCACTTGCCTTTTTCGCTTTGGGGCAACCCCTTGAACCTGCTAATCTCAAGCATGTTGAGTCCGTAGAAACATACTGCAGAGTCCATAGATTTCTAAGAAAGCTTTGAAAAATGAAGAACCGGAATGCTCAGAACAATTTTTGAAAGGGGAAGAGAGGATTTTGATTTGTAGGACCAAAATAGTTCAAATGTTGTCCCAAAAATGAGTGATATTTTTGGGGAACAACACTTTGCATGAAACTTCTTGCGCTTGAGGAAGTGAACTTGTCTTTGTCATGAACCGCCCACCTCTCTTTGCATGGAAATCCACGCAAATGTCAATTTTAGAACTTTGTGAGCTGCTTGATGCCGAGTTGTAGCGTTTGAAAGCTGAGTTAAACGAAGAGATTATGTTGAGTTGGACGAAGAGATCAAGCTGAGTTGGACGAAGAGATCATTCTCTTTCGCATGGAAAGCTCCTAGTGAATGCGGCGTTTAACAATTAGTCAACTCTAAATCTGGAACAGTCAACTCGTCATTCAAATTTGGACTTTTGGTTGAAGCTGAGTTGGACTCTCGGATGCATGGAGTTGATCTGGAAATGAGCGGGACTTCAATAACCAATCAACTGAAGCTTTGACCGGCGTTCAAAAATAGCCCCTGCTTGCATGTATTTTACCCTGTTCTGGTCTGCCTGTTCGTGTCTATTTCTAACGGGATTCTATATTCGGATGTGTTAGTCTATATATATATATATATTTTTGGCCTTTTCTTGTTTTCCGAAGCCCCTTAGGATTTTATTGACCGTCGGCTTTTTGTTATTTTCTATCCTCTTTTGCACAGTCAGCGCCCATTTATTTCGGATTTCTTGTTGTCTCCTTGGTTTCAACGGTTACTTCCCGCGGTCAAAATTTGATGGCTTGCGGGACGTCATTGGAAGTTTTCTTATTTCCTTCAGAACCTCTGCTTGGCAATTTCCTTCGGGTTTATTTCCGCATAATTCCTTCGGACTTCTCTCTCTTCGGATACCTTCCTTTACTCTTATTTGTTCGGGCTTTTTCCTCGTATTTATTTTCTCGGGTTTATCTCCGAATTTCTTCGGACTTTTCGTCCGAAGGAATTCCTTCGGACGAAAAGTCCGAAGGAAGTCATTCCCCGCCTTTTCCCTTTGTTTTGCAACTTTTCCGAATTTCTTCGGACTTTGTCATCAGCTCTTTTGTCTTTTCGATTTTTCCGAATTTATTTAGACTTTTTGTTCGAAGGAATTCCTTCGGACAAAAGTCCGAAGGTTTTCTTTTTCGTCGGCTTTTGCTCTCTCGGCCTCTTTTTTGTCAAATTGTATAATGTGCATTTAAGTCTAATTATAAAATGCTTTATGATGGGTGCCCATTTTGAGGGATTAAATAAAGTGCAAGGTAAATATATTTTAAATGATTAAATGCCTCTATGAGATTGACCTCTTTGGGAGAAGATATAAAAAGGCATTTGAAAGGGATTTCATTCATTTCTGGATCATTTTATCAACTTGGCTTTGTGCTTTGCAAATTGGAGGTGGAGACCCAAGGTTTTCAGCTGCAACGATCTTGGACAGCATAGCTTCTTCATGAATCGAGCTTTCCGAGGGTGTAAAAGATCATCTGAGGTTTGCTAATTGGTGGCTTCACACAGAGGTCATATTTGTGCTTATTTGGAGGGTCCTTAACAGATTTATTAAGGGTTTGATCAGAAGTTTGAAGGCAAATCATTGAAGATCATCTTATTGCTGCTTACACACTAATTCCTGGCGTGTGGGAATCTTGTTGTGCACATTTGAAGTATTTATCTATAGAATTTGCAAGGGTTTGTTTCAAAAGTTTCAGATTATCAAAGAACATTCATTGGAGGACTATCATTTGTGCTGGCAATTCATCTTTCATAGCCACGTGGGGGTTTCAAGGCTGCACTATTCTTTTATCAGCAGGCCATACAGATTCTTCTTGGCTGGGCGTGTGGATTCAAGAGTCTAGCGATTCACTTTAGGGTGTCATTCCTTCATTTTTTGGGTTGAATCCCTCATGGCAGCCTCTTTGCATTATACTTAAGGTGGATAAATGGTATTGCTGGATGAAGGTGTTGGAATTCTATGGTGCAATAGCGGCTGATCAGTTTATTTCAGACCTGCAAATATTCATTTTTCTTTCCGGGTATGATGTTAATGTTATTTATCAAGCAGTGTACAAATCTGAACTGAGTATATTGTATTTGCAAATCAATAATAAATCATATTTGAAATCATTCCAGTTTTTGCTTCAGTAATTCATTGTATTTATTCTATGCAATTTCATACTTTACTTGGCAAAAACTTCATCAAAATTCCAAACAAGCAAACAAACTTGAAAACCATAACACACAGGTAGATTTCAGTTAGTGGATATCTCACCAGGGGTGGGATATTTCAACCATGTTATACCACTCTTCATGGCCATGCAAAAGAAAATGTTAGTGCTTCTCGAGTGAAATGCTACACCACCTATAATGTGTTTATACAAAGAATTACCGACTGGATAAAATTTTAGTAGTAAAGGCCGTTGTCCTCATTCATAGAAATTTAATGACATTGTATTTAAGTATTAGGCCACGTGGGATTTAAAGTCTGATTTCAAAATCTGGACTGTTATTGTCTATTTCAAGAATAAACATATATTTTAAAAATACTATATTATATCATTTTGTTTAAATTAGTCATTTCCCCATTTCTATAAGGTTTGGGGGCTCATGTTTTGACGGCATTTCTGTTTTGAAAACTGTACCTGTTTACAAGTTTTATGCACTTGGTTTAAGTGAATTTACATGGAAATGGGTACAGTTTTAATCTAGGTTGCATGAAACTTGGAAATGGGTATGGTTTCTGAAACCAAGTTGTACAGGATTTAAAAACATGTATAGGGTTTGAAATGGAAACGCCTACAGAAATGCAAGCCCACAAACCTTCTATAAATGGGGAAATGATTAATTTAAAAAATTTAAAATATAAAATTTAAAAAAATATGTTTAGTAAAATGTCATCACTTGCAATAGGCAAACAACACTTTAGATTTCAAAGTCAAACTTTAAACCCCAATTGGCATAATATATTAGCAAAATATCATCACTCCATGTGGGTGGAAATTTCTATGAATGAGGAGAATATTATTTATTCCTCCTAAACCAAAACTTTGTGGTTGAAAACATTGTACAAAGGTGTTAGAGGTAGTTTGACAAACATTTCACTCCCAAAAGTTAAAATGCTAATAATTATACCTTGTGCATGTGTAGGCACGAAAATAGATGTCAATTATGTTTGTAGTATGTGAAATGAAGTTTTGTATTAAGTTTGCTACCGCGATAAATAAAGTAATGCTAAGTTGTTATGTTAGGCAAAGAGTAAGCTGTCCATTGTTGTCTCAACTACCACACACATTGGCCATCATTATACTTATGGTCGTGACTCGGACATTCTCTAGGAGCTCTCATATGCATTCTCCTTGGACTCTTATTTATTGTCTAATGTACTTTTTGTACTTCTACAATCATTTTTCCAGATATATTGCATTGTTCTACATTATTTATATTACTTCTGTTGGTTATCACTTGGGAAACTTACATTTTTGGCATTGTTTCCTATATGACCCAGTAGAGGTAAGGTGATGTACGTTGAGGAGGATCTGTTCCTATATATCTATCTGAACCAAGTACACTGAAACAACTCTATCGGAAGGATGTGCCAATATGGGATTGGGATCGATAGAGAATTGAAGGATGATAGGGGCCTGTGCAGATGGAGAGTTTCACGGTACAGGCATTTCATAGAACTGAAGGATGGTCATTACTAGTGCAGCAAGTAAATGAAGAGAAGAGAGCCACTAATAAAAACAAGAGGAATGCAACAACAAAAGGCCAAAGGGAAACAGGTAGAAGTAGAAGATCTGCACAACCGGCAGAATATGGAGCCCAACAAGAGTGGTTATAGTTTGTCAAGACAATTTTTGATATTAGTGGTTAGAAGATTTGTTGAGCATGAATTTGTTGGGGTTTTAGGATCTGTCCTAGAGTCTTTATGGATTTGAGATTTTGAGCAAACAAGAGCGAAGAGCAAGCACGCCAAAAGTTTACTAGGATGCAAAGAGTCAGGCTACAAGGATAGCTCAGGGTTGGGTAGGAATGGGTGATGATGTGTGTATTGGTGCTTGCGGGGAAACTTGGACATGGGAGTGTACAAAACTAATACACCAAAAGGATTGTCAATGAGTGATTGGATCGCCATCATACTTATTTTGAAAGTGAAGTCATAGGGTTTGCAAGTGTTTCTAAGATTTCTGTAGAGGGAATCTAGGGTGATAGGGAGTTGCAGTCGGGGCACATGCCTCATTGTTCTGTTCGAAAAGCAAAGCATTGGAGGTCAGCATTGGGTGAGAGTAATATATTCTCTCTAATTCTAGTAGGCACACCATTCAAATTCGGTTAAATAAGAAAAGAAGATTGTTTTTTGAGAGGGAGCACAACATTGGAATGGCTTTGACCGATGCATGACATGAAAGTATGTGCATGCAAGCGAGCAAGTAAGGAAGTGGGTACATGAGGGGGCAATAAGACAGAAAGGATGTTTTTCAGCTTGAAAGAACTATATAAGCAAAGTGTATCTTATTCTGATTCTTCTTGTGATTCAAAAACCACAACCTAGTTCAAATGCCAACAGGATGTTATAATGAGTTGAGCCAAAAAATAAGGTGAAGACTGAAAAGAGTGAAAGTTTGCAGTTGGATGAAGTTTCGTGCATGCAGAAAGAGTGCAGAAAACATGTTTTTTTATCGTATGTCAGTTGTATGTCTGTCAGAGCCGACTTGGATGGCATAAAAATTGGCCATATGATAACAGGTGCTGACTTGGTTGATGTACAAATTTGTTGTAAGATTGTCAAAACCGGCTTGGCCAACATATATATTGGTCATATCAATATGTTGTCATATCCGATTTGGCAGACAATGTGGTCGACGGTATGGTTGTTAGAGCTTACATGTCATATGCCAACCCTTTAATAGGGCTGTAGATAGCCTTCTCCATGGGGTCCTATGTTGTTGCTAGCACAGTCAGCCGTATGGGGTAGAAGCATTAGCATGAAGTTCTAGGTAGCATAAAAGTGGGTTATTAGTTGATTTTTTAAAATTTCAGCTTTGCGAGTTTTACCAACCATATTTTGAATTCATTGCTAGGGAGTTGGGCATTGCCAATGAGCTGGGCATTGCCACAACACTGGGCATTGCCACAACACTGGGCATTGCCACAATGCTGGGCATCGCTAGAGATTCGGACACCACTAAACACATGGAAATCTCCAGACACCTGAATATTGCCAGTTATTGCTTCCGACAATAACTTGTTAGAGGGTGATTAACACAAGACTTGCCAATGTTGTTGCTCCACTGCCACAACTGATAATCCAATAGTGGTTGCTTCAAAAGTCGTCTGCCATGAAATAACTTTGGTTGCTTCTTTTTGGATAAATTCTTGCCAAACTAACTATATATAACTCTTAACTATTCTTGCTGTCCTGGAAACACAATAAACATTACCAAGATGTTCAAATTTCAAATGCATTCCCAAGGTCTTTTTTCCCCAAAACATGTTTTTTTGGGGGTGCTGAAATGCACTGCCAGGTTAGAAAGACCTCAGAAATGGCAAGAAACGTTTCTGGGGCTGTTGTTTCTGGAAACATTGCTAAAACTGTTTTTGGCCTTTTTTGACCCATTTCAGGGCAGTTTAAGTTTCCAAAATGGTATTTGAAATGGAAACAAGGGGTGGGGTGGAGTTTCCTCTAACTTATTTTTAAACTTATATGTTTTTAAGTTTTACTACCTGTCTCTGAGGTTTGCTTGGTGGCTTTTAAGCAACTTTTTTCATTGAAGAGATTGAAATTGAAGTTTTCCTCAGATCTATGTTTCACAATAATTAGCATAACTTGTCTGGTTCATCAGGGTCTCTTACTGAAAAATGTTCATGTTGGGAGATATGAATGATTGTTATGTTGTGTTCTTTCTTGTAGGTGCTGACTTGAGCGATACACTAATGGATCGCATGGTAAGGTTATTTTTGCAATGGAATTCCTTGCAATCACTCAATGTTCTCAAAGTCTGGTGTGGTTTGGCATTCGTTTTGTTATAACATCCATTGAATGTCTAAGTAACTAACTTCAGAGCTCCATGTTGACTTTGTGTTTGGTAATTGCCACAAGATCTGGCATCATTTACGACCATGTAGATTTCCATTGCTTTTGAGCTTTAGCTTCCTGAAATCCCAAAAATATCAGTTTGTTTGCTCTTTTTTACTGAATAGGGATGAGATAAAAGGTGGCAGTTAGTACTGTCAGCATTCTTTATGCATTTGTTTGATCTTTTTAATGAATGCAATTGTTCTTTTTATATATGCATGGCTAGGCTTATGTATCCATCATTTTGTGTCTTTTATTTTGTAATCTACATTATTAAGCTGGTTCACTGTTTAGAAATCATGGCAATGCGTGACAGTGATCAACAAATATATCAGTGGTGTTTTTGTATTCCAAATGAAGTGGATACTCATATAGTGTGTAATTTCAAAACAATTAAATGCCAGTCAGGGATACATATACTTTTTCTTCCAAATCAAGCTTTTCTCAAACCACAAAAAATGTAGCCAAACTTTATAAATCATTTAAATGCATTCTTGTGCAAACTAATAACGTGGTTATTCTTTCTTTATAACATGACCAGAAGAGATTAAAGGGTTTATTTATATCGTACAGGTACTTAATGAGGCTAATCTCACCAATGCAATTCTTGCCAGAACAGTTCTTACACGTAGTGACCTTGGCGGTGCTATTATTGAGGGTGCTGACTTCAGTGATGCAGTTCTGGACCTTCCTCAGAAACAGGTAGTTGGGTTGGAAAAGAAATAGTGGAGTAACATGTTATAAGTCTTTCAAAAGTCAGGTATGGGGTGGTGTGAGCCATCCAATTTGGTGTTTAAGTGAAACATCTTCCCCTTTTTCAGTTTTACGGAAAACTAAGTCATATACCTGCATTAACGGATCCATGTGCCTAGGGGGACTGGTCCTGGTATGCACCTATAGGTCCCAGTCCGGTATGCTGTCAAATACGCCCTAGGTACTACCTAGCAGGGTTGGGTACACCTAGGTTCGTGGGTGTACCCTACCCTGTTGGGCAGTACTCGGGCATACCTGATAGGTACTCACAGTGAAAAATGGATTTTTTAATTTTTGTTTTGTTTTGGCAAAAGAATGCCAAAGTTGAACTTAAAAAAATATTAAAAAAACACATGAAAGCGTAGGGAAACCCTAAAATCCACGCGTTTGTTTTACCGTTGAGATCTATCAGAGCTGACACCATTGCCCACACCGATCAATCAGTCTCCTCAACTGATTTTACCTGCCCCTGCTGCTCTTTGTTCATTTTTTTTTTTTTTGAAAAGTACTCTATATATTAACAAAAATTATTTACAAAGAACAGTACAAAGAAAGAATGATTATATACAAAGAGGATCATAACCTCATCCTAAGAGTAACAAGGGCAGAAATAAAATCCGAATACGATGTGGTCCAAGGCACGGGCATCTTTGATCAGCATAGTTCCTTTAGCAAGGAGCTGATGGCACACCTCATCCCTCCACATAAAACAAAAGGTAGAGAGAGAGCTGTCCTCATGAGCAAAGACATTCTTGCACCTTATTTACCAAAGAATAAATAAGGCCGAGACCCTCATGCAATGCCATATCATAACAAATGCTAGACGAAATGGAGAGCAACACTCACCAAACAAAGCAGATTGCCAATGAATCCTGCTTTGAAGCAATGCTGAATATTGATCCTCAAGGTATGCCAACACCGCTAGCAAACTGACACTCCCAAACGATATGCTTCACAGTGTCTGAGCAGAGGCAATCAGGACAAAGGTCACCAGGGAATCCACCCTTGGCCAGCTTGGTCTTAGATGGGTTCCCTTGTTAGACAACCAACCATACAAAAACTCTCAGCTTATAGGAAAGTTGAAATGACCAAACACTATGAAGGTGACAAATCCATCTATCCTCTTGGTTTGTAGAGAGCCAACGAGCATTAAGGATTGGGGATAACGGATGTTTTTGATGCAGTATCAAGTACATTTAGTGGGAGTTGTACTGGAGAAGCGGACGACCAAAGCACCACCTCCAATCCCTCCAAAGCGAACTACACATACCAATATTCATTTTGAATAACTTTGATTTAGGAATAAGTCTTCTCAACTCCATGATCGAGGGACGGTCAGAGGCAAGGAGACCAAATTCCTGAGTGAGAGCACACCACTCCTTCCAAGAGCGAGCGACGAGGTCCCACAAGTCACCCTAGATGATGATGCCCTTCCTACTAAATCTGTGGGTCTGGCTGTGAGGTAACTCCGAAACAAAAGAACCTCACTCTCTCCAACTCCATATAGGACGATGTGCTAAATCCCATCCTGTTCTACTACCCTCCTAATGCCAACGAACCAAACCAACAATTTTTGAGGCTGACCAAATGTTGCTGAAAATGAGGAAGCCCGACATCTGGAATAGATGAGGCAAAGAAAGAATATTACATAAACCAAATACTTCTCGGACCTTACCAACATGTTGTGCGGTGATCAATCGATGCCGAAACAAGTTTTGCCAAGAAAAAGAACCCTCATGACACCACCCAACCCACTTGGTTGAAAGGATGCTACCTTGGGAGGCAACATCAATCAACCCCAAGCCACCTTTGTCCTTGGGCATGGTGCAAACATCCCACAGAACCAAGTGGAGACCCCTCTCCCCATTGAACTTAGACCATAAATATGTCCTAAATAATCCGCTCAAGATGTTGGACCTTGGTCTTGCTGGGAAACCAACATGAGACCTAGTAAATATGGGAGGCCTAGAGAGTATGACTAACAATGGTTAGTTTGCCATCAAAAGGAAGGTCTTTATGATGCCAAACATGCAACTTACTTGGAAGCCTCTGAAGACACCAATCCCACATTGAGACAGGCGACAAGTCAACACCAAAGGGAATACCCAAGTAATGCACAATGACCTCAAGGTGTTTATAAGACCAGGCTTTACGGATCTAGTCTAGAAGAGCATCCAATCTGACAAGCCAGAAGTTCGTTTTATGATCACTGACCACAACACCAAAGGCAGAGCAAAAAGCATCCAAACATGCTAGAGCTCCATCAAGTGAACCTTGCTCCGCCCTAATTGAGAGAAAGGAGTCATCAACAAAGTGATTATTAACCATATTTGAACCATCTGGAAGCAGTATATCATGAATCTGCCCCTCAATATGGGCAACCTCTAACAAGTAACCTAGATCATTTGCTGTCAAAATATAAAGATAAGAGGCCAAGGGACACCCCTGACGAATGGAATGATGCAAGAGAGGATCTGTGGAGATAAAGTATTATTAGTAGAAATAAAGGCTGAAGCATGTGTAAAGAGAGTGGCTACCATGACAACTCAACAAGGCTCAAAACCCAAACAAGTCAACATCTCCAAGATAAAGGATCAATCAATCTGGTCATATGCCTTATCAAAATCAATTTTCAGGATAAGGGACTACTGGCCAGTCTCCCTAGCCCACTCCATAGCCTCCTAGGTAGAAACCACAATATCAAGTATAAACCTCCCTTGCACAAATCCAGTTTGCTCTCGACGAACCACATATCTAGCAACAAAACGAATCCTTAAAGTTAAGGCCTTAGCTATAATTTTATAGGTGACGATAAGAAGAGTAATAGGTCTCCAACCCCCAATAGAGTCCTTGGAAGAGTTCTTAGGGATGAGCTTGACCAGACCTTGATTGAGAAACTCAAAAAGATGTTTTGAACAAAACACCTTAGAGGCCAAAGAACAAAAATCATCACCAATGGTGTCCCACATGACCTTGTAGAACTTGCAAGGAAGACCATCCAAACTTGGAGACTTACCTTTCTGCATGGAAAGTAACACAGTGTGAATCTCCTCCTTCAAAAGCTCCCTATCCAATCTGTCCTTATCCTCACTAGAGACATTGCGAGAAACTACCTTGCAACAAGTATCTCTAGTAGTTAACACTCCATCCGTTAGAGCATAGGGAGCAAAAATATTTTGAAAATGCATGCTAAACATACTTCTGATCTCTGAAGGATCTTCAACAAGAGAGCCATCAACATGTTGTAATCCAAGCACCCTCTCCGCAGCTACATTTCCTCTTGAGGAAGTCAAAATAGTACTTGGAACCCTCATCTCCCTCCTGAATCCATTAAAGACTGGCATGAATCCGTGCAACTTTGACAATATAGTCATCACCTTGACAAATAGTTGATTCGAGCTTCACAATCTCTTCCTGAAGAGTCACATTATGAAGATCTTCTTCGAGAACAATTCGAACCTCCTTGAGAAGTTGTTGACCCTCCCGCGACTTCTTTCTTTGTCTTGGAGCTATCATCCTACCCCAACCTCTGATAAATTTGATCATGTGGTGGACAACAAACCTCCCACCAAAGGATCCACCCTTGATCACCAATTAGGCTTGGGAAAAGGTTCCAAATTCTCTGAACAAGGGCATGAAAATCCTCTGAATCTAGATGAGAGCCATTCAATTTGAACAAAGGAGTCGACACAACCGAATAACCAAAGGTGTTCACTATGTGAATCGAGAGATGATTCAAGCCTGTTACATCCATAAGCACCTCAACAAAATGTTGCCGGCCTAAGAGAGTTAAGTCCTCATGAGGACCATAGAAGTGATTCAATTGAGTCTAAACCTTGTGATTACCTTAACGATAATTGGACTAGGTGAACCAACTGCCATAGTCTATGTAATGTCCCCTTTTGGGCAAATTTAAAATAACTTGGGTTTTCTAGCAAACCCTAATTGAAAATTACAATTTTTTTATTTTTCCTCTCAAACCCTAATCAAATAAAAATTCAGAATTCTGTTGATACCAATTTTAGGGCACAAATGCAATATTTTATTCTCAAAAATACTTGCCAAAAATTAGAAATATTACAGCCAAATATAGTACCTTCAAATCTGGTATTTTAATCAAATAAATAGCTGAAAAATATAACAAAATACCAGCTAGGTGTTTATGCCTTCAAACAGAAATTTAGGCTTGAATTAGCCTAGAAAAAGGTACTTCCAAATCGCAAGGGAGGTTCACTGCCCTCCCAAAGCTGTTTTCCACCCTTTTAGGGTTTCCAACACAAGTTGCTGCCTCAAAACTGCTACGCCACTCATCCTAGATGCCCTTCCTTCTGTGTTGTACTTGAAATGGTGTTTTGACAACCCAAATTGATCAAATCTGCCCACTGTAACCCTTGAAATAAAGTCATCCAGCTGAAGGTTGAAGGTTTTTGTCCTCAACTTCAGTTTCTCAAATGAGGTTTTCATCTTCTATGGGTGAAAGTCAAGCAAGCTACTCAAACTCATAATTTTTGATTGATAAAATCATAGTTGGAATAACCAAGTGGGCCGAGTACTTGCTGAGGGCCGAAAATGGGCAACCGACGGTTACTCACCCCACTCGGTTGAATAACCGGTTAAGGCAAAAAATATTCGATTTTTTAAAAATAACATTATTTTTCTAGAAATTATAGAAACAAAATAGATGCAATGAGTCTGTAAAACATAGAGAAAGTATTTTCTATTAGATTTGAATACACAAAATGTACAAAATCGTATAATCATGCGAATACAACAAAGTTTCAAAGTACAAATAGACTTATAGTCTTATACAAGAATCTACAAGACTACAAGTACAAATTACAATCATCTATAAATTTCTCTTTCCTGCCCTCTGGAAAAATAAGGGAGGCTGTAAAACTCTAGTCCTACTCGGCTGACCCACTTTGCTTTGTCTAGAAGGCTGCCCCTGCCCCTGTGGCCCCACCTCTACCTCTGCCTGTGCTGTGCCTCATCTCCAAGGATGTCCTCCAATCCAATCTCTGCTCCTGCTTTAGTTGCACCCTCCATAGCTTGCCTCTTGAAATCAACAATCTCCTCCTTTGTGAACATGGGGGCCTCCTCCTGTGCAATCCAATCGTTGTAGAGATCAATCTCATCTAGATCGATAGGCTCCTCTGATGCGTTCTCCAACTTCTTTGTGTGAAGTCGAAGGTTGTATTGCACAAACACCAAGTCATTGAGGTGTTGTTGACTCAACTTGTTGTGCTTCTTCGTGTTTTTGGAGTCAAACAAACTCCAATTGCGTTCACATTTAGAAGTGCTACGAGGCTGCGATAAAATCCTAAGGGCTAGCCTTTGAAGATTTGGGGTATTTCCTTCCCAATATTTCCACCACGACCCTGCAAACAAGATATTCAAAACTTTGTAAGAAATTAATAATTGTAAATTTAAAAAATATGTAATTGATAAGGTACAAGTACAACTACAAGTAAATACATCATTTTGTATTATTTGGTGACTGCGTGGTTCTCCCTCGGATGGCTAGTGCTGAAGAAAAGAGCTTTCCCTTTGCCTGCTTGTAGTTCTGCAGCTTTGAAATAATGAGGTCCCTCACCTCAATGACAGGGGTCATACTCTAAATGCATGTTGAGAGTCCCTCCATAACCTCTCCACTAGCATCTGTGAAGCTATCGAAGTAGAAAAATTTGAGGTTAGGGTAGTACCCCGCTGCATGGATGTGTTGGTGGAGTTGATTGTTTCACCTTCCATCAATCAACTCCCAAATGAGATCAAATCTGAAATGATCCTCTCTATAATAATGTTGCACTGCTTCTTTGGCTCTATCCATGGCCTCATAAATATATTCCATAGGGTTTTGCTCTTGATCAACTAATCACAAAACCTTCACCAAAGGCTTCGAAAGCTACAAAGTTACAAACAAATTAAAGTTAGACTTAGTGTTCCAAACTTATAGATAAATTATAAAAGAAAAACTTTAAGTTTAAAAAATTGAAAACAAGGGAAACAACTTCAAATTTAAATTGCAATTTCACGTTACCTTCACAATCTCTGTAGCTTTCATTTGGAAGGCCTCACTGAAAACTATCTTCGAAACCTTCGCTCCATCAGCGTTCTTCGAATAAGAGGACTCCATCCATGCTTGAGAGACAAACATTTGCTTCAAAGGAGTCAACAAACAACAAATACTTTGCAATCTAAGAAAGTTCATTGCAAACCTCATGACCCCTACTCGAATAAACTCCTTTCCCTTGGTGTGCTCTCTCGTCAATCTGAGAACCTAAGGGTGATTATAGATATACTTCATTATTTGTCTGGCATCTTCCACAAGTGGTCTCATCCAATCTAGTTTGCCTATGCCCTCCAAAAGAAGGTCAAGGCAATGTGCCGCATAAAGTGTCCAAAAGAGAGATGGATGTCTCTCCATAATAAGTCTCCCAGCCACTACATATGCTGTTGCATTGCCTGTAATAATTTGGACAACATTCTCGATGCCCACCTCTAAGACCATCTCCTCTAGCATCAAACTCAAAGTTTTTGCATTTTTAATTTTATTTGATGCATCAATAGATTTCAAAAATACAAGCTCACCATTTGAAGATGTCAGAAAGTTGATTAGGGTGCAGTTCCTTTCATTTGTCCATCCATTAGAAAGAATGGTGCATCCAAATTTAGGCCACAATCTCTTCTGATCTTCGACCATCAACTTTGCGTCTTCAACTGCATTCTTGAGCAACTTCCCACTCAAGTCTTTTCGAGAGGGTGCCTTGTGCCCTTTCCCTGCAACTATCAAAGCTGTAATCAAATATTCCCAGTACGGGTTGCTTGCCACATTGAAGGGAAGGTTGTTGAAGTACCAAAAATTTGCACATATTTTATCTGCTTTTGCATGCCTCTGTTTGTTCCAACCTGTAGCTTCGAGTGAAGGTTGTGCTTCAGGAGTGTTTCTAGGCACAAAAGAGTGTAACTGTGCTGAAGGTCCTGTAGATGTACCATGACGCTTGCATAGACCACGACTAGAGCCCACAATCTCTGTCATCGCTGCCGCTTTTTCTTACGCTGATGTGGCACCAATGGTCGTTGCTAGGGTTGCTTGCATCCTTGCCCTTTCTAGTTTTTTTTCATCCAATGAAGCAAGCTCTGCCATCATCTCTCGTTTTGCCTCTTTAGTGACATTAGGACAAGGTGTAACGTCACGACAATGAATGCATGAAAGATGGTAATTCATGCGATTGATGCCTCTTGACATCCTTTTCGAACAAAAGTTGCAAATCGAAATCGTCTGAAACGTTCCAACCCACGTAGCACACTTCCATGCAGTTGTGCGAACATGGGGGGAGCTGACTAGGTACCACTGACTGAATCTGACCCTGATGCACTAGTGAACGTCATTGCTTGCTAATGGATAACCTGCAAAGTGCAACAATGTCAAAATCAACATAAAAAATTAAAAAAAATATAAACATTAATGATTAAATATAAAATATTAATTAAAATACGATAAATAAATGATAATTGTACAATGTAAACTATAAAACGGAAACTAAAATGCATTTACGATTTACAATTTTAACAATCAAATTAAAAATACAATGATACTCTGTAACGGTTATTTAACGAAATAATAAACAATTTTAAATAAATGATAAACACGAAATTTTAACGGGAATGCATAAAATTCGATGGAATGCATCGAATTTGTATACTAAGCAACAAAAATATTTATCAAACATATTTTTAATTAAATTACAAAATTTACATGCTTAGAATATAAAATAAATAAATGCATAAAATTTATGGAAATTCACGAAATGCATGTAATAAAAATGAAATTCATCAAATTCGTATACTAAGCATCACAAATATTTAGCAAACATATTTTTAATTGCATTAAAATTAATTTACATGCTTGAAAATTAAAAAAATGCATGGAATTTGATGGAAATTCATGGAATGCATGCAATTAAAATGGAATGTCTAAAATTTATATACTAATTATCACAAATATGTCTCTAACATGTTTTCAATTAATTTAGAATTCAATTCTATGCTTGGAAATTAAAAAAATAAAAATGAACTAACCTGGGAATTTCTTTCTCAAATCTTCTCACTCCGCCTTAGAACGCTCCAAATATTGTGTGAGTGAAGAGTTAGGAGGTGTGTTGCATTTTATAAGATTTGAATCCACGTTTTTACCATGTTTGAGGAGCGTTTGGGGGGTCTGCGATGCGTTTTCGCATGCTACCTGCGTTTTTTCTGCATGGGAGTCGTGTACATCAGGAAGGTGAGTAACCGATGGTTACTTCCCTGTTTTTTTTTCCCAAATCCTGCAGTTACGAGTGACGGTTATTCGCCAAGAGAAAACCCCAGTGAGTAACCAACCAACCAGCGGTTACTCGCCGATTATTCCAACCATGGATATGTTAAATATTGTAAAGGCTTAACTGTTAATCAGTTAAAGCCTAACTAGTAACCTCCATAACCACTCTTGTAACCAATTTTGGATTGCATAAATAAGATCTTGCACTGAGCACAAAATATCAAGTGCATCAAGTGCTTTCAATCATCTCTTCTCATTTGCTAACAGTGGTATTAGAGCCACCGCTCGAGGAAGCTGAGGAGGTATGAGTGTGTTCGAGAAACCCTGGTTCTAAGGTACTAACAGGCGGAGGAAGAGAAGGTTGTGAGAATCACAGAAGCAATCACGAAGTTGAGGGTTTCGGTTCATGAATCCCAACGCAAACGAGGCGGAAAAAACCTGCTAAATCACGTGCTAAGTTCGTGGACAGTCGTGAAGGGTTGAACACAGACACGAAACAAATCATGACTTGAAGAAATCGTGTAGGTTCGTGAAATAAAAGGCTCACAGAAGGAAATAAAGATAGTCCTGTAGAAGGGCAGAAGGGCACGACGTTGAATCACACACACAGATCATGGAAGTCATGCAGCACAACGGGCATAGTCACGTGAATTTACACAGTCGTGAGGGCACATAGAGATCGTGGAAGTCACGCAGGATGACAGGAAGAAGCAAAATCGCGAAGGTTTAGGTTTTCTTTCATGTAGTAAGCGGAAAGACATGAAGACACAAACACAAACTAGGGCAAGTTGAGTCTACGTCTAGGAAACATGACAAGGACACGGACATAGCAGGTTTTTTTGGCACAAACAATAGTTGTAGAAGGTTTCTTTGACGTTGCACAAAGGACATCGAGGGCACAGACACCGAAAGGGAAAAATGTTGACACAGGCTACAGATCATGTAGAAAAATTGTCGAGGGTTTCTTCACAGACCCGTGGAAAAGAGCAAACAAGGAAAAAGACGGGCACAAGCCCCAAAAATTTCTGTGAGTTTTTGATAATTTTTTGGATTTAAAAAAAAAGTTTTTCGAATGAGTGAAAAATTGAATAGAATCAAGAAATGAAATTAAAAAAAAATTATAGTTCAATTTTTGCGGAAAATTTTATTGGTTTTTGCGAGAATATTTTATTGGTTCAAAATAAATTTTCGGAGTGAAAAATGGCAAATATCCAAAACCTAGTTCTTCCGAAGGCCCAAAAATTAACTGGGCAAAATTATAACGTTTGGAGTCAAAATTTTGACGATTGCGGAATTCGCAATTGTGACAATTATTCTTGGCATTTAGGCAAGACCTGTTACAAATTTTGTGGATTATGACAAGCGTCATAAGGAGGCCTTGCTGTTCGCTGAAGCTATCTGTGTCAGATGATATGATTCCTGAGGTTTGGAATGCCACCACGGCAAGTGTGCTATGGACCAGTTTGCAGAACAAGTATCAAACTTTGGAGAAAAGTCGGGTGTTGTACCTAAAAAATATGTTATTCTTTGTCAAGATGAATGAGGGTGATTCTCTGTTAGATCACCTACTTCGGATGAAAGATCTCCGAGACCAGCTTTCAGCTATTAACAAGAAGGTTGATGATGATGACATGATGGCGCTAGTTCTAAACAACTTGCCACCATCCTACAAATCTTTCGTGGAGGCTCTTCATTTGATGGCGGAAAGCAAAGCACTGACATTTGATCAGGTGAGTTCCTATTTGCTACAGAAGGAATGGAGACAGACACAAGCAGAGGAGTCCAGTGTTGGACAAGAAGAGAGTGCACTTGTTGCTCAGGCAAAGGGGAAAGGGAAGTGGAAACGTATTTCGACGGATCCGTCTTCGTAGTATCAGGTAACATGTTTTTACTGTCATAAGGTTGGGCATATGAAAAAGGATTGCGGAAGAGACAGTTTGCAATTTTCCAACAAACCAATCAAGCATCAAATGTGGTAACAATTGAAGAAGGGGAATCTGAAGAAGAATATGCCCTTGTGGCATCATGCTCAGTCACATACTAGTGGCTGTTCATTGATTCCGGCGCATCTAGGCATTTTACATGTCGTAAAGATTGGTATGTCAAATTTATTGCAAGTACAAACCATTTGATTCAGTTTCTTTAGCTGATGACATGTCATATGCAGTAGAGGGGATAGGAGATGTTCGTATAAAGTTGAATAATGCAAAAACATAGTAATGTGTTGTATGTTCCTAGCCTAAGTAAAAATCTCCTGTCTATTATTCAATTAACGGAAAATCCCAGTATTGCTGTAAATTTCTTTGGAAAACAGTGTGTTGTGTTTGATAGAAGATCGGATAAGGTAATTGCCCGAGGTATTGGGCAAGGTGGTCTGTATAGACTCGTTGACTTTGCCACAGTCAATGTAGATGCACGAGTGGAGAATGAATCCACCATACAAGATGTGCAGAAGGATAGGCTTGTTGATCCTGATCCAGTCAGCTTACATGCATTAGTGGTGGAAGGAATATCCACTATACAGGATGTGCAGGAGGATGCAATTCCTCAATCTCAGTCGGATGCACTAGTAATTGTGCAGGAGGATGAAATGCCTTGTTCAAATTCACTTGCTCAGTGAATCGGGAATAAGGTTGTTTGTTCAGTAGAGCATGGTCATTTTGCTCTAGATTCTAACCTTGGTATGGTACCTGAATGGTCAGTTCTACACTCCATTGGATACAAATGGGTGGATATGTTTTGTACTTTGCACAAGTACATGGCTCATCTTGTTGTGAAAGGCTTTTCCCAATAGGGGGTATTGATGAAGATGCGTATACTATGAAGATGGTCACAAATCAGTTGCTTCTCTCTAGATGTTTGGATGAGGTCTATATGGTGCAGCCTGATGGTTTTTGCATGCCCTATAGTGATCATTTGTTTTGCAGGATGATTGAGTCCTTGTATGGACTTCGGCTGGCTTCACAAGCCGGGGATATTTTATTTGATCAACGTCTCCAGGGTCCTGGATTCAGAGTTTTGGAGATTGGGCTGAAATCATCAGCGATCGATGATTCATTACCGGTCAATGAATCACTCATCAGAAATTTGGTGGACAACTTGCTACATCTTATGTCCACATGGTCGGATCTTCATTTTGCTATTGGCTATCATGTTCGATTGTTGTCTACATCGAAGTTCTCGCATTGGACAGCAGCAAAATGTCAGAGGACTGCGAATTTCATGTGGATATCTCTTGATCAGTCTGTATATGTAATGACTAAACTATTTGGTCCTATTTTGTTTGTAAAATTTTGGGACAAACTTGGTGTTGTTTCCAGTTTAGTCATTAAGAAGGGGTGTTAAATATTGTAAAGGCTTAACTGTTAATTAGTTAAAGCCTAACTAGCAACCTCCATAACCGCTCTTGTAACCAATTTTGGATTGCATAAATAAGATCTTGCATTGAGCACAAAATATCAAGTGCATCAAGTGTTTTCAATCATCTGTTCTCATTTGCTAACAAGATAAATTGACATAATTTCACAAGTGAGCCTCATCTCCTCCTTTTATAACATTTTTCCTCCAAAATCATTCCCGAAAAGGGACACTCCACTTGGGGAGGGAATTTTAAATAAAAAAGCAACTTCCATTATAATTTCACTTAAGGGCTAACTTGCCCATGACCAAA
The DNA here is from genome assembly GCA_037957365.1 of Torreya grandis. Classification (NCBI taxonomy): domain Eukaryota; kingdom Viridiplantae; phylum Streptophyta; class Pinopsida; order Cupressales; family Taxaceae; genus Torreya; species Torreya grandis. The sequence continues at coordinate 2,115,542 of JARHVA010001287.1, read as the reverse complement.
AAAGTCCCCTCTTTAAGTCTAAAACAAATTAGAATCAAGTTGCCGACATAAGTCACTTTTCGGCAACTAAGACTTATTATTATTTTACTTTAAGTATTTAAAATTACTTTTTATTTTAATAATTATATTATTCTAATTTCAAAAAAGGAGACATTACACTCTGCCCTTCCCAAATTTGCTTGCCCTCAAGCAAAAACAAGCTCACCCAAAAGACCATTGTTGCAATACCTGGATCCCACGTCATCCTTGGGGACGTGCAATTCCAAACACTTGCTTTAGGAACACAACGTTGAGCTCCATTGGGTCCCATAATGTCACAGTGGGCTGGTCCCTCCAATTTCGCCTTCCCGAAAATCTGGATTATTGTGCTGCAAGCTATTACATCCAATTTCAAGCCCCTAAGCAATTGCTGCTCACTATCCATCATAAACTTCTCTTCAACATCTAACTCAGCTGTACCTCCACCTTTATTGACTTCTACTGAGTGTCCATGCTAGGCTGATATAACTTGAGCTGTCTTTTCAACTTCAGACTTTGTGTTGATTTCTCTTACCGCTGTCTCCTCAAAATCTGACCCTGGATTGACTGATTTCATGGCTGTTGTAATGTCTCCCTTTTTGAGCTAATGTTTGGATGGGACCTTTAGCCTCTTTGTTCCCAAAGGCTAAAGATTCAAGGAGTAAAAGGGGAACATTTGTTCCTCATGAGTTGTTTTGGTGAAAGGAAATGCACTTTATCTCTTTAAGGGAAAAAGTGTTCCTTTAGAGCATCTTGTGGTAATTTAAAAAAAAAAAAAAAAAAAAAGTGGACTCTTGTCTTCTTATTTGGGCGCAACTTGAAAGAAGCATATAAAAAGAAAAGGAGAGCTCATATGATGATTATGCATTTTTTGATATTGTGTGGATCAATCAAGTATGCCAAGCTTGACTTCCAGTGTGGTTGCTTGGAGAATGTCATCCTTCGAGCACTGCGATACTATCTAAAAGGTGTTTTGTAACACCACCTTGAAAGGAAAATTATTAATCTTTTGGAGATAACTTCATCAAGTTAGATTGCTGGTTTTGTGAGTTTCTGAGTTTTATGACAGCTGCAAATTGCTCAAGAGTGGAGCGAACCCCTATGGAGGAGTGGCAAACCCTTTTGGAGGCTTGTAAGGAGAAATTCATGGTCTAAAATTTAGGTTCCTATTTTTTATTAATTTTCTACTGCATTTTTACGAATATTCTACAAGGGTTTGAAGGTTAAAATTGCAAAAACCAATCAGAAATATTTAATTAATTTTTCTGAGTGGGACGATTCCATAGGAGAGTATTTTAACCTTGTTTGGAAGGGTTAAATCCTTGGGTTGCTGTCCAAGGTAATTCGCCAAGTAGAAAGAGTAATATTGAAACCCTAGTTGCTGGTTTAGGGGTCGTTGGAGTGTGTTTTGTAGATATTTTGCCTTGCTCCTTGTGGCGTCAGGGTTTGGAAAGTAAGGTTAAGTTCATATCAGATTTTACAGAAGGAAAAAGGTACAGCTAGTCTACCTTTTGCTTATAATTCTATATTTTTGTTCAATTATCTAAATTGGGGACATTTCAGTGGTATCAGAGCTATATCTTGGCTATATGTGGGATTCAAGGTTTTCAGATAACAGTAATATGAATCAAAGAAGGTTTGTTTAGTCTTTCACAGGGAAGAAATTACCTTTGATTCAGTGAAATATGAAAGAAGACTTTGATGAGTATTTGACACTTGCACCGCGGTATAGGAGGAAAGGAGTTTTGAGGATTGGTTGAGATCAAGGTATGGTAAAGGGTACATAGCTACAAATGATAGTTTTGGGGAGATAGTCCTTCCAACCTTCGATGGTGATCTGTGTGTTCCGATAAGAGAATGGGTGGACAAGGTAAGCAAGTATCTGGATATAAGGCCGAGAGATAGGGAAGAGGCCCTCACTTTTGTCATTAGACACTTGGATGGAACCGCTTGGAATTGGTGGCAGCAGAAAAGAGAATCGCTAGGGCATGATGATATGGGAACCCTTGAAAATTTCTTCAAAAACTTCATTAAGGAGTTTGGTAAAGAAAAAGAGCCACTTGATACCAAATCGCTTAAGGAACCCCTCAAGGGCTCACCACAAAGGGAAGATCGACCACTGGAACAAGGAAGAAATAACCAATTCAGCTCGTCTGAGGAATAGCACACCTATATCAGGTTGATCACAAAAAATCAGGCCTTGATGAGCTTACAACAATAGAGAAACAATTGGAAATTCACCTCGAAAATTCAGATCAGTTTGGGGCAAGTGGCATAGAAGGGTCAATGAGAAGACAACAAAGGGAAAGTAAAGAAAAAAAATCAGAAAAAGCAGAAACACACGAGTTACAGGGAGCTCAAGTTGGAGGCCAATCATCAAAGGAGGAAGAGGTGAAAGGTGGCAAATCAAGAGAGGGACTAATGAAGGTTAATTCTACACAAATTATGGATGCATCACAGGGGCATAAAGAGGACAGTCAACAAACAATGACAGAAAAGATGGTTGCTACATTATCCAACACATCTAAACATCATGCTTTCTGTGTTAAAGGAACCACCAAAGGTAAGAGGATAATTGTGTCTTTAGATCAAGGGGCAACACATAACTTCATAGATGCCAAAGTGGTTGCTAGGCATAGGCTGCCCACCAAAGACAATGGTGGATTCAAGGTAACAGTGGGAGATGGTTCTTCTTTAACAAGTAAATCCAGCACTACGGTCTTAAAGACCACCATGGGAGAATAGACTTTTGAGGGAGAATTTCATATAATAGACTATGGAGAGATTGAGGTTGTGTTTGGGGCTCCATGGTTCCAAACCATTGGAGAATATACATGTAATTTGCAGGGAACCCAAACCGAAGTTTATGACAGCCAATAAGGAAACTGTGCTTCATGGGTTGAGCAAGGGAACACTCATGATGGTAACCTCAAAAAGGATGGAGCAAACTTTTAATAAGGGGCAGGTTGTATGGGCAGCATAATTGTTTATGCATGACACAAAGTCTGATTTTAATTCTCCCTTACTTCACAAGGATGTGCAAGTCATAATTAACAAGCACAAGGTGTTTGGTGACATTCCACATGGGCTACCCCCAAACAGAGGTTTTGAGCATATGATAGAATTGGAAGAAGGCACTAAAGTAGTAATCACTACTCCCTATCGCCATCCTCAGATCTACAAGGAAGAGATTGAAAAAGCTATCCAAGATTTGCTCGAAATGGGGCATGTAAGACCAAGTTCTAGCCCCTTTGCTTCTTCGGTTGTACTTGTGAAGAAGAAAGATGGGACCATGAGGATGTGTATAGATTATATGTTATTGAACAAAAAAATCAAGAATCGGTACCCAATACCAAGGATTGATGAATTACATGGGGTGATTTATTTCTCCAAGATTGACTTGAAAACCGGTTATCACCAAATTTGTATGAGGGAGGAAGATGTGCAAAAAACAGCCTTTCGTTGTCGCTATGGGCATTATGAGTTTTTAGTCATGCCTTTTGGTCTCACTAACGCTCCTGCTACTTTCCAATCATGCATGAATTACATCTTCAAGCAACATTTAAGGAAATTTGTGCATGTGTTCTTTGATGATATCTTGGTTTATAGCAAGACATGGGGGGAGCATTTGCATCATTTAGACATTGTTTTGTGCATGTCAGAACAACAAACACTTTATGCAAAAATATCTAAATGTGAGTTTGCTACTCTTGAAATTCTATATTTGGGGCCTCTGATCAATGCTCAAGGGGTTCAGGTGGATCAACAAAAAATTCAAGCCATTCTTGATTGGCCTCCTCCCACCTCTATATCTCACTTAAGGGGTTTCCTTGGACTTTGTAGCTATTATCGAAGGTTTGTCAAAGGCTTTTCTCAAATTGGTCCTTCTCTTACAAGTTTAACAAGAAAAGGTGCTTTTGTGTGGTCTAAAACAGCTTTGGAAACTTTTGAGGAATTCAAGATTGTGATGAGCTCTTGTCTCGTGCTAGTTGTTCCGGATTTTTCCATTCCCTTCACATTAGAATGTGATGCTTTAGGGGAAGGGATAGGGGCTGTCCTAATGCAAAGGGGACATCTCATTGCTTTTCAAAATAGGAAGCTCAAGGAAGGAGAAAGAAAAAATTCAATTTATGACAAGGAGATGTTGGCTATCATGCATGCCTTAGCCAAATTCCGCCAATATCTGATTTGTGGAAGGTTTATAGTAAAAACGGATCACAATAACCTCAAATACTTTCTCACACAAATATATTTGAATGATAGACAAAAGAAATGGGTGAGTAAATTACAATCATATGATTTCAATATCGAGTATGTGAAAGGTAAAAATAATAGGGTGGTTGATGCCTTGTCAAGGAAGCCATATTTATATTCTTTGAGTGAGTTAACAACTAATTGGAAGGCTATAATTATAGCCGAATATGCCAAGGACAAATGGGCTACTGAAATTTTTGTAGTTAAGGTGACTGGCAATAGGTACAAGGTGCATGGGGAGTTTATTATCTACAAGGACATAATTCTTTTGACCCCTTTATCCAAGCTTAAACATCAAATAAGTGCTGCTCATGATGATACTATGGCAGGTCATCAAGGTTATTTCAAGACTTACAAAAAGGTAAGAGAACGAATTGTTTGGAAAGGATTGAAGAAGGATATATATGATCATGTTAGGGAACGTGTGGTATGCCCAAAGAATAAAGTAATGACTACTTTTTTAGCTGGTCTATTGCAGCCCCTTCCAATTCCCCACCAAAAATGGGAAAGCATAGCTATGGACTTCATCATGGGGTTACCTATGTCACAAGGTAAGTGTGGAATTTTTGTTGTTGTGGATAGATTGACAAATTGCGTTCATTTCATGGCACTTCCAACCAAGTATAATGCTCCTTATATAGTGGAAGTTTTTTTTAAAGAAATATTCAGATTGCATGGGCTGCCCAAACACATTATAAGCGATGGGAACAACAAGTTTATGAGTCAGTTTTGGCAAGAACTTTTCAGGTTAACAGGTACAAAGTTGCTTCCTAGTACAAGCTATCATCCCCAAACGGATGGGCAAATGAAAATTGTAAATAAATGGGTGGAAGGATACTTGAGAAATTATATTTCAGGGCAATAAACAGGTTGGAACAAGTGGTTGCATATTGCAAAATTTTGTTACAATACTTCTCGTCATATGTCTAGTGGTATGTCCCCTTTCAAAGCTTTGTATGGGTATGAAGCTTTATCATTTGTTGATCTTGTTTTGGAGGATAGTAGAGTGCTAGGTGCGGTGGATTGGGTTCAACAAAGCGCATAAATTTTAGATCAACTAAAAAAGAATTTGCAGCAGGCCCAAAATCAACAAAAACTCTCTACGGACCAGCATAGAAAGGGAAGGCAATTTGAGGTAGGACACGTGGTTTATTTGAGATTGTAACCTTATAGACAATCATCCCTCAAGCAAAGTGGAGTAGAAAATTTGGAACCACATTTCTATGGGCTTTACAAACTTATAAGAAAGGGTGAAGTGGCCTATGAGTTGGATTTACTTGAAGGAAGTAGAATCCACAATGTGTTTCATGTATCATGCCTTAAGGAAGCCCTTGGAAGCCAAATCATACCTTCTAGTGATTTGCTACCTCTTGATGATGAAAGTAAGTTAATTTTGGTTCCTGATATTATTCTAGAGGTGCGTGAAAGGAGGCTTCGGAATCACACTATCACAGAATATTTGGGACAATGGAAAGATTTGCCTCGTGAGGATGCAACTTGGGAGTGGGCATCTATCCTTCAACACCCAAATCTATAATTGCTTGTGGACAAGCAATATTGGGGAGAGAGGACTGTAATGTCCCCTTTTTGAGCTAATGTTTGGATGGGACCTTTAGCCTCATTGTTCTCAAAGGCTAAAGATTCAAGGAGTAAAAGGGGAACATTTGTTCCTCATGAGTTGTTTTGGTGAAAGGAAATGCACTTTATCTCTTTAAGGGAAAAAGTGTTCCTTTAGAGCATCTTGTGGTAATTTAAAAAAAAAAAAAAAGGTGGACTCTTGTCTTCTTATTTGGGCGCAACTTGAAAGAAGCATATAAAAAGAAAAGGAGAGCTCATATGATGATTATGCATTTTTTGATAATGTGTGGATCAATCAAGTATGCCAAGCTTGACTTCCAATGTGGTTGCTTGGAGAATGTCATCCTTCGAGCACTGCGATACTATCTAAAAGGTGTTTTGTAACACCACCTTGAAAGGAAAATTATTAATCTTTTGGAGATAAATTTATCAAGTTAGATTGCTGGTTTTGTGAGTTTCTGAGGTTTATGACAGCTGCAAATTGCCCAAGAGTGGAGCGAACCCCTGTGGAGGAGTAGCAAACCCTTTTGGAGGCTTGCAAGGAGAAATTCATGGTCTAAAATTCAGGTTCCTATTTTTTATTAATTTTTTACTGCATTTTTAGGAATATTCTACAAGGGTTTGAAGGTTAAAATTGCAAAAACCAATTAGAAATATTTAATTAGTTTTTCTGAGTGGGACGATTCCATAGGAGAGTATTTTAACCTTGTTTGGAAGGGTTAAATCCTTGGGTTGCTGTCCAAGGTAATTCGCCAAGCAGAAAGAGTAATATTGAAACCCTAGTTGCTGGTTTAGGGGTCGTTGGAGTGTGTTTTGTAGATTTTCTACCTTGCTCCTTGTGGCGTCAGGGTTTGGGAAGTAAGGTTAAGTTCAGATCAGATTTTACAGAAGGAAAAAGGTACAGCTGGTCTAACTTTTGCTTATAATTCCGTTTTTTGTTCAATTATCTAAATTGGTGACATTTCAGCTCTCTCTCCAAAATCAGTCTCTGTATTGACCAATTTTACTGCTTTCTTTTCAGAATCAGACTTTTTATTAGCTGATAAACCGACTGCCCTTTCAATGACTGCACCTTTTACCGCTGCTTCCTCCCCTCGTGTTGCTAAAACATTAGTTTTGTCTTCCTTAACAACTCTTGAAACATCTGCGGTTGTGCCTGCAGCTGAAAATTCAGACCTGAAGTCCAAAGATTGCTTGTCCCGAAGCAATGGTGAATTAATCACAGCTGTAACATCCAACAATACCTTGCCCTTTGCTGTCCTTCTGTCTCCCAAGTAGAGATCATCAATTGGGAACACATCTACACTCCGCCAACCAACTGCCAAGTTATCAGAAGCAGGCTTAGCCTTCGCTGTACCTTCAGCCCTGTCATCAAAATCAGTCTTATAATTGACTGTTATTATTTCGAAAATCATCATCTCTGTTGTACCCTTAGCTAAGAGATCAGTCTCAAAATTTTTTCCAACCTTTCCACTCTAGTTTATTTTGCAGACAAGGTCTTATAAACTTATTGCCACATCATGATGTTTCTCCACGGCTGTCGTGAACCCTGTACACTCCATTGCTCTCCATCTTTCACTGCGCAACTCTGATGTAATCATCTCTTCCACTATGACCATGGCTGGACGTACAATCCCTGATAAAGAGCTAGTTTCAGTTGTAATCCTAAACTCCCTTGACTGCTTTGAAGTGTTCATGGCTGTCCTTTGAAATGCTGGACTAGAAATAGCTGATAAATCTGCTGTTCCATTTTGGGGACTGAAAACTGATGTTAATAACCTCTCAAGTAAAGATTCCATAAAATGATCTTGATTTAATCCATTTTCTGATTTAAGGCAAGCATCCACAATCTCCTTTAATTCCTGATTCTTAACGGTATGGTTAGTGAAAGCAAGTTCCTTAAGAATCGTTCCAAGGCTTTGATTTCTATTTCTAATGGTCCTTCTAAAGTTATGGCAACCTATATTTCTCCAGATAGGGCACAAATCATTTTGTAAGTTAGCTGGAAAGAAGCTGCAACAGGCACAAACCACCTACATTTTCATCCAAATCAGGATTATATGTGTAAAAATATTTGTTTCTTCCAGATGGAATCCTCTGCTCATATCATTCAACGATGAAACCTCCTCAAACTTACCGTTGTTCATGCCTGATAGCAACAACACTTGATCTGAATTTATCAAGTCCATCAATGTGAACGTGGTACAGCAGCTGCACAACTGAAATTCCTTCTTTCATACCTCATCTATCCAAGGCATTTCCCCCCTGAATGCAATCTTATAGCTACTCGTGAAAGGCATCATCATTCTGAAGCATGAATTTACCAAAATGGTGGGTGGGAATAAAGTACCTTGGCTGCAAATCCGCGTCCGTTTATATATCATCAAAATTGTAAGGGCTGGAAAAATCTCAAATGTTGGCTGATTTTCAACAATCCGTTTAAGGAATGAAAAAACTGAGCCCAAGGTCTTGGGTGCGCATAAGAACATCCCACTAAGAAAGTTCAGCTTGTGATTGCAAGGTTCTCAAAGCAATTTTCTCATCTGTAGATCTGATTTCTGCTGCTTCCACCTCATTGTTTTGTTCCCTTGTTCTGCTGAAGCTAAGATCTGTTAAGGCGTTGCCAAGCAAAATGGATTTTGAAGGGTTTCCATCACTACATATCTCACCTCTGTTCCTTAATGCTAGAATTGCTATATTCAACCTTTCATCCATGATGAGCTTGCCTGACACCCATGGATCAACGCCAACAATTAACAAGTTCATACTCCTTCCCTTGCTTGAATTGTGTCCTAGAATCTCAATGTCCCGCTGCCCAAACATTGGAGTGATCCTCATGCACGGGATGGTGAACTGATCAGCAATAATGATATTGGAATTAGAAACTCTACCCTTTCTAGATTCCAAGATATCACCCGGATCCATTATGCAACAACAATTTCAACCTTGAGTCACAAAATATATATGCCCTACACTGCAAGTTGTATCCTTCACCCTATCACCCTTCTTAGCATGCTTTCCATGATGATAGGAATCTTGAAATGGCATACCAGGAAGCAACAAATATGAAATATTTTTATACCTTAGGCTGTGATCAAAGTGTTCATCCACCTTTCCCAGAATAAAATTGGTTGGTCTTCAACACCTCCCACCTTGGGATTCAAAATTACCTCCTTAATTGCATGCTTATTAGTGGAATTCCGAATTGTTCCATTGCTGCTCTCTTTGATTCCTTGTACATCCCATTGTGGCTTCTTAGGACAATTTAGAACCCAAGGTTATACCTTTATCCCTTTACCATTCTCTGAATGATGGCAAAGCCGTAATAGATCTTTGCTGTCCCTACCATAACCAAAACTGAAATTACAAGGGTGCTGATCCTCTTGACAACAATCTGGAACTGCCTTAGTATGGAGCACTGAATATGGGGCATGACCATCATTCCTTAGGCTGCAATCAGAATGCTCATCTCCTTTGGTTGAAGTAGGAGCCTTTGATAGATTTGCCTCCACACTATTAATCTTGTCAAGTACCTTTCCAAAGTTGTCTTGAAAATCCATCTCATATGGCAATGGCTCAATCATTGGAATGCTCAGAAAATGGATAGGGGTTTGTTGGAAAAGATCTTATTTTCATCTGGTACCTTTCATCTTATCCTCATTGTTAGAATGATTCTCATGATGATCAAAATATTGCAAGGACATAGTATGATGGTGATACAATAAATCCTTGCTATGAAGATAATCAAATTGTTTACCCTTGTCTTTAAATTCTTTTAGGTGTTGTCTTGTTTGAAGGGCTATCAACTTTGCCTCTTTCACTCTTCTTAGCCAGTCATCACACCTTTGGGTCCTTATCACATCTTCTGTGTTTTCTTGCAAGGTAGTTGGTTTCCTTTCAATCTTAGGATCCACTTTTGTTGTTGGGACCATTAAATTCTGCCTCACATATGTAATTTATGCCCTTCTTTTCTGTTGAACTCTTAGGGCAATCAACGAATGGCATTTCTTTTTTCAAGATTTCTTCCTTGGCTTCCTTATTCCTTTGTAGGGTTTTTGAATTCAGTCCTTGCCTTTTCCATTTTCTTTTGTTCTACCCATGCCCTTAGCTCCTTTGAATGTTCTTGCATAGCTTGCAAAAACTTAAACATTGATTCCTCCATTGTCCTCATTATTCACAGGTTGGCAAGATCACAACTCTAATACCACTGTAATGTCCCCTTTTGGGCAAATTTAAAACAACTATGGTTTTCCAACAAACCCTAACTGAAAGTCAAGCAAGTTGCTCAAACTCATAATTTTTGATTGATAAAATGACATAATTTCACAAATGAGCCTCATCTCCTTTTATAACCTTTTCCCTTTAAAATCATTTCCAAAAAGGGACACCCCACTTGGGAAGGAAATTTTAAATAAAAAAGCAACTTCCATTATAATTTCACTTAAGGGCTGACTTGCCCATGACCAAAAAGGTCCCCTGTTTAAATCAAAAACAAATTTGAACCAAGTTGCCGACATAAGTCACTTTTTGGCAACTAAGACAAGTTGCCGACATAAGTCAATTTTTGGCAACTAAGACTTACTATTATTTTACTTCAAGTATTTGAAAATACTTTTAATTTAATAATAACATTATTCTAATCTCGAAAAATGGGACATTACAGTCTAGCCCCTTTTGTTTCCAATTGGGGTCGAAAATTTGGAGAGTTCTTACACCGACACCAAGCCTATTTCTCTGAGCCACTGACTATAGCATGTGAACCACCACATGTCTTTGTCCCATTCCACCATGTTAAAGTCCCCACCCACAATCCACTTTGCAACAGGGAGAAAAGATATCCAATCCCAAAGTCTGCAACACTTTGAATTGAGATTAGGAGCATAAACAACACATAACCCAAACACATGATCTTAGATCAAAAGAGTGATCCAAACACACTGATCATTAGGGTTTGAACCAGAGGCAGCCACAAAGTTTTCTAGGTAAGATGAAAGGGCAATTACTACCCTGCCACTCCCCTAAGAATGTTGTGAAGCCCAAAAGGGGCCATTCCAACAATAATTCATTCTATTTCGAAGCTCAAAACCAACTGACTTGACTTTTTGTAGGAAAACCACATTGGGTTTGAAATGTTGCAAAACACCTTGCACAAACTGCTTGCGACTGGGACGACGATTCCTAGTTGCTCTTTGTTATTTTCGCTTTTGACTTTTTTTCATAGAGTTCTTAGGTCTTTTTTTTCCTCCTTAAGTTTAACATATATTTTTTCATGAAGTTCGTTTTAATTTAATTTAATTTAGGTTTTTAACTTTAATTTAAGTAAGATGAATGGAACCTTTAGGGGTGTGTGTGCTATCATCGACTTGTCTAAACTTTTGTTTCATTATGCTAAGGTGCAATCTTCTCGAGCTTCATTGGTTCAATTCGTCAACTATGAAGGCTTCCCCTTTAGGGGTTTTCGTTGCAATCGGATTTGACATCATGTTGCTACTTGTTCTTCCCAGCGTTCTTCAGGTTGTCAGAGGCGTTGGAGGAAGGAGGGCCAATTTAATGTTGATTTTTGTTGGTGAAATCATGGTGTGTTCTTTGCACAACGAGCGACTCCTCCCTCTCTTGTCTCTTCCATCACCCGTATTTTTCTCATCAGAAGGTTATGGCGGAGAAGATTCCTTCCCATGAGGGGGATTTAGGTCCTCATCCTTTAATTCTTGGTGGTGGTATTGATGAGAAGCTGGCTGATGGTTCTTTGGAGGATTAACGGACACGTCCAAGGTGTCATAACCAACCCCCCTCTTGCTCCATGGGTGAGAGACTGAAGGTTGATGTGGGGGAGCCAACTAATCTTAGAAGACGAAGATCTAAGGCAGAAAGATTGAGGGAGGAAGCTGAAGAGTTAATCCGAGATGGTTGTCAAAGAATGCTTGAGGATTCCCTTTTATGATAAGGCTGATTCCCGCCTGTGGATGATCACTTGTTGATTCTTTTCAATTTTTTCAATTCACACTGCTGGTTTTTTATTGGCCTTTGCTTTAGTTTTAATGGGATAGTCCCTTGGTCAATTGTTTCTTTGCTTACTTCTTGCTGTTTGCTTGTAGTTTTTTTGCAGTTTAGTGTGTTTTTGATTATGAGTTGTTAGGCCTTAGTTCTCTCTGGTTCTTTCTAGCTTCTCTTTTAGTTTTGTCTGAGTATTTGAGCAAGACTTAATTGGTATAGTGTTTCAGGGACTGTCCCCCCTGGTTGTGTCCTAGTACCAGTTTTGGAGCTCCGGTCTTTGTAAAAGCTCCTCAGTTGCAGTTTATAGCTCCATTCAAAAGTGCTTACCTTTACCAATTTTTTTAAATTTAAGTTTAAACTAAATAGTTTAGTTTACATTGTATTTAAATCAACCATTAAGATTTTTTTAAATTTAGATTCTAATTAAGTTTTATTTGGACTGCATATTATTAATTTTAAATTTCTTTTATTAAACTAATAGATTGGACATTTATATTAACAGTTTAGAGTTTATAAAATACATTTTTATTGATATAATTTTGTTTATTTGGTTAGATTTTTAAGATATAAAAAATACAACAAATAATAAATAAAATTTATGATATTTTTACTTATTTGGCTATATATTCTTTACATTTTTTGATTTTCTCCTTAAGTTCAGCACATTTATTCATCAAGCTCATTTTAATTTAATTTAGATTATTCATTTTAATTTAAGTTTAAAAATAAATAGTTGCGTTGTTTATTGTATGCAAATCAACTATTTAGATTTTTGTAAATTTAGAATTTATTTAAATTAAGTTTTATTAAATTTAACATAAGTTTTATTTGAAGTACATGTTATTGATATTAAATGTATTGCATTAAACTAATGTATTGGACATTTATATTAATAATTTAGAGTTTATAAAATACTTTTTTATTGATATAATTTTGGTTATTTGGTTATAGTTTTATGATATAAAAAATATGGCAAATTATAAATAAAATTTATGATATAATTTTACTTATATGGCTGTATTTTCTGTACTTTCTATATTTTTTGTACGGCCTACCCTGGAAAAAAATTGCCATCCCGGCATGCCCGAACCCTGTACTAGTACTAGGATTGGCTACTTATACATATACCATACAAGAAAATAAAGCTAATTGCTAGACAAAACCTTACTTCCCCTCCCATTCCGGGCAAGGAGAACAAGCATCTGTAATACATCTTTTAAGAAGATATAGAGCATAACAAATACTTGAGTTGCTAAGTCGTTTAGAAACAATGAACAATTCCATTAATCGTCCAACACTAACTTGTTTTTGGTTTTGCTTATGCACTAAGGTACTTTCACGAAACTCAGTCAACAGCTATTGCATCATTTGATATTTATCTACATTTATCATTTTGGTAGTTGTTTTGCTTCCCTTGCTAATATTGTTCTACGATTCATGTAGGATTCAGCCAATGTACCATTGATCTTCCTCTGTGATTTCTTATTCTTAGCCATGCTTGTCGCTGATTGGTTGATACACACTCATTTTTATAAAATGTCATTGCTAGCATGTATTCACTTTTATATCTCTTACTAAAGAGCATCGGTTTTTATTTTTCTTGGTCATGTTTCTTTTGCCATCAAGTCAAGGATTTCCTCTATATATAAATTTCACTTGCAGGTGAGTATCAATTCAATCTGTCTTGTGTGTTATCGTGCTCGTAATGATGCTTCCATTGGGTGAACATAAGTGTCTCGAGTGACACAATTCAATCATTCATTAAAACTGTTTGTTAATAATTCAAAAACATAGACCATCTCGACGAGGGCCTATATACATAAGATTAATAAATTTACTATTGACCCAACAAGTTCGTTTCAATTGGTATCATTACATTGTGTTTTATTGATACCTATGGTTGCTACAGAATTATTGTAGGATAAGCTTGAGGCCATCATTTTACATTGCGTAGTAGTCTTTGTTTTTTCTGTTTACTACTTTGTCAAAAATGTGCAAAAAAAGTTTGAAGGAGATTTATAGACATATATGGGAAAACAAGTGTGGATACATCTGACAGAATCCTAGAGGCAACATAGAGCGGATATTAAAAGGATTGCAACTCTCTACAGCGATGTAGGTCACACATTAATGTAGCAAGTTAGGGCAAATATCATTGTGTTTGCAGGTTATATTGGACAGTGTTAAGCACGAAATATACTGAGAGGGGGGGGGGGTGAATCAATATATTATATATCTTATAAATCTTTTACTTAATCTGATTTCTTTTTTTAACCACTTAATCATACATACAAGATATGCAATAAAACTGAAACAATAATATGCACCACATAAGAGAGAGAGACACTAGATTTTTACTTAGAAACCCAATGTGGGAAAAACCACAGAGAACATCTCAAGTATATGAATGAGCACCAATTCAAATTACAAAGTTCGCAAGCACCAACTTCTTTGCCGAGCACCAACATAGCAACTATTTGTGAGCACCAACCCACAGGAACACCAACCCCTCTTGTGTATAAAACACAACTATCTTTCAATGTTGTTTTCTCAACAAATGATAGAACTGTACAAAATCTCTTTCTCTTCTTTCCTCTTTTCTTATATAAAACAATTACAAACCATGCACTCTTGCATTTTACAAATGGCTTCTCAAGTCTTTATTTATAGCTTTCCAAATGACCTTTGGCATTCCTCCTTTGTGACCCTTCACTCATGGGAAATGACGTCACATTTGCATGACCCTTCGAATCCTTCTTTTTATATAGTCACAAGGTGACCCTTCATAAGCAAATGCGTCCTTTCCCCTTTTGTTTTTATCTTGGTGACTTTTCGTATTCTTCAAAGTGTCTCTTCATAAGAAATTGCGCCATTCTTCTTTTGTCTTCACTTAGTGACTCTTGGAATTCTTCAAAATGACTCTTCATGGAAAAATGCATCCCATTCATTTTTTGTCTTTACCCTATGACTCTTTGACTTCTCCATGGGCCCTCTTTTGACTTTTATGCAACCAAAAATATATTCATTAATATTAAATAAATATCAACACATTTTAGCGAAAATATGAACATTAAAAACATTTTTAGACAATAAATGCTATGGGGCCTTTATCACCAATGCTAGACCTTTGGCATCAATGACAATATTTTCAACAATCTCCCCTTTTGTCATTGATGACAACCTTAAACTGAAACTGCCATACCCTGAAACCTGTATCGCTCATGCCAACCTGCACATACAATAACTCTCTCTTATTGTAGCATCCTGTTCCTATTTTTGTACATGTTCTCTGTACCTGTTCCTGTACTTGTTTCTATTCTTCTCCCCCTTTGACATCAATGGCAAAGGGCCTATGCTCCCCCTCAATCGATGCTGATCCTCAATGGCAGGAAGTAAAAGAAATTACTCCCAACTTCTCTCGCAGATATTTGAATGTCTTTCGGTAGTCCCTTTGTGAAAATATCTGCAATCTGTTCTGTAGTACTGATATATTCCATCTTAATCTGTTGATCTGCAACCTGCTCTCTCAAGAAGTGATATTTGATAGGAATATGTTTTGTTCTTGAGTGCATCACTGGATTTTTAGAAATATTAATAGCACTTGTGTTGTCACAAAAAATAGAAATAGGTTCATATTTTACTTTGATATCTTTCAAAGTTTGCTTCATCCGAAGCACTTGAGTACAACACAATACCGTTGCAATATATTCTGCTTCAAATATAAAAAGTGATACTGAATTATGTTTTTTGCTTAACCATGATACTAAGCTATCACTGACGAAGAAAACTCCTCCACTTGTACTCTTTCTATGATCCAAACAACTTGTCCAATCTGAATCTGTATAAACAACCAAAGTGAAATCTCTGTTTGTTGGATACACAATCCATAATCCAATGTCCTCTTGACATCCGAATATTCTCTTCACCAATTGAATATGACTCTCCTCCAGGGTTGCCTGATATCTCGCAACCATGCCTACTATATGCATGATGTCTGACCTTGATACTGTCAAATATAAAAGACTAGCAATCATAGATGTATACAAAGATTGATTTGCAATAGGTGAATCTTCATCCTTACCTTGTTCCTTGTACCCATTGGTGTGCCAATTGGTACACAATCCTCAAAACCAATTTTTTAAACATTTTTTTGGCATATTTACTTTGAAATATAAAAATTCCTTTATCTGATTGAAATATTTGCAACTCTTAAGAAAAATGACAATTCTCTAAGCATAGACTTTTTAAATTCTGTTTGCATATTATCAGAAAATTCTTTTGTCATCTTTTCAATGTTTTTTCTAAAAATTATGTCATTAACATATACCACAACAATCAATTGATGCTCACCTTCTGTTTTGATGTAGAGATTATTGTTAGCAAAACTTCTCTTGAAACCTTGATCTTGTTGGTACTTATTAAGTCTTGCATACTAAGCTCTGGGAGCTTGTTTCAATTCATACAATGATTTCTTCAATCTACATACATGGCTACTATCATTTGAGAGAATAAATCCCTCAGGGTGCTCAATATAGACCTCCTCTTCTAGATTTTCGTTCAGGAAGACTGACTTAACATCCATCTGAAACACTTTGAAATTTTTAAACACTGCATATGTAAGAAACATTATAATAGCCTCTAGCCTTGCCACTGGTGCTAAAGTTTCTTCAAAATCTATACCCTCAATCTGAGCATATCCTTTACATACTAGCGTTGTTTTATTCCTGGTAACTTCACCATCTTCATTCAACTTATTTTTGTATACCCATTTTGTTTTTATCACATTTTGATCTTTTGGTCTAGGCACTAATTACCAAGTATCATTCTTTTCTATTTGATTTAATTCTTCATCCATTGTCTTAACCCAATGCTCATCATGTCTAGCTTTTGAAAAAAATTTAGGCTGAATTTTGGATAACAAAAAAAAAATAACTTACTCAGATTCACTTACCATCATCCTTCTGGTGCGAACTCCTTCATTTATGTTTCTGATGTCACTCATATTATGATTTTTATGAACATATTTAGATGGGGTCTTGGTGTCGTTTTGCTTCTCATCCTCATCTAATTCTTCAAAATCATTTTCTTCAATGATTTAGGAATGTCCACTGGATCACTGGCTCTTTATGCTACATCTTCATCTATTCTGACACTTGCACTTTCAACAATCTTCTTGGTTCTTTTGTTATAACATTTATAAGCTTTACTTTTGCTAGAATATCCAAGAAATATACTTTCATCTGTTCTAGATTCAAACTTACCCAATTTTTTATCGATTCTTTTTATGAAACATCTACTGTCAAAAACTCTGAAGTAATCAACTATAGCTGGTTTGTCTTTCTATAGCTCATAGGGAGTCTTGTCACTGTGGACTCTCAACAACGCTTTATTCTGAATATGCACTACTGTACCGACTGCCTTTCTCCAATATTTATTTGGTATCTTGGATTCATTTAGCATTGTCCTCGTTATCTTCTGAACTATTTTGTTTTTCTGCTCAACTACTTCATTTTGCTTTGGAGTTTTGGTTGCTGAATAATGTCTCTTTATCCCATGGTCTTCAAAATACTCAATAAATTCATCTGACATGAATTTTTCTTCTTGATTTGATCTCAGTGACTTAATCTTCAAATTAGTTTCATTCTCAACAAAAGCCTTGGATGCTTTGAAGTGGCTGAAAGCTTTTGATTTTTTCTTCAAAAACATCACCCAAGTTATACGTGTAAAATCATCAATAAGCAACATAAAATATTTTTCACTTTGAGTACTTTGAGTTCTTATAGGTCCACACAAATCAGTGTGAACAAACTCTAACATCTGGGTGGTCGATTATTCTTTTGTTTTGAACCATCTTCTGCCTTGCTTCCCATGTTGACATGGTTCACAAAGCGTGTTGGAGGGCTTTGTAATCTTTGGAAGATCTCTAACTGCTTGTTTCTTGCTGATGTTGACAAAATTGTCAATATTTATGTGTCTCATTCTCATGTGCCATAGCCAATTTTTCTCAATCTGACTCAAACAACATCTTTGACCTTTGATATCTGATAACATATACAAATTGTTGCATGTTCTTTGAGCATCTGCAACCAACACATCTGAATCTTTTCTCTTAATTTCACAAATTTCTGCATAAAACTCTAGTGTGTGTCTTTGATCACACATTTGACTTACACTCAAAAGATTATGCTTAAGACCTTCTACATACAGAGCATTTTCAGTCTTAGTTCTACCATTATCCAAACTTAGTGTACATTTTCTGGCAATTGGTAGTAGTATTGTCTTTAAATTTCGCTATGCCACCATTGATCTTTTTCAGGGTTATGAACTTTCTCTTGTCTACTGTCATGTGCCTCGAACATCCGTTGTCAATGAATCATGGCTTTTCTTTGTTTCTTGCATACAAAGTTGTCTGGACCAACATAGATTTTTCAAGTAATTTTTTCTGCCATGAACCTGTCTGAACTTTTTTCTTGATGAATGGAGCTTTGAAACTCTGGTCCTTGACTGATTCGAACATGCTTTTACAGTACCGGGCTATGCGTTCGAAGTTACTGCACTTGTAACATATTATGGCCTCTTCATCAAAGCTTGATTGATGAGCAAAAGTGTTGTGGCTTCTGCTTGACTCTGTATGAGTTTCTTTGTCCTTGTTTCTGAAATTGTTAGCCCGTTTTTGAGATTCTATTTTCTTATGACCATATCCATTACAATAAAAGCAGTAACCATAAAAATAGAACCTGTTTGTGTATCTCTGATTTTATTGCCCTTTGTAGCTCTGTTCCTTTTAGTGTTCTTTGTTTGAGATGTCCTCTGTATTCTTAACTTTTTTTTTTGTTTCTTTTTTTATAAGAGTTTCAACATAGCTCTTTTTCTTCTCAAATTCGATACTTGTCTTATCTAATATTGATTTTTGACTTTCTAATATCTTATTCAATATATCAGTGCTATTCTCAAATTTTGAATCATTGACTGCTTTATCATTGATTACTTTATTTATTTTTTCAAGATATGCTTTTAAAGAAACAATTTCAATAACATATTTTTCACATTCTTCACTTTTTGCAACTACGCTGTTAGATCTTTTTCAGTCTTTTTGGCTTCTTCAATGTGTGCCTGTAGATCTTCAATTGTTTCTTAGACTTTTCATTTTTCTCGATCTGGGACTTCAGTTTTTTATTCTTCTTCTCAAGAGCTTGTAATTTTTCGAAGGCACAAATGAGTTCTCTTTTCAGATTCACTTCAATTTCATCTTGTTCTTCTTGATCATCTGTACTTTTGCTTACGGAGGCATCTTCATGTATGGTCATGAATAGAATCTCTTTTTCATCTGAATCACTGACTCCATTGCCTTCGACTGAGTTAGGATCTTTAGAGTATAAATTCTTCTTCTCGAATCCCTTCTTGAATTTGCCTTTGAAATTCTTCTTGTATATAGACCTTCATTCTTCATTGTCACCATTACTCTTATTTGGGCATTTAGCTACAAAATGTTCAATCTTTTCACAATTAAAATATTTAAAAGGTAATTTTTTAAATATTTACTTGTGTTTTTTTTCGGCTTGCGGATGAATAGAACTCCGTTGTCATCTTCATCATCGTTAGAGCTGTCACTTGATTCTTGAATCTTAGCCTTGTCTTTCTTTGATGTTTTGAAAGCAACTTCTCTCTTTGAGGGTTTCTTTTGTTCGGTCCGCATCTCATATGCCGTAAGAATACCATGTAGTTCATCCATCTTTAGCTTGTCTAGATCCTTCATCTTCTCGATTGCCAAAACCTTTGCATCATATCTCATTGGTAGAGATCTCAAAACCTTTTGTACCACCGCTATTTTTTCTAATTTTTCTCTAAGGCCTTGAATATGATTAACTATTTGGTCAACCCGCAAAAGATAAATCGCTATAGTTTCTCCCTCTTCCATTTTCAAACTGTCTTATGAAAGTTTGGAGCTTAGTTGAACCTTTCCATCATCTTTGTAAATATTTACAAGCTTTACCCAAGTCTCATGAGCAGATTTGCATTGCATAACTTTAACAAATTTTGATTCATATAAACCACATAAAATAGCATTTAAAGCTTTAGCATTATTTTCACTTGCCTTCTTTTCTGTCAGAGTAGTCACAAGTGTCTGTGACTCTTCACATTTCTCCACAACTGCTTGCCAAATGTCGAATTCAAGAGACATCAAATAAATCCTTATCGTTATGCTAAAAAAAACATAATTTGTCCCATCAAACAAAGGTGTCTTATTTGTAGAAAAACCTTCATGTGATCCAGCCATCATGCTTTCCTCAATCTACCTTCAAGCTGTAAAACTTTTTCCAAAGGAACTTGCGTAATACCAATTTTTAAGCACGCAATATACTGAGAGGGGGGGTGAATCAGTGTATTATATATCTTTTACTTAATCTGATTTCTTTTCTTTAACCACTTAATCATACATACAAGATATGCAATAAAACTGAAACAATAACATGCACTACACAAGAGAGAGAAACACTAGATTTTTACGTGGAAATCCAATGTGAAAAAACCACGGAGAACAATTTCAAGCATATGAATGAGCAGCAACTCAAATTACAAAGTTCGCAAGCACCAACTTGTAGGAGCACCAACCCCTTTGTCGAGCATCAACACAACTATTTGTGAGCACCAACCTACAGGAGCACTAACCCTTTGCAAAGATTTGTGAACACCAACCCCTCGTGTATAAAACACAACTATCTCTCAATCTTGCTTTCTTAACAAATGATAGAACTCTACAAAATCTCTTTTTATTCTCTTATCTTTTCTTATATAAAACAATTACAAACCATGCACTATCTTGCATATTACAAATGGCTTCTCAAGCCTTTATTTATAGCTTTCCAAATGAGCTTTGACATTCCCCCTTTGTGACTTTTCACTCATGAAAAATGGCTCTACATTTGCATGACCCTTTGAATCCTTTTATTTGAAAAGTTACAAGGTGACCCTTCATAAGCAAATGCGTCATTTCCCCTTTTGTCTTTATCTTGGTGACTTTTTGTATTCTTCAAAGTGTTCGTTCTTGAGAAATTGTGTCATTCCTTTTTTGTCTTTACTTGGTGACTCTTAGAATTCTTCAAGATGACTCTTCATGGAAAAATGCATCCCATTCCTCTTTTGTTTTTACCCCTCGACTCTTTGAGTTCTCCATGGGCCCTTTTTTGACTTTTATGCAACTAAAAATATATTCGTTAATATTAAATAAATATCAACACATTTTAGTCAAAATATGAACATTAAAAATACCTTTAGACAATAAATGCTATGGGGCCTTTATCACCAATGCTAGACCTTTGACATCAATGACAATATTGCCAACAGACAGTGAACAAAAAATAACTAATTGAAAGGGAGTTAATAATTTGTGAACTATTCATAGACAAACATAACCCGCATTATATTTGTAACTCAATTGGTTCCTGCAACAGTGCAGAGGTGCACATGTGTCACAAAAATTGTGATACCATTATTACCTGCACATTTATTGACTACTGTGTGCACAAGATTTAAAAATAATTGTTTTGTCGGCATTAGAATATCTCTGCATTTTCTTACCTACCCTAACAATGGACTGTAAACTAAAGTTTGGCTTGTTTTTTCTCTCAAAAAGCAAAAGCTTCCCCCTCTGGTACTAACATTTTCAGCATTTTTGGTGTCATGTCGTGTGGACCTTCTCTAGCTTGTGGCTGTTATCTAGGTGATGTCTATTAATTTACAAGCTATTTAATACATTGGCATATCCCTGTGACGGGATTTCATTCCAGATTAATCATCTCTCTCTCTCTCTCTCATACACATAGCTTTAGGTGTGAGTAGTTCTAGCCATATGTGTTTCATTGCTATGTATCAAAGATAAATTATTGTTCTGAAAGTTTATTCATATTAATTTACCTTTTTTTAATAGTCTTGACTTCTGCTTGGCCACTTTATATAAATATAATATTATTTATATTATATTTATACTCCGATCAAGCCGCCAACCAATTGATATATATATATATATATATATATATATTTATAATCATATTATATTTACCATATTACTATTACAATTGTTATCATATAATTGTATGAGTATATAATAATTCTATTTTTGTTTTGTTTGGTAGATGGGGGTTGACAATAGATCCCCCGCCCTTTTATAAAAGGAAATAGATAAGGCTGAATATCAAGCTGCTGGGAATATTCAGAAAGACTCAGTGCCTTGAGTAGGAAATTATATTATATTGGTTGAAACCTAGAGTAAAAAATTCTTGTTTACCAACATACAATACTAACCCCATTGAGTAAAAGCCGGTCTTCTACTGACTTTCTCCCCTTCCAACTGCGTAATTCAAAATACAAACATAAGCCTAATGGTTATGTAAGGAGGATGCTGTCATTGACATATCCCTGCGATGTGATTTCTTCATTGGCATGTCTGCTCAAAACCTGAGGATGTTGTCATTGCCAATGGTCTTGTGCTCCCTCAAGAGCCACTCATACCTTCCCTCCTTGCAGGCAAAATCTGCTCCTTGACTCCGAGCGACTCACAGTTATTTTCAGTTGTAAATTGGTCTGCTCATTTGCATCCTTTTAGCACCAAACAATACTTTCGCTTCTTACTAATTGCTACCACCACTGCTATCATATTCTTCACCTCCTTATCTATTGGAGTTCCAGAACCTTGTCCATTTTTGTGTCTCTATTCTGCTGCTTCCCCTACTCCTGTCTACAACTGGCATCCTAACTAGAGGCCTTGGTGCATTGCTCGTTAGGGAAAACTGCCCATTAACAATTTGGAGATTGAGCTTGAAGGAAAATCATTTAAGGACATATCATCTTTGAAGGCCACTAGTCCAAATGGTAGAACCTATGCTTGGGTTGTGAGGGGAATGTCCTCTGCACCGGGGAATTCTACCTCTTGCTTGCCTTTCTCCATCTCCTCATCTTCTTGTTCGTCATCCATGCAAACCCTTTTAGCAATCCACTCCCTGAGCCTTTCCTTAGACACCACATGCCATAAATTGGAAATGAAATTCTTGGCCAGAGATGATGCGGTTCTTATAGTTCCTACAGAATGTTACAGATTCTTTGAGCCGAGAATTAAATGCACCATGTGCGACATTTTATCATCTGAGATGTTGAAAACAAATTTCTTTGGGGATCTCTCTATGCTCCCATTTGTTGCCTACGGGTATGGACTTATTCTTTGTGCTGCTGCTTCTAGTTCCTCTCCCACAATAGTGCTTAGGTCCCCTTCTTCCATCTTACATGGTTGCAACTACCATTGTGGCAATCACACAAAATTCCTATGCTCCATGACCCAACCTAGAATTGGAATTTACATGAAGTAAAATGTGGGATAATAAGACATATATCTTATAATGAGACGATGGAGATGTCTAGGAAAACAATCAGAGCCAATGATTTTAAGTCTCTTCTTACAATCCTTGTAAAATCAAGGACTATTAAACAATAAGTTGAGGGGCTCCTAAGTTAGGGAGCTCCTTGTTAATCTCTTCCAATCAATCCCATGCATGCACATTGTGGCTAAGGTGTCTAGTGCTTCTTCTATGGTTCCTCCATTTTCAAGAAAATCAACAAGTCTGTTTGGTTCTCTATATCAATGGAGGAAGGTATAATGTCCCGGTTGAAATACTGAATTATGGGATTTGTTAGCAAACCCTATTTAAGAATAAATATGAGATTTTAAATAAATCTTGAATTCTGAAAATTAAGAATAAATCCCTTTTAATTTGGAATTTTATAGAAATAATTAAAGTGGCTGAACGCCCACAAAGAACAGAATTTTTATTGAAATCAAATTGCAATGCAAAGCACAAAACATAATATATTGGCTGAAATCCTAGCCGAAATCATAGTCACCACATTTGAATTCATGTTCGAATTTGTCGAGGAAAAAATTTAGAACTAAAAAATTTGAGATAAAATTCGTGATTAAATTTCGCTGATAGAAATATACTTATTTTTAAAAATATAGCAACCCACCATTAAAAAAAGATCACATTTTATATAAATAAACATGTCAAAATAACTTTCAAGCTTCCACCGAGTATCTCATTAAAGTTATTAATGTTCAAAATGTTTTAATGATATCTGCTTTCCTAAATTTCACATTGACTCAAAACAAAAGCATACAAGGAAAATCAGACTTGGGTTTTTCATGTCATTTTCAAATAGAACAGAATCTGTCCAAAATTTTGGACTCCAAAATTTATCCTAAATTGATTGAAATAAATAAATTATGAAAACATTGAAAAGTATTTTGGATATTGAATACTGAATTTAATCACGAATTTGAAAGAATTTAATTCCAAATTTTATTATGAATTTAATCTCGAATTTAATCACGAATTTGAACGAATTTCAAAAAAATTCTTGTCATTCGGCAAATTTTGAACTTCTACGATTCAATTCTGTGACTGCGGTTACTATGGTCGAAACTATGCATGCAAAATTCATAATTGTAATCGTAGTTTTTAATGCCCACTTGGCTTTTACAAACAACAAACCCTAAAGGTAGAACCTGCGCTTGTACGACTAACTGTACAAATGAATTGGTTGGCTGGAAATGACATCCAAGCTAGCTGATGATAATGTCACAAGCTGAAAATGATTGAATGGGATGTACCACTGGCTTGAGATGATGTATGGATGGCTGAAGAATGATGCCCTAGCTGCCAGCAATGGCCAAAAGTCTGAAACAATACGTCTAAAACCCTAATATGCCTGTAGTGTCACTGTAGCAATCTTATTTAGGGCTGATATCACTGTAACAAATTGATTTAGGGCTGAAAATGATGATGTCAACAATAGAGGGATGTATGATTGCTGCCCTAGCTGGTATGTCTAGTCAAAAACCCTAGAATGAACTTTGGAAGCAACTGGAAATATGATAAATCTCCTTGATGATTCTCCCAATGCTGAATTCTGATGGTATCTTGATTTGAAAGCACAATTGAAGCCCTTGAATGGAACCACCTCACAAGACCAGAGGGTTTTTGTCCTCGAACGCTGAAGCAGATGCTCAAACTTGCAAAAGTGTAATTGATAATAGGCAAAAGATGATCTTCCATGAATCCAACACCCGTCTTTATGGTTTTATTTTCACTTTTGCCAAAGAAAGTGTCCAATAAGCTTTTAAAAAGCAACAACCCCTTTTTATTTTAATTTTGACTTTATTAATAATAATACAATTGTCCCTTTTGATTATGAATAGACTAGGACAACTGAAAAAAAATATTATTATTAACTATTTCCCTAATTAAAATATTTCGAAAAGGGGACATGATAGAAGGTGATCTCAAAGAATTGAAGAGGAATCACTCGTCTCTGGGAGGATATTATCCACTTTCCGATTGGTAACTCCTTTAATCATGTCTCTTATTACTAGCAGTGAATCCCCTTCCTCATTTAAATGAGTGATGCCTAGGTGAATAGCCAATTCAAACCTTCCATGAGACCTTGGGACTACATTATTAGTGCCAATAGAGATTTTTAATGAATAAGCACTAGGGTATTCCCTTGGGTAATCTTGGATGAGACCACCTGCTCTTGCAATACCCAATTTGCCCTTGGATGCCTTGTCAAAAATTTAATTCATGTCAGCGTTGGGTAGGTGGGACCCATTTCACCAAAACCCTTTTAGACTTGCCTCTACTAACCTCATTATTTGTGAAAAATCTCTCGCAAAACAAATTCTAGAAATGATGAATTCATTTATTTTTCTTTTGGAATACTGCTCAGAGTAGAAATTTCATACAAATCGCTGATAATAAATGCAAAGTAATAGAGGACTGTACCTTTAGGGAAGAAACCCTTAAAAAAACTTTGGAATAAATTCTGAAATAAATTATGGAATATCCAAATTGCACAACAAACCCTAATACCTTTTTTATTATGTAAAAATCCTCAATACCTGCCTAGTAGAGAACTGCGTTTTCCTATTTAGACTGGTACAACAATAGGGGATGGTACGACTATCAAGAAACCCTAGTTTTTGTAGCTTGTATAGTCCAACAAGGGTACGGCTGGCTACAAAACCCCTTATCAATGGTAAAACGGTCCTGCATGTATGACATCAAGTGGCAAAATGTGTACTGCAACTGGGAGAAAGGTACAATCGATAAAAAGGTACAATAGGGCCTAAGGCACTGATCTAGCCCAAAAAGGGTTGTAACAACGATGATTTGGTGCCAAAGGGTGACACCCTTACTCTAAGGCAAAGATTTGACCCTTGGAAGTGACGCCTAGCTAGGGTAGACCCTGTAGATTAATTCTAGATTTTTTATTTGATCCCACTGCCTCACAAAATTTTGAAAATGAATGGTGGCTCCCAACCAAACCCTAATTTGGAAATAACTTGTTATTTTACGTGTAATTGTAACCCCTGAGTGGAGTTGCCTCTGTAGATTGGAGGTGTTTCGTCTTCTTACCTATATGCAATGGAGGGGTTTCGTCGTCTGTGCAAAAGTTGAAAGAATTCTGGATTCAGTGGTGAATAGTAAAAATGAATAATCATAATCAATCATAATTTTTTTGCCCCCCCTTGTCCTTCTATAAATTCACTTTTCTAATTTCACTCTAACCTTAAAAATGATTAAAATTATTTTTAATTAAATATTCACTTTTCACCCTCATAATGATAATTATTTTTGGCCATGTAATTAATATTGTTTTTTGGCCCCTTTTAATAATAATACACATTAAGTGTAATTTTTCTATGTTATAACATAAAGTAATTTTGGACAACTTAAATAAATTATTATCAAATTATTTTCCTTAACCTACGAGAAATAAAAATAGGCTTTGGGTTCCCTGACTTATTTAATTCGAAAAAGGGGACATTACAGTCCGATCATCTCAAAATTGTTTGCCCTCAAGCAATTCCCAACTCAACTGCTTTGCCTCTCCTCAATTGGGTATCGTTGTACTTGTGTTACAACCCCTCAAGTTGTACTTAGAATGTCATATTTTTTTTAAAGATAAATTACTCAACATTCATTCCACTTAAACGTACTAACAATTAACCAAACAACTCAGAACATAAGTACTTCTAAAATTAAATATTGAAAACAATATATATCATAATACACTTCAAGAAAAGTAAATACATTAGGACAGCTATGGCTAGTCCCATAATACAACAATTGCTATTCAAATATAAACCAATGAAATACAATTTACATTTTCAATAGGCCCTTAGCCTTAATATAAGGAATAAATATCAAGCCATTCGGAGCTCGTATCGTACCAACTAATGTATCTCTGATCAACTCGAGTGTAGTCTCTAGGTAAATAATACTGCTGTGGGGAGGGATAGCATCATCCGAGCGTTTTTTCACACCAATCACGGACCAACGATCCTCTTCACAATTCCATATTAGTGAATAGTCTTTTCATGGATAGGTAAATAAAATGGTGCAAAAATCTAGAGAACAAGTTAGTACCCAAGTGTGTAAGATTTTAAAAATTCAACATGCAGTGTATCATAGAAAATTCGTTATATTGCAAGATATCGCACTGACATGTAAATCAAACATACTAAAAGATAAGGTTTCACTATACATTATTTATCCACAAGACCCATACTAGTTAATTCCTCCTAGCAATCATATCACATCACATAATAAACAAGGAGTAAGCAAAATATACATTTATTTATCTACGCATGAATGAATTTTACATTAAAATCAATCTCCAAACTGAAAATAATGACCACAGTTCATACCACTCGAGTATGTTTCTCATTCATAATAAACTGCAGATTTCAATTTACTTATAATAAGATCCAATATCTACACCCCATGATATCCCATAATATCATAATCTAGAGTTCTAATACATAACTATTAGTTTTCCGACAATCAGTCATACAAAAAAGTCATAAATACTTGGAATCATAAGCTTTTATTCAAGTAGGAACATATAATAAACTAAGTCATACAACACATAAAAGTCTAACCTAACAATCGTTTATACTCTCAAGCTTGTATACATACAAACATGATGTCTTACTAATTATTACAACATATTGTTCAACTATTAATCAACACATATATTTAATCAGTCAACGTAGATGAGAGTCTAGACACAACTACTGTATGTACCATCCGGGTATATATATTTAAGTTGAATTATTCTATGATATCCCATACTATCATAGCTCATCGTACAAGAGCACTCTATTCAACCATGAACAATCAATTTTACTCTATAATTATTTAACAAGTAGTTCATGACTATACCACCTGGGTATACCCTAGATTAAATTGCACAATAATAATCAGACAAAAACACAACTCTAGCCATACATCACGATGCACTATTTTATTTTAGAAATGTCTAATTACTTGCACATATAATACTCACACAAAATATATTTCACACAAGTTTTCATCTTTACATGACTCTACTAAAATTTGATCCTGTCGTCATGTTTGCTTAACACTACTATGCTACAATCATACTATTTGTCTTTACTAGCATTTTAAGCAAAGCCATAGTATAGGTTTAGATCGTATATTTAAATCACCAATGAAATAGAATTTAATCCAACATAATTATAACAACATTACCAAAGAAATGTCTATCTTTGTCATTGTTTACTCAATGTAAAGTGATACTCTAAAACTATAAAACCTTTAGCACGATCATCAAACATGCAGCCATAGTTTTGATCTACATTCTACGAGCCATCTACAAATATGATAACATTCAGTAGATATTCTTATATACCCATTGTTTACTTAGAATATCACAATTCTATTTCAACATTATATCATTACAAGGAAACTCTTCGGTCTAAAAACGCTATATGGAAAATCCAAGGTATAATAAAGTTCCATCCAACATTTGATCTTGCATTAAAGAGGACACATTAATAATAAAGACTCGGCATAAATAAGATACTCAACGTTTCAATATTTGACTGGGCTCTTCAAAATAAAGATTGCGCTTTTCAAATAAATGGCTCACGTCCAAAATTAAACACTCAACATTTAAATTTGTTTTAGTTTAGTGACTTTGGCATTTCATTTTAATACGCAGCCCAATAATTAAGACTTTGTCACATTCATAAATATATGTAGTTTTTAAAATGGTTCGAAGCCTTTAAAAGAAAACACACATTTTGATAAATAAAAGGCAGACCTTGTATGTTAAAAGCTGGCCTAAATAAAATAATATACGACTTCCCTTTATATTCACAGCGTTTACAAATTAGACACAACGTTGAATTTTATATGCTCGGCATTACAAAAATTAACTCAACGCTTTATACATTGTTTTAGTAATATATTCATAACATTCTTTAAATATATACTGTGTTCCATTTTTATTGCTCAACGTTATAAAAATTGAGACTTGGCGATTTCAATACATGCATATGTTTTAAAACATAGTGACTTACATAATGGCTCAGTTTTTAATAAATATACTACAATTATATACTTAACTTATCTAATTCAAATTTCTCAGCATTTCATTTATTTGATTGAGTGTTACCAATTTTTAAACTCTACTTTGCAACTATCAAACTCAACGTTACCAAATTTAGACGCAGTCCAACACATACACAGTGATATAAATTCTAAGACAATGTTTAAATTTTGACTTGGCATTGCAATATAAGACCTGGTGTTTCCTTTACATGGCTAGGTGTCTCAATTCATTATGGGTGTCTCATTTCATTGGTTGGGCATTTTATTTAACAATGTCAACAATTTAATAATAATAATACATATTCAGCGTTTTTTAATCATATATACATTGGCGTTTCAATATAATGACGCTTTAGTTTATACTTGGCGTTGTAATTTATATCTAGTGATGTAATATAAGGCTCTATGTGATAACGTAGCAGAAAAAAACGTAGCGGTAAAAATGTAGTATAACAAAAAAGTAGTATGACAGAAATGTCACGAGGACAAAACATAGCGGTATTCGTAATGTCGCAAAAATGTTGCAAAGAACATAATTGGGACATTTTAGTGATTATCACATTGTTTATTTGTTGTCTAGTTCATTTTGGTGATATTAGTTAACATTTCATGGTGGAAAAGTAATGCACCAAAATTACAAGTAAATTAATAGAGGAAAATGTGATTTTGTGAGTTTGGACCTTTAGTTGAAAGTTGTGTCATCTTCGCGACATTACCAATACTTCTACGTTTTTTCCTCACAATGTTTTTTCATACTACGTTTTTATCGCTACGTTATTTACTGCTACGTTTTTGTCCACGATATATAATGCTAATCGATTCAATATAGTGGTTCTGTGTTACAGTTAAAGCACAACACAGCGTGCAATCCAAAATTAATTAAAAACAATATGCAACACTAAACATTTATTATGCTTATCTAAGTAAAATGCTTACCTATGTATAAAACATAGGTCTCAACAATTGCAACGCAGGTCTTAACACTTGCAAAGCAGACTAAAATAAATGAAATGTTATTTAGACCAATAGAAACAAGACTCTGCCCATATATATAAATGCTGCTCTTGAAAAGTATGACACAACCCTATAAGGTGAAACACAGTCAAGGGAAATGGAACACAATCCAAATAACATGTATAAGCTCAGTTTAAATAAATAGAACGCATGTTTAAGTATATGGTACGCTGGTCAAAACAAGTGAGACGCTAACCAAAAATAGGTAAAATGCAACTGTAATAAGCATAGAAAATATCTACACAGAAAATATAAAAGCAGAACCGGCCTGTAGGTTTGCTTGGTAATTATTCTTCAAGGTATCTCCCACTATCTCCAACTTCTCTTCCAAATCTCCTCATGCCTGCTTCTCCGTTCTCCGTCCTCTTCTCTCCATGTATATTTTTGTTTATAATTTCATAGGCTTTATTTATAGAGCTAAGCTTCTCCCTACATGTTGCGCCCCATCTTCATGCAATTTACCTAATCTTTTCACTCACATGCGTGGCATTCAACTCTTTTCTTTTTATTAGCTGGAGTTATCTTTTATTATATTCCCAAGTCTTTCACCTTGCTTAAAATATATTAAAGCATTAATTTTCTTATAAAAGATCACTACGCCACATAACTCAATTTATTATAAACTTAGGTTTAGTTCACGAATAAAGTAATGATAAACAATTACTAACTTTAGATTTAATATGTATTAAGAAGGCTAATTTTTAGATCAATTTACTTATTGTTTGTACAATAGGATAACTCAAGCTCTTGAGGGTGAATAAATAAAGAGAATTGTTTATTTAACAAATGGATAAATAATTTTTTAATTGTTTTCAACATAAGATGTATAATTAATTACTATTCACATATAGTAATTAAATATCTATTTTTTGATTTAAATTCGAAAATCAAGTCAATTAGAATAAAGGAATCTAATGCCTATTAAGAACTAAATTTTGCATACTAATTTAATCACTTACTAGATTTTCTTAATTACGCACTAATATTTAAAATATGTTATGCATAAACATTTTAATTCTACTGTGCGTGTGTGTAGGGTCATGAGCGATTTTCTGTCATTGTCCATTCGTCCCATCTAGCCCATCCTCTTTGATGATGCTCTCTCTCGTCAAGCTCTGAGGGTAGGATCAATCATGCATCCACCTCGCAACAAGCAGGTAGCTAGTCTGAATCATCATAAATATCAATCAATGATGCAAAACTAACAAATATACATCTTCAATGTACCAAATAATGAAATACAACTGCTACATTATATATACAAATTAACAATATCGTTGTCCCATACCAGTATATGTTATAAGCTCAAGTCAAAACAATGATAATCAGATAATAACCATGTTAATCCACGGATTTAAAGGTTATTACTTATAGGGTGAAATCGGGATGTGACATCCCCCCCAAAATTGGTCATCGCCTTAATGACTTCTATTCAAACAAAAGTTCAGATTAACAGAGTTTAACATCATAACAACATAGTATCAAGTATCATATCATGTAAATAAATGCAAATTTTACTTGAACTCGTCATAGTTCTCTCATTTAACACTATTCTTAGAGCATTGGTCTCACAAGACCTTACTCGATGACATTTTCTATTATGTTAACAAGTTTTTCAAATGTCACTTATGATGAATGGTTCTATCATGACCACTCCGGAGTCCAAAACCGCAAGACAAACCCATAATAACTCAGTAAAAGTCTTACTGACTTTCCAAAAACACATGAGATCATCACAAAAAAAACAACTGACCAAGAAGAGTTTCACAAAACCTTCCAGCCCTTTTGCACATCTCTCTTTCTTAGAAAGTGTATTTCTTATACCAGAGAAAAGTATTTAGGGAACCTGGCAAGAATGACGTGTATATGTTAATACTGTCGCTACTCCGCGTAGGATCAAATAAGTATAAAGTGTATTTCTTATACCAGAGAAAAGTATTTAGGGAACTTGGCAAGAATGACGTGTATATGTTAATACTATCGCTACTTCGCGTAGGTTCAAATAAGTATAACATGTCAATACTGTCATTACTCAATCGAAGCTTCCGACAAGCATGACGATGAACCAAGTCACAAGGTTCGAGTTCGAGTTCGACAATTAATAAAGTTCGAAAAAATTCACCATTAAGTTCGAATTCAAATATATATATATATATATATATATATATATATATATATATATATATATAAACATAATTGAAAAATAAAATAAAAACTAAATTAATTTCTTTTAAGATTATAAAAAAAATTTAAAAAGAATAAAATAAATAATGATAAAAATAAATTAATTTTTTTAAAGATCATAAAATAAAAAACATTTAAATTTTTTTATAACTTATATGTAAATAAAAATAAATGAAAAAAATATCAATTAAAAAATTTAAATATATTTAAAAAACAAAAACAAAATAATAAAAAATTAGTGTAATAAATAAACATAAAATAAAATAAAAATAAATACAAAACAAACAAAAAAAATAAAAGAAATTAAAAAATTATATAAAATGAAAAAATGAATTGAAAAAAATAAAACCTAAAATGAAATAATGAAACTAAGTTTAATATTTTTTAAAAACAAATTCATTAAAGAAAAAACCAAACTCTTCTTTGTGTTGGGTCGCTGCTCAGCGAATTTCTATTGTTCGTCGTTCAATAGGTATCTCTTGGTCGCCGTTCAACTGAGAATGTCCTCCACGCAGCACGTATGATAAAGTCCTTCACGCAACACTCCACAACAAGTGCACAAAACAACTCTCCACGGCAAATCCTTTGGCCCCCTTGCTCAGTATTTTCTCTGTTCAGATCGTTTTTACCTAAAAGTTCGACGAACCTGCCAAATTTGACCGAATTTTTTGGTAAGGGCATAATATTCGCCGAACTCTGAACTTTTACCTAAAAGTTCGACGAACCTTTTGACTTAGACGATAAATAGGAATAGTAAATATAATGCATACAAAAATCATGGAATACCTATCCACATATCCACAGTAAACATGCGTATGGGCATACGATTGAATTTGACAAGTTTCCCCTGTCAAATCCCGGATTCGACAAGTCCATCTGTCGGATCCAACTCAGTACCAATAATCCGAGTCAATATGAGGCTAAGTAGGATACCATCCTATTGCTTTGAAATCATGTTCCCAATTCACTATTCTTCTCTCAGGTCTTCATCCCCTGATGATCTTCAAAAAGTGTACTTGATTTTATGAAATACAAATATGTACTAACAGATCATAAAAAACAATACTATATGCTAAATAATTTCAGATGTAATAACATACATACAATAAAAATCATGCAATCATCTCAAGATTGTATTAAGTTGCTACTAATCAAACATAACTAATATCATATCTTGCAACTTAATATAGTGTCATATTCATAGTAAAGAGAGAATTATTTACATAACATACTAAGGCTAAGAATTATACTATTTTTACAACCTTATAAGCGAGACAATGTCTCCTTGCTTGCACGACTAACATATAACAAGTTAAAAAGTTTATCTTAATCCTTTTAGATTACCAAGATGTCTTGCACATCTTATATTTTACTTGCTCTTAAAGAAAGGTACATAAATTACTCTTCAAAACATGTTTCAAAAGAGAATAATATCAGTATAAACAAAGATATAACATAATAATTATCATCACTACAATTAATATAAATTCCAAGTTAGCCACTCCTCATGGTCATGTACACAAGTTTAGATAAAATAGTGACTCTAAGAAGTCACAAGTGAAAATTAGAGAGCTAAAATCTCATAAACAAAACTTCCTACATACCCTCATATGGTAGAAAAAAATATCGCAAACCAAGTTGCCAATCACTATTTACTTACCAAACTTGTAAGTGTAGTATGATCACCTACATCCACAATTGGAAATAAAAATATGAACCACAAGGATGCATCAATCCATTCAATTCTACAATTTTTCTCAACTAGTAGTAAACACTATCCCATGAACTCAAAGGAATAAAACAACAATTCAGAAACAAGTTTTTGCCTAAGGAAACTATAAATCAACATCATGAAAATATGAATCTTCTCAGTAGCTTAAAGTGATGTAAGGGGAGAGTGAGAACATAACAACTCACTTTTAAGCTAACTAAGAGAGATGACACTTCTCCCAAGTCTACATAAATATAAAGGTGTTAGTGCACAAACTCCTAACACAAAGAAATTCACAATCAAGACATCTACATTCAACTACAAGAAAACTCCCACCGCACTAGGTGGTGCCACTCTATAATGGTCTTCTAAGATTCACTTCTAGGATCTGTATAAGTAAGATGCAAAATTGATGTATATATACTTAAGTGAGAAGCACTCCATGCTTTTTAAACACTCACAAAACACAAACACAAATGGTGAAGGTGATTTGATTACCAAGAAAGATATGTAATCATACTTGAGATGTTCAATCTAAAGATCGAAAATATGGTAAAAAACTCTTGTTCACATCTCATGACCAAAGCTATGTACCCTCCTACCCAAACACTTTATACAACCATCACCAATGAGACACTCAATACAACAACCCTTTTAACAACTCTAAGGAGGGTACGAATGTTTTAAGGATACGCACTCTATGTACCATACTTTCACAATCCTCCTTTCTGCTAAACAGAAATATAAGAAAACACTAATGGACTCATTAGGTCCTAGAGTTCGAGCCACAACTCTGATACCACATGTTACAACCTCTCAAGTTGTACTTATTAGAATAATGCAGCAATTTATTTTTTAAAGACTAATTACTGAACATTCATTCCACTTAAACATACTAACAATTAACCAAACAACTCTGAACATAAGTACTTCTAAAATCAAATACCAAAAACAATATATATTTTAATACACTCCAAGGAAAGTAAATACATTAAGACATAGCTATAACTGGTCCCATAATACAATAACTACTGTTCAAGTATAAAATAATGAAATACAATTTACATTTTCAATAGACCCTCAGTCTTAATATAAGCAATAGATAGCTAGCCCTCCGGAGCTCATGTTGTACCAACTCGTGTATCTCTGATCAACTCAAGTGTAGTCTCTAGGTAAATAATACTACTGTGGGGAGGAAGAGTATCATTTGAACGTTTTTTCACATCAACCATGGACCAATGATCCCCTGCACAATTCCTTATCAATGAATGACCCTCCCTTCACGAATAGGTAGATAGAACGGTGCGGGAATTTAGAGAACAAACTACTACCCAAGTGTGTAAGATTTCAAAAACTGAAAATGCAATGAATTATAGAAAATTCATTCTATTGCAAGATATTGCACTAACATATAAATTAAACATACGAAAAGTAAATGTCTCACTATACATTATTTATTCACAAGACTCGTACTAATTACTTCTTCCTAGCAATCATATAACATCACATGCTAAACAAAGAGTAAGCAAAGCATACATTTATTCATTTATGCATAAATAAATTTTATATGAAAATCAATCTCCAAACTGGGAATAATGACCACAGTTCATGCTACCCAAGTATGTTTCTCATTCATAATAAACTGCAGATTCCAATTTACTTACAATAAGATCCAATATCTTCACCCCATGAAATCCCATAATATCATAGTCTAGAGTTCTAATACATAACTACTAGTTTTCCTACAATTAGTCATACAAAAAAGTCATAAATACTTGGAATCATAAGTTTTTACTCAAGCAAGAACATATAATAAAGTAAGTCATACAACACATATCAGTCTAACCTAACAATCGATTATACTCTCAAGCTTGTATACATACAAACATGATGTCCTACTAATTATTACAATATAATGTTCAAGTATTACTCAACACATATTTAATTAGTTAATGTAAGTGAGAGTCTAGACACAGTTACTATATGTACCATCTGGGTATTTACATTTAAGCTGGTGTATTCTATGATATCCCATACTATCATAGCTCATTGTGCAAGAGCACTCTATTCAACCATGAATAATCAATCTTACTCTATATTATTTAACAAGCAGCTCAGGACTATACCACCTAGATATACCCTAGATTAAATTGCACAATAATAATGAGACGAAAACACATCTCTAGCCACACATCACGATGTACTATTTTATTCTAGAAATGTCTAATTACTTGCATATATAATACTCACACAAAATATATTGTACACAAGTTTTCATCTTTACATGATGCTACTAAAATTTGATCCCACTGTCATGTTTGCTTAACACTATTGTGCTATAGTCATAGTATTTGTCTCTACTAGCATTCTAAGCAGAGCCATAGTATAGGTTTAGATCATATATTTAAATCACCAATGATATAGTATTTAATCCAACAGAAGTATAACAACATTACCAAAGAAATGTCTATCTTTGCCATTGTTTACTCAATGTAAAGTGATACTTTAAAACTATAAAACTTTTAGCATGATCATTAAACATGCAGCCATAGTTTTGATCTACGTTCTACGGGCCATCTACAAATATGATAACATTCAGTAGATATTCTTATATACCCATTGTTTACTTAGAATGTCACAATTCTATTTCAACATTATATCATTACAAGGAAACTCTTCGCTCTAAAAACCGCTATACGGAAAATCCAAGGTATAATAAAGTTTCATCCAACATTTGATCTTGCATTAAAGAGGACACATTAATAATAAAGATTCGGCATAAATAAGATAATGTTTCAATTTTTGACTGGGCTCTTCAAAATAGAGACTGAGCTTTCAAAATAGAGACTAGACTTTTTATATAAATAGCTCACGTTCAAAATTAAATACCCAACATTTAAATTTATTTTAGTTTAGTGACTTTGGCATTTCATTTTAAAACACAACCCAATAATTAAGACTATCACATTCATAAAAATATGCAGTTTTTAAAATGGTTCGCAGCCTTTAAAAGAAAACACACATTTTGACAAATAAAAGGCAGACCTTATATGTTAGACGTTGGCCTAAATAAAATAATATACGACTTCCCTTTATATTCACAACGTTTACAAATTAGACATAACATTGAATTTTATATGCTCGGCGTTACAAAAATTATCTCAGCGCTTTATACAGCGTTTTAATAATATATTCATAACATTCTTTAAATATATACTGTGTTCCATTTTTATTGCTCAACGTTATAAAAATTGAGACTCAGCGATTTCAATACATGCATATGTTTTAAAACACAGTAACTTACATAATGGCTCAGTTTTTAATAAATATATTACAATTATATGCTCAGCGTATCTAATTCAAATTTCTCAGCTTTTCATTTGTTTGATTCAGTGTTACCAATTTTTAAACTCCCCTTTGCAACTATCAAACTCAACATTACCAAATTTAGACGCAGTCTGTAATATCCCCAATTTGGAACAAAGGACAAAACTAGATATTTTTCACAAACCCCAAGCAATTATAAAAATAAATCAACAACCATCCAATTTTCTAATACAATAATAAATACCTCTTTTCATTGTTCTATCCAAAAAATTAGATTTGGACCTTCACACACAATGTCAGAACCTTATTTGCAGATTTTCACCCTCAAAAGCATATCGCCCAAACCCTAGGCAACTAGGGTTTATGGATTTTGCAGCCCCTAAAACACCTCCGAAAATTATGAAACTTTGTAGGAATGCAGGGAAAAATACAATTGATTTATTTATCCAATCAGATTTGACAAAAACTGAAATTTTGAATTAATATGACGAATATACAACTGGAATTTGTAAATTCAATAACTTGCAAAATACTTGGAATTTATGAGCAAATAATAACTTGAATTGAAAATAAAAATATACTCCTTCAATTGAAATAATAATCAGAATTTTTCAGCCACTGAAAGTCCCCCAAATGATGCTCTGAAGTTCTAAAAACTCTACTACTTCCTTTTAAATTATGCAAACAATTACTGAATATTTTTTACGCATAAATTAGCCCAAATAACATGGCAACATACCTCAAAACAAATCGCTCCACCAAGGAAATTATTCAGAAAATTACTAAACCCTAGGAGAGGCTTTTTTCCACCAATAAACAAGCCTACCAAAGATGTTTCCAAGCTCTAAGCAAGTCGCCAAGGAAGGAAAACCAACAACTTTCATTCCCAAGCAAATTCGTCACTCTTAGTGACCTCACAAACCCCCTAGGTGGTTTGCACAAGCCCTCCAAGTCAAATCGCCACAAGCTGAAAGTATTAGATTAAACTTCAAAATAAACTTTAAAGGATTGAACACAATTTCTGATCAATAAGTGGTGTTGATAGACACCGTTTGTAGAACATTCTGTAGAACTTGAAGGGTAACATTCTTCAAGCATCTACCTTCAATAACCAAGCTTGACATACTTGATCACCAAAGCCAATTATCATATGCACTTGCCATTTTCAAATGAAACTCCTCCTTAAATACCCTCCTCCAAGAGTAGAGCTTCAAAATAGCAAGAAAGGGTTAATTTTTAAAAAACAACTTAAGTCTTAAGCTAAGACTCAAAACTCATCCACTTAAGTGAAATAACTTAAATTATTTTTTATTCGAAACATAATACAAAATTATAAACATAAAGTACCTTCTTTTGAAATACCTCTTCACAAGTGGTGCACCTAGTTCCTTTTTCTTTCTTTTACCCTTTAGTTATTGGAACAAAAATAACCAAGGGTCCTCCAAAGCTCTAGAGCAATAATGGGGACATTACAGTCCTCCCTGCCCAAAATTCCTTGTCCTCAAGCAATTGAAACAACCACGGGGCTACTCCAATATCCTCTATCATGCACATATTCCTTGGGACTGTTTCTGAAAAAGAAGATACCTCCACTTGAGCCTTTGCCTTGTTCAACAAGTCATGCCACTTACCATGAAGATTGTTGCATTCCAAACTCACCAAGGTTGCATTTCTAAGAGCTGTATTCATTCCCATAAAATTGAATATGTGTCCATGTGGGCTGTAATAGTAAAGTACAACGATGCTTTCATCCTATACTCAATCTTTTCGATACCAAACTGCCCCTTAGTGATCCTTTTTGTCCCATAGCTCTCCAATAATCATTTCATGATTCAAAACTCATATCAACAATGTGAAGGCTGCCAAAGAAAATTATTTTTTCATGGTGTACAAGGCTGTCCATTGTCATACATCCTCCTTCAAAGAGTACTAAGAAGAGCATGCTTCCATTGCATGTACTCCCATTTTTTTTTTTGACGCTATGCCACTTATAATAAATATTTTCATGATGCAACATAGGCTGAAAATGATTAAAAAAATCAGAATACAAACCTCTAACACCTCGCTACCCCTTCCATGCAAGTTCGGAATTTTCCATGCAAAAAATTTCAGCATCTCCTTTATCATACGGCTGTACCTCCTTGCAAAATTCAGAATTTTTCTCAAGAAAATCAGAACCTTTTCCTTAACTATGTGGCTGTACTTTCCATGGAAACATCAAATTTTTAGTGACATAAAATTCAGAACTTCCCTTTTTACCAAATCACTGTACCTTTTTCTTCAAATCGGCATTTGTCAAATAAAATTTAGCCCTCATATCCCCTTTGCATTTGGGAATAACGTGTTGTTCACAACAATTTCGGGGCTGCCCTTGCGAACAAGCAAATTCATTCATCCAATCATTATGTGACAAAAAATCAGAATCATTCATGTTTGTTTCTTGCAACCTTACCTCTTCTTTTTTGCAAGTAGATGGCTGCCCATAGTGTCTAGAAACAGCTCTACCCTTGTTTTCTTTTTTAACCCATCCCATGCTCATGAAACACCCTTTCATTATATGATTTGATGAAGGTGGAGGTGTCTCTTTATCACTCAAACCATGCAAGACAATCTCATTGTTTCCCACCTTGGATATCAATTCCATGGATTGGTATATTTGTATGTACTCACCAAGGGAATGTAGCCATTGAATGCCAAGGACCACATTGGTTTCTCTAGTACCAACTACATAGAAATCATCCTCTATCATGTGCCCCTCCAAAGTAATGCAAAGCTTTCGAAAAAGAAGTCACAAGCCCTCTATCAATAAAGTTGTGAGTTGCCCCACTATCGATGAGTATGGTAATCGGCTTGCTCTTCAAAGACCCCTTCACTTTAAAGGGATAGTATCTAGGAGTTCCTGAAAGTGATGCCAAGGTGCCACTCAACTATTCTTCCCCTTCAATCTCCAAAACTCCCTCCTTATAGGTGGCTGCCCCACCATCTTCTTCCTGACTCTTCTCCTCCAGAAGTATCTCTATTTAATGAACCTGTCCCTTGCCACGACAATTGTGGCCTCTCACCCAAGGATCCTTGCAATCAAAGCAAAGTCCCTCCTCAATTCATTCTTCTCATCAAAACTACTTTGAGGTAGTCTCCCTAACTGCCCCAAATCCAAAGGATTTGGTCTAGTCAAAGGACCCTCAAGATTGGCCTTAGGAGGCCCTGTATGGTGGCCCTTAGGCTGCCCAAAACCGCCACCTCTAGGCTGTCCTATAGATGGTACAAAATGTCCCTTTGGCTGCCCCAAAGGTGTAAACCTGCGTCTAGAAGTAGATGACTCCAAATCATAGGCCTTTTGGATGGCCTCTCTTAATGATGGTGGATCAAATGCCTTGATAAATTCCCTCAAGGAATTAACCAAGCCCTCAGTGAATAAAACCACAAGCCTCTTATTTGAAATGTCAATCACCATGACTGCAAGTCTCTGAAACATACTCATCAACCGAGGCCTTTTGCCTCAATTGAGCTAGATCTCGAAAATGAAGTTCGGGATCCACTCTATCAACCTTTTACTGAACTTCTCATATGAATGTATATGTTGATGCCCCTGCGTGATCAATCCATGGTACCACCAATCGTGGGTTGCCCCCTCTAAATGCAATGTCGCAAACTGAATAGCCTCATCCTCTGCCATAGGGCAAAGTGAAAAGGTGTCTACCTTTTGAATTCAAGCCCTCGCTGAACTCCTATGTGACCCATTTAAAGTAGAAAGAGATGCCTTCCCCAACGCATGTTGGAGATCTCCCTGAATATATCCCCTCTTCCAAGCTGAATGCTCAAAAAAGGTCATAACCTGTCTCACTACATCATCCAAAGCTGCATGCTGATTTATCTCCTTGTTCAGCTCATCACGGGGATTAGATGACCCCTCCCTCCTAGGCACGGTTTCCTCTTTCTGAATGAAAGTAGGAAAGGTAGGCCTAAGAATAGATGACCCACTCCCCAAATCTGTGTTATTGCCTGAAGCTCCACTATTTCCACTAGGTGCCCTTGAATCACTCTTATCACCAAGAGTGCGTAAGAGACCCTCCAAAACTATAGCTATCCTCTCCTAATTCTACTCATACCTATGTGATCTCTCATCTGCTAACCTCTCCCTCCTTTCTCTTTCTGTTTCTTAGTGATCCGTGTCACCCATAACCTGTTCTGATTTTAACCCCTCAACAATTGGAGTCTCAACTTCCCTTCTCTGATAAATCAACAATTTATTATCACCACTCATGCAACCAAACCCTCACACCCACAAGATATGGCCAAGATATGGCTCTGATACCACTGTAATGTCCCCAATTTGGAACAAAGGACAAAACTAGATATTTTTCACAAACCCCAAGCAATTCTAAAAATAAATCAGTAACCATCCAATTTTTCTAATACAATAATAAATACCTCTTTTCGATGTTCTATCCAGAAAATTAGATTTTGACCTTCACACACAATGTCGGAACCTTATTTGCAGATTTTCACCCTCAAAAGCAAATAGCCCAAATCCTAGGCGACTAGGGTATATGGCTTTTGCAGCCCTTAAAACACCTTCAAAAATTATGAAACTTTGTAGGAATGTCAGGAAAAATGCAATTGATTTATTTATCCAATTAGATTTGGCAAAAACTGAAATTCTAAATTTATACGGTGAAAATACAGTTGAAACTTGTAAATTCAATAGCTTGCAAAATACTTGGAATTTTTGAGCAAATAATAGCTTGAATTGAAGATAAAAATATACTCCAATTGAAACAATAACCAGAATTTTTCAGCCACTGAAAGTCCCTCAAATAATGTTCTGATGTTCTAAAAACCCTAGTCTTTCCTTCTAAATTATGCAAACATTTACTGAATATTTTTTAGGCATAAATTAGCCCAAATAACATGCCAACATACCTCAAAACAAATTGCTCCACCAAGGAAATTATTCATAAAATTATCAAACCTTAGGAGAGGTTTTTTTAAACCAATAAACAAGCCCACCAAAGATGTTTCCAAGCCCTAAGCAAGTCGCCAAGGAAAACCAACAACCTTCATTCCCAAACAAATTAGCCACTCTTAGTGACCTCACAAACCCCCTAGGTGGTTCGCCTAAGCCCTCCAAGTCGAATTGCCATAAGCTGAAAGTATTAGATTAAACTTCAAAATATTCTTCAAAACATATTACAAAATTGGAATCATAATACACATTAGTGCTTTTTCCTCAAAACATAATACAAAATTAGAATCATAAAGTACCTTCTTTTGAAATACCTCATCAAAAGTGGTGCACCAAGTTCCTTTTTCCTTCTTTTACCCTTTAGTTATCGGAACAAAAATAATCAAGGGTCCTCCAAAGCTCTATAGCAAAAATGGGGACATTACACAATCCAACACAAACACAATGATATAAATTTAAAGACAGAGCATTTAAATTTTGACTTGGCATTGCAATATAAGACCTGACGTTTCCTTTACATGGCTGGGTGTCTCTTTCTATTAGCTGGGCAGCTCATTTCATTAGCTCAGCGTCTCATTTCATTCGCTGAGCGTTTTATTTAACAGTCTCAGCAATTTAATAATAATACATATTCAACGTTTTCTTAATCATATATACATTGGCATTTCAATATAATGTTGCTTTAGTTGATACTTGGTGTTGTAATTTATATCTGGCTGTTGAACACAACTATTTACTGAGAGGGAGGGTGAAGCAGTAGATCAGCTAAAAACTAGTTCTTTAACTTTTTAATGAAGATACAAAAACATATGCATATCAAAGAACAAATATAGAGAGCACACACACACACAAAAGCACAATACACCAGATTTATACGTGGAAAATCCAAAAGGAAAAACCATAGTGAGAATAGCTGCTAGAATCTATTGTTCTATTCCAGCCTCACAATTAAATCACCTCACTAGCAAAACCACATTGGTTACATTTAAGAACACCTATCTTTAGGAGACACCAATCTCCTAACTGAGCACCAACTCAATTTAACCATACTGGTTACAAGATTTAAGGGCACCAACCCTAAGGAGACTCCAATCCCTTAACTGAGCACCAATTCAGTTTGTCTGATGGCACCAACCAATCAGAACTATGGAGCTACAACTCCAGTATACAAAATAGATTCACAAATGAATCTAGTTCAGTTTCTTTGTTACAAGTCTAGTCTGTAACTTCTCACTCTTGGTTTATACTATATATGTCTATTCTTCTTCTCTGCACATTCACTGTGTGCCCTTTATTTCTCTCTGCCTCACTTTCTACTCATTCTCTGTGTGTTTTTTCTTCCTTTCTACCTCACTGGTTTTATGTCGTTATATCTTCTGTTTGACACAGTCCATTTACACCAGCTGCTTAAGCCTCTCTTCCTTTGTGTCTTTTATATATTTTTTATTTGACACATCAACATGCTCTTCTTGCCTTTACACCTTTCTCTATGCTATCATGGTCTGTGTCTATGTATTCTATTAGACACACTTCGTATTGCTCACATGCTTAGGTTCAATGATAGTCTAAGCAATCGCAAAAATGACAGCGTTTGACTCTCTTCAAATTGCAACGGCAGCAGTAGTGGCAAAAAACACATTACAATGTTCAAGATGTCGTATATGTATAG
The DNA here is from genome assembly GCA_037957365.1 of Torreya grandis. Classification (NCBI taxonomy): domain Eukaryota; kingdom Viridiplantae; phylum Streptophyta; class Pinopsida; order Cupressales; family Taxaceae; genus Torreya; species Torreya grandis. Next base: position 2,071,359 of record JARHVA010001287.1, on the reverse strand, counting down.
ACAATGAAACTTAGGGTTTTCTATCTCCAACTGCGTTCACACTTCAGTTGCAATTATTGGGTTCTCATCAAAAGCGATTTTGACTTATGCTCTTTCCTGCATTTCGGTTCATTCATCACATTGCAAAGGTCATATCTCTTTTCTATTTTTGGCAACTACTGGATTCTGGTCATAACTACGCCGCTTCTTTAATTGAAGATTGATCTTGAGCTCCGTGTAGACTCGAGTTCATCCCCAGTTCTACCTGTTCCTTTACTAACCATTAGAACATATTAAATGCGAGCCTTTTATTTTTTTCTTCGCACCAATTCCGAGCTCTTTTATTAATTGTTGAGCTTCTTTTTGTATCTCGCTATTTCCTATATAACAGGATCGCTTTCGCTCTTTTCGATTTATTCGAATATGCTCGATCCATAACTTTAGTTAGGTGTTAATCTTCGGCATATTTAACTATATCTCACTTGTCACCTGCATTCATGAGAGCTTTTGCTCCGATAGATCTTACCAGACTTGCTCGGTCTTTAACTTCGCCATTGTGCATTAACCTTCGAGCACTTTTAAGGCTTTGGATCCACTCGCTCCGTTGGATCTTCTTAGTCCTGACTTGCGTGTGTCGTTGGATCATCAAAGATGCTTGCTTTTTATGTTGACTAGATCATTAACCTTTGACATGTTGACTTCATCTCACTTCTCTCAATGTCTTTGAGATGCTTCCCCTTCGTCGATCTCTTTAGACTTGCTCGAACTTTAACATGTCCCCTTCGGGATAATTTCTACGGACTTTCTGTCCAAGTCCCCTTCGGGACAATTTTCGTGGACTTTTTGTCCGGGTCCCCTTTCAGGACTTTTGTTTAGGACACATACGCTTTGAGGCTTTGCAAATGTACCCTTCGGCCTTTTCAAAAACTACCCTTCAACTTTTCTGCAAGGGTCCACATACCCTTAGGATTTTTTGAAAAGATCCTTTCGGACTTTCTGCAATGGTCCACTTGCCCTTCAGAACTTTGCAACGGTCCACTTGCCCTTCGGACTTTTTGAAAAGATCCCTTCGGAACTTTTGCAACGGTCCACTTACTCTTCGGACTTCTTGAAAAGATCCCTTCGGCATTTTTGGAACGGTCCACTTACCCTTCGGACTTCTTGAAAAGATCCCTTCGGCTTTTTGAAACGGTCCACTACCCTTTGGCTTTCTTGCCGGCGTTTACATGCCCTTCGGAACAATTTTCGCGTGTTTTTTGTCTGAAAGATTTGTCTTTGCCAATATTTTCAAAAGAATTGTCTTTGCCAATTTTTTCGAAAGAATCAACCAATTTGAGTTCTCATTGCTTAACTTATAAGATCGAAAGAAGTAAAGTCATTTGATAAACCCTATCAACTTCATTAGACCCATTCCGGTTCTTGACATTGCTCAACTTATAAACATGAAGTAAAGTCATTTTAGAAACTCGATTAACTCTCCTAGACCCATTCGGGTTCTTGACATTGCTTTACTTATTTTATAAGTAGAAGCACTTCGCAGACCTGATTTACATCGTCAGACCAAGTCAGGTTCTCAACCTTGCTTTACTTATTTTATAAGTAAAATCACTTCACAAACCTGATTTGCACTGTCTTGACTTGGTTGGATTCTCTGCATTGCTTTACCTGTGAAACTTTATGAGTCGAAGCAATTGAAGTTCACAAACCCGATTTACACTCTCCTGACCCGGTTGGGTTCTCGACACGGCTCAACTTATAAAATTGAACGAAGTCAAGTCTTTTGAAAAACCCGATCAACTCATGAGGCAAGACTCATTCGGATTTCTCAATATGCTTGATTGAAAAGTTAGAGAGTAGTCTTACAAACCCGATTTACTCCACAAGTCTGTGCAACGAACACCTTTGTCATTAATGTTTGATAGAACATTCATCATTTGACATCAATGACAATATTATAGACAACAATCTCCTTGTACACCATGACATTCAAATTGCCAACACTGGTGATGTAATATAATGCTAATTGATTCAATATAGTGGCTCTGTGTTACAGTTAAAGCACAACACTTAGCATGCAATCCAAAATTAATTAAAAACAATATGCAACACTAAACATTTATTGTGCTTATCTAAGTAAAACGCTTACCTATGTATAAAACATAGGTCTCAACAATTGAAACGCATGTCTTAACACTTGCAAAGCAGACTAAAATAAATGAAATGTTATCTAGACCAATAGAAACAAGACTACCCATATAGATAAATGTTGCTCTTGAAAAGTATGACGCGACCCTATAAGGTGAAATGTAGTCAAGGGAAATGAAACACAATTCAAATAACATGTATAAGCTTAGTTTAAATAACTAGAACACATGTTTAAGTATATGGTACGCTGGTCAAAACAAGTGAGACGCTAACCAAAAATAGGTAAAATGCAACTGTAATAAGCATAGAAAATATCTACATAGAAAATATAAAAGCAGAATTGACCTGTAGGTTTGCTTGGCAATTATTCTTCAAGCTATCTCCCACTATCTCCAACTTCTCTTCCAAATCTCCTCATGCCTGCTTCTTCTCCGTGCTCCGTCCTCTTCTCTCCATGTATATTTTTGTTTATAATTTCATGGGCTTTATTTATAGAGCTAAGCTTCTCTCTACATGTTGCGTCCCATCTTCATGCAATTTACCTAATCTTTCCACTCACATGCGTAGCATTCAACTCTTCTTTTCTTTTTATTAGCTGGAGTTATCTTTTATTATATTTCCAAGTCTTTCACCTTGCTTAAAATATATTAAAGCATTAATTTTCTTATAAAAGATCACTATGCCAGATAACTCAATTTATTATAAACTTAGGTTTAGTTGACAAATAAAATAATGATAAACAATTACTAACTTTATATTTAATTTCATGCATGTATTAAGAAGGCTAATTTTTAGATCAATTTACTCATTGTTTGTACAATAGGATAACTCAAGCTCTTGAGGGTAAATAAATAAAGACAATTGTTTATTTAACAAATGGATAAATAGTTTTCTAATTGTTTTCAAAATAAGATGATGTATAATTAATTACTATTCACATGTAGTAATTAAATATCTATTCCCTGATTTAAACTCAAAAATCAAGTCAATTAGAATAAATGAATCTAATGCATAAAAATCAAGTTAATTAGAATAAAGGAATCTAATGCATATTAAGAATTAAATTTGGCACACTAATTTAATCACATACTAGATTTCCTTAATTACGCACTAGTATTTAAAATATGTTATGCATAAATATTTTAATTCTATTATGCGTGTGTGTAGGGTCACTAGCAATTTTCTCTGTCATCGTCCATTCGTCTCATCTAGTCCATCTTCTCCGATGATGCTCTCCCTCGTCAAGCTTTGAGGTTAGGATCAACCCTGCATCCACCTCGCAACAAGTAGGTAGTTAGTCTAAGTCATCATAAATATCAATCAATGACACAAAACTAACAAATATACATCCTTAATGTACAAAATAATAAAATACAACTGCTACATTATGTATATAAATCAACAATATCACTATCCCATACTAGTATTTATCATAAGCTCAAGTCAAAGCAATGATAATCAGATAATAACTATGTTAATCCACGGATTTAAAAGTTATTACTTATAGGGTGAAATCGAGATGTGACAACTTGGACCCTGAATCAATCTTCCTGTTTGCTCCATTCCTCCTTGGGATGTCGTTAGCTTCTATTGCACTTCTTTGATATAATGAGGAATTGAAAGTTTTGCAACAAATGATACTTATTCAATAGTCTCAGCGAGTGAAGCCATGATAGTTGAATCATGAATCAGTGGGGATCTAGAGAGAGTACTACCATTTGTGATACCCTCCATTCTGTTTGCTAAGACTGATGCTGAAATTGTATCAGTGATCCATTGGAGTACTACTTTCCCAGTTATAGGTACACCAATTGTGTGTAATAAACAACTGGGTGGATGAGCTCTAACTACAAGGTACATATGCATAGTCTGTTGTAGCATGCAAGTTACCAAACCTCTGTGCATTGCAATTTCTACCTTTAACCTTCTCAATGCGAATTCTGAAACTGTTTGAGAGTCTACACTAACCAAGTCTGAAATACCAAAACCTTGAGTTCCAATGGATCCTTCAATAGTATGGCCAACTGTACCTCCCACAATTTGGTGCAAATCGGACTGGTATAGGCTGGAAACAAGCTATGACAACGACAACCAACCTGGAATTTCACCCAAATCTGAACTATGGTGTCTGAATTGTTCATTCCCTTTAGCTAAAACCTACCACCCATATCATCCAATGATGAAACCCTCCTAAAATGTGAAAACTTGCAGCTGTACATGACTGATAACAACAGTTCCAACACCCTGACAATGATATAACAACAGCTAAACTGATTTTTGTTTGCAAAATTCAAAGGTGTGAACAATGTAAGAGCTGAAATTGCTTTATCAACAATTATAGACTATAACCCCTTCCTTCTCAGGATTTGGAGTCGCGACAAACCCAATTGTATACATGTAATTGAAGTACCGTAGGGGCTGATAATGATTATGGCAGCAGCCTTGAGACTGGAAACATGGAGAACAACAGATCTAACGTTGGAAACCACATTCATGTTGGGCCTTGGTTCATGTTTCTTGCAGCCAACACTTATTCCAACCATGTGAAGTTGGTGAGATCCAATAAGAAAGCCACATTTTGCAAATATTTCATTTGGTTGCCACCTTAAGAGTGTAATATTGAGTATATCCAAAACAGACCAATCATTATCATAATGAAGTATCTTACCTAAGGATAGACCCTCGGTTGTCTCTATGCATTGAGTATCCGGAGCCGCTTGGTTTCTTTGAAAACATACCTCCTTTTTGTTGTAGCCATGCTTGGGACTCCATTCACTATACCTTGAAGTATTACTTCTTTCTCTTCATCTTTGAAGTCTAGCTCCATAGTGAGTTCTTCAAGAGGATGCAACCATTGCAAACCCCATATTTTACTGATTCCTCCTAGATCCATGATATAGGAATCATTGCATACCTTGTGTCTACCCCAAGTGTTGAAAAGTTGTGCCTTTATAGTGCAAGGGATGATGAAGTTATCAACAATAATGGGATTGAAATTAGTAACTCTACCCTTGATAGACCTCGAGATATCATTTGCTGCCATGACCTTCTGCTTAAGTTTACCAACAATTTTGGGCAACAAATACAAACAAGGATTCCACTCCTTTGTGCATAGCCAATTCTGTATTTGAGCAAAAAGATCTATATGCCCTTCTTTGCAAGTTGTATCTTTTACTTTTTCCCCATTTTTAGAGTACTTTCCATGATGACAAAAGTATTTAAATGACATAATGTAAAGCAAATCTATGTTATTGTTGTCTCTTTTTGTTTTTGAATCGTACTCATAGGAATGATTAAGATGCTTACCTTTTTCTTCTTGGACAAGGTTAAGTAAGCAAACGTTTCTGGTACTAGGTGGATAATAGGATCAATCATTCCAACTTGCAAACCTAAAGCTATGTGCTTTGTGCTTGCAATGTTTACTTCATCCAATGTGCATTTCTTCATCTCGATTTCTTGTGACTTGGCTTCCGTTTTTTCTTCTCTTTCTGTCAATTCCTTCATTCCTATGTCTTCCTCTTGATGTTCTGATGTATACAATACTTTGCCTAGTTCTATGGTCTTCTTTTCTAGGTCTTTTGAGTCTTCATCTGACAACACATCCTCATAGTGCACTTGTCCACTTGTCTTCATCAATTTCATGAAGTCTGGAAAAGATATTTCTTTCTGAATCTCTGCTAGAAGGGCTCCATATTCAGCATAATTGGCAATAACATCATCTACCATAGTTCTGTCCTTTGGTAATAATGTTGTGATTCACAGGCTAGCAGAATCATGCAATTATGTTAACTTCCTTGTAGTCTGCCAGAATCATGCAATTATGTCAACTTCCTTGTAGGCTGGCAAGATCAGTTTCTAATACCACAAAAATATCCCTTGCAAAACAAATTTTGGAAAAAGCCCTGAATTCTGATTTATTTATTTATTTTTTTGGAATGCTACTCAGATTAGAAAGTTCATACAAACCGCTGATAATAAATGCAGGGTAGTATAGGATTGTACCTTTAGGGAAGAAACCCTTAAAAAAACTTTGGAATAAATTTTAAAATAAATTCTAGAATATTCAAATTGCACAACAAACCCTAATACCCTTTTTTATCGTATACAAATCTTCAAAACCTACTTGGTACATAATTGCATTTACCTGTTTACGCTAGTTCAATAGAAAGAGATGGTACTGCTATGAAGAAACCCTAGTCATTGTAGCCTGCACAATCGAATAGGGGTACAACTGGTTGCAAAACCCCTTATCAATGGTGTCCCAGTCTTGCATGTATGACACCACATGGCAAAATGTGTACCACAATTGGTAGAAAGGTACAATAGGCCCTAAGGGACTGCATCTAGCCCAAAATGGGTTGTAATAGCCATGATTTGGTGCCAAATGGTGACGCCCTTACCCTAGGGCAAAAATTTGACCCCTGGAAGTGACACCTAGCTAGGGCAGACCTTGTAGATTAATTCTGGATGTTTTTTTTGAAAATGAACAATAACTCCCAACCAAACCCTAATCTAGAAATACCCTGTTATTTTATGCATGGATGGCATAATCGGCGAGTAACCATTGATTGGTTGTCTACTCGCCGACAATTGCCTGTGGCGAATAATCACCACTCAAAACTGTGATTTTAACAAATTTGCAATTTTTTTTGACCCGACGAGTAACTAGCGGTTACTTGATGGTTTTCTCTCCACATAAAAACACTCTGTTAGTGTTTTTTTTTTATAAATTTAACTATTTTTTGCCTTTGTCAGTTATTGCCGGTTATTCGACCATCTTTGTCGAATAACTCCAGTTACCCAAAATGGCCTCTTGGCGAGTACTCGCCTTAACCGATTATGCAAACTATGATTTTAAGTGCAATTGCAACCCCTAAGTGGAGTTGCCTCTGTAGATTAGAGGGGTTTCGTCCTCTACCCTGTGTGCAATAGAGGGTTTATTTTCTCTGTGCAAAAGTTGAAAGAATTCTGGATATAGTCGTAAATAGTAAAAGTGAATAATCATAATCAATCATAGTTTTTTTGGCATCACTTTTCTTTTTATAACTTCACTTTTCTAATTTCACCCAACTTTAAAAGTAATTAAAATTACTTTTAATTAAATATTCACTTTTTCACCCTCATAATAATAATTACTTTTGGCTATGTAATTAATATTGCTTTTTGAGCCCTTTTAATAATAATACACTTTAAGTGTCCATTTTCCATGTTATAACATAAAGTAACTTTGGACAACTTAAATGAAGTGTTATTAAATTATTTCCCTTAGCCTACGGGAAATAAAAATAGGCTTTGAATTCCCTGATTTGTTTAATTTGAAAAAGGGGACATTACAATTTGGGATAATCAGGGACCAATGGTTTAGAAATTTTGTGGCTTTTCTAGACTGTTTGTTCTTGCGTTTGGCTGTAATAAGTTCTAAGGTTTTGATTTCCAATTTAGATAAGCCCTGTCAAGTTGAATTTCTATTTCCTAGAAAATACTTGCACTCTTGGATTTCCAGGTAGACCCCAGGTACATAGCTGGAACAATAGCCGAGAGCTCTGATGCAGCCCGAGCAATTCCCATCATAGGCAAAGACGAGAATAAAAAAAAAAAAAAATCCTTTGGCCAATCCCACTTCCATTCTAGTCTCTAGAGGATCTAAGACCATATCTTTGAGGCTATGGGTTAATTAAATAAAAGGTAAGGATTTCTTTCTTCAGCTTATTTGCACAAAACACACACATAGAAGGTCTGCAAATTCGTTTTTTTTGAAGGCAGTCCTACATTATGATATTGATTTAAGCAGAAAGCTAGTTAAAATCATTTTCCCTTGGCAAGCAAGCCTTTGACCATATTTTTGGTGTAGGCCATTCTTTTGCCATGGTCCAATTATGCAAGAGTATCCCGAGCTTGTTCTCTAGCCATTTGAGGTCGTTGGGAAAATCTTAATTAGTGCCTTGACTTGAACATATTAGATTCCATCTTAAGGATAATTGTATTTTCTTTGTTCAAGTTCTTTCTTTTTATCTAATTTCATTGTCATTTGACCTAAGAAAGAACACACAACAATGAACCAAATTCTTCCCCAATTCAACATAAAGTAGAAGATAAAGTAAGGGAGTTAAGAGAAGAAGTTCAAAAGAAATCAATTCATTTAAGTGAAATAGACATGGATATATGCAAAACAGTCATGGGGTTATAAAACAAGGAAAGAAATTAGATTCAATAGGAAAAAAATCAAAATCAATCTACAAAACTTGAATACCGACAAGGATATAAAGATTAGCAATGAAAATAAGGAAACAAGTGGCACAAATAGTGACAATGTCAAATGAGCTAACAAAACAATTACGATTGGTAATGTCCCCCTTTTTGGCCTAAGGGCCTTGGACATGCCCCCTAGCCTATTTTTTGGTGTTTCCCCTAGGCTAAGGGAAAGAGAGAGAAGAAAGGAAGCACATACTACCCTCTTTGAAAGGTAAAAATGAAGGGGTCACTTAAGTTTTTCTATTTTTGCATTGAGGAGGGCCCTTTTGGACTTCAAGGATGTAAAGTACCTTTAAGTGGGTTTTAAAAGCTAATTGACTTTTATGTACTCAACTCTACCTTCATAACTTCAAGGGTGAGTATATAAAGGGAGTTTGGAATTCATTGGAAGGGTATGAATGTTTTGATAATGAATTTTATGACTAAGCATGTAATGCTTGGTAATAGGGCTTGAAGATGGAAACCTTCAAGACTCAAAGGGTTAAAGACGGAAACCTTTAATCTTGAATTGGCAGCACTATTTTGGGTGTTGTACTTGCGCTTAAATTCTGATTTTGCATTGATAAACCCTTTCCAAGGGCAGCAAACTACTTAGACAAGTTGGCAAGGGTTTGGGAGTCTATGAATCGCAATTTAAAGGTCATCCTTTGGGTGGCGAATTGCATGGAGGTTTGAAGACCCCTATTTGAGGGCTGCTCTACAAAGAAACCCTCTCTTGGGGTTTGGATTTTAATTTTGTTTTATTGGGATTTATTCCAATTTGAGCGATTGGGTTTGGAAGATTGTAAGGCCTTTTGAGTGGCCAAACTATGCCCTAATTTGATAATAATAATTTTGAAATTATTATTATATTTTTCTAATATTTATCACATTGATTTGAGGTCATTTTGATGCCAATTGTGATACATTAAATTCTGAATATTATTATTGCAATTTCCCTAAAGAGGGCGATTCACTTGGGAGACCAATGGAGATCTTTTGGGGGTGCTTCAGGCCCTAAATCTGGTTATATATTTTATATGATTACTTGCTGCAATTTATGGACTGGGGCGACTTCATTGGGAAGTCTATTGATCACTTTGATACCCTAGTTGGGTGTCATTTGATGCCATAATAATTTATATAATTTTTGCATAATTATTTATGAGTGTTGCAAGGGTTTGAAGGTAGATCTTGCCAAGGAAAATCACAGCTGTACTTGTTGACCATTTTTTGCCCAACAGGGCAAAAATCAGTCCCCCCTTCTTTCCCTGCTATTCTGAGCTAGTTCATTTTTTGATTTTGCATAAGTCCGGAAATTTCTACGGACTTTGCAGGTTTTCTACGGACTCTGCAGGTTTTCTACAGACTCTGCAGAGATTTCTACGGACTCTACAGGTCCATTTCTACGAACTCTGCAGGCATGGATTTCTATTGACTCGGCAGGCTGAAAACTATGAACTCTGCAGGAAGAGGCAAGTTCCCACTTGGGCGCAAAATGGACCTTTTCAAGTGCTTTCGGAGGGCAATTCCGGACTCAAACGCCTTTGCGGACGGCAGGGCACTTTCAAAGAGGCCACAGAGAAAAGCCGCAAAGGTCTCTTTGGGAAGTTTGTTTAAAGGCAAGGGAAGTACCCTTCGGAAGGGTCATTTCCAATTTTCCCGAAGGGCACTTTCAAAAATAGTCGAAGAAGCCAAGGAAGAAATCCTTCGGAGTCCGAAAGAATTCCTTCGGACAAAAAGTCCGAAGGAATTCGGAAGAGTCCAAAGCAGAAAGCCGGAAGAAAGGCGCGGAAAAGACTAAGGCATAGAACGAATTCTTTTGGACTTTTTGTCCGAAGGAATTCCTTTGGACAAAAAGTCTGAAGAAATTCGGAAGAAAAGCCCGAAAGAGAATTTCCGAAGGAAAGCAAAGTGGTTGAAGACAATTCTTGCGGACTTTTTGTCCGCGGGAAAATGTCTGTGGAAAAAAGTCCGTGGGAAAAGACTCCGAAGAATTTCAAAGCCAAGGGAGCCGAAGGACCCCGAAGGGCAGGTGCCCTTGCGGGGGACTCTTGGCCAAAATGGACACTTCTCCATAAGCCGAAGGGTCACCTTTCCTTTGGGAAGGTTCAAAGCAAAAAGCCCGAAGGAAAGGGAACAACAGAAGAAGCCGAGAGAAAGAGAAAGGCCGAAGAAAGTCCAAGGGGTGATGGGCCCGAGGATGTCAAAGTCAAGCACGACGAACTAGCCGTTGGAAGTTCAAACGCAGTGGCGGGTGCGCGAACGTCAATTTCAAGGCTCATGAAATAGCCATTGATTTTGAAAAGAACAAGAAGAGCCCAAGGAACTCAGCGACCTGCCAAAAGATAGCCCCGAGGGTTGAAGGAGCCAGAAAGAGACAAAACCAGAAAGAGACAAGGCAAGGAAAAGACAAAACAGTCCAAGTGGCGAAGGGAGGCGAGTTATTGCCAGATGGTCATCAAACGGTGCAAACAGTGAGCGGCATGGCCTGCTTTCTTCATTTGGCATTTATGAACAAACAAACCGCGTAATATTTGAAAAGAGCAGTCTTGTTTGCAGAAAAGAGGCGCGGTGCGTGCTTTCACATTAATATTTGGATGCCAAAGTCAAGACTGGCGATTACGCAGCATGGTTCCAGCAGGCCTCTTCAGAAGAATGACATCAGAAACAGTGACTTCCTCTTTCTGATGCTCTCAGCGCACATGGGCCAGCTTGTCAAAGAGCGCCAAAGTCTTTTCCAAACCGGCGTTTTTTCTTCTTCTCTTCTTTCTATATATTGTAAACTTCTCATTTTGAGAAGGGATCCATTCTCTTAGCCCGTAAGGCAAAGCTCTGCCCAAAAATCTCTCGGGCTTGTAAGGCAGAACTCTGCCAGATTTTACCTTGAATCAAGACTTAGCATTTTTACCTCCATTTGGACTTGCACTCACGCATAGGTCTATGTTTTCTTTTTGTGTTAAGTCATTTTCTTTTATGCTTTTCACAGATCGATTCCAGCATGTCTAGTGCATTGTGAAGTTTCTTCTTCTGTAGGTCTGCCAGAAGTGTCTACAGCAAGAACATAGGCACATGTGAATAGGCTGCCAAAGTGTGTCTCAGAACACCTTTGATAGTTCTTCCTCCCTGTATTTCTACGGACCCTTGACTCACTGAAACAGAAGAGTTTCCCACATCAGATGAAGTGTATGGGAGCTTCCTCTTGGTGAAAAGTGTATGTTCGGGCTGAGGGGATCAACTTTTTGGTGTATCACCTTTTAGTTTAGGTTTAGGTTCTGTTTTCAGCATCCTTCTCCCTTTTCATCGCCCCCGCCCCCCGCCCTTTTTTTATTTTATTTGTTAGCAGTAGGAAGTTCAGAACCTAAAAGATACATCAGAGGGAGCTAGCCCTTATCTAGAGACTCTCCCCCCAAGCTTCGCCGGTCCCACAGGCAAGAGGGGAGTTTCCATTTTGATGTGTGGAAGGCAGGGGCTCGGCCTCCTGCCCAGGGTGCAATCCACTGTGTCAACAGTACTTTCAGGAAGAAATAAAAAATAATACAAAGGTAATATTCAACAATATCCCTCATTTCACTTCGCCAAAGAGAGATTGGTTACAACACCTCTATTACAGTGTTTTCTGGAGTGATTTATACATCTAAGGTTGCTGCAATTAAAAATAAATAAATAATATTTATTTCAGGTTTGATAGGGTCTATAAAAAAATCCTAGTTTTGCATTCTTATCTCAATTTGGGGACATTACAATGGTACTAGAGCCAAAATCTTGGCCAACTGTGGAGTGTGAGAGTCTACAATGGATTGAAGACCTAGGTTTTGCCAAAAGAGGAATACAAATATCCCATTCAAGAGTTAGGGATGAAGAAGAGGACAATGGATGAAGCCATGGATGAATTGTTGTAAGCAATGAAGAATTTTCAGAGGGAACTAAAGGCAATAAGTCCCAAGGATGTGGCAAACTCTATGGAGTTAAATCCTAGACCTCAAAAGTCTCTTTTAGTAGAAGAGAAGATTGAACTACATGTGAATAATGAACTTTAAAAATCAGAAAATTTGGGGCAGCCAAGTAGTGAAATTAATGAGTTTCATAATATAAAGATTTTAGAGCAGCAAGAAGAGGTGTTTCAGCTAAATAAAGGGCAGCCAATGATTGAATTCTCTGAGCTACAAGAACCAGAAATTCAAGGGTAGCCAAGTGAAAGTTTCCAACAAACTATGGAGCAACCAATGGGGTTTCAAAGGATAGATACTAAATGGGGAGTAATAGAAAAATCAAAACTTCTTAAGGTGAAACAAGAAGTTCCACAACTTCCTGAGCCATCAAAAGAACAAGAGAAAAAGGAAGAAATGAATGAGCATGAACTAAAGGAAGTGCAAGGTAAAGATCTTTTATTGGTAGACGATGTTGTAATGTCCCTTTTTTCAAGTTAATCTTGGGGATGAGATCATTATCTTGTGCATTCCCAAGGGTCAAGGTATTCTAAGGAAAAGGGAACATTGGTAGGCTTCAAGGTCTCTTTTTGTAAAAGCACTTTATTATTTCTTTTTGGGGCCTTTCTTAAAAGGTTACTTTATAAGTGCTATTATAAGGAAGCTTGCGATATATCTTTTCATAAAAGGAAAAAGTAACTTTTCCTTCTTAATTTTGGGCACCACTATTGAAGGTGGCATATATAAGGTGAGGGAGGACTCTTTTGGAAGGGTTACGCAATTTGGATATTGAAATTCTTGTGCAAGTATGTCAAGTTTGAACAAGTGACTTGAGGATGAAACCTTTCAAGTGCACCAAGGGGTTTGGAGACGAAAACCTCCATTCTCTACGAAGGCAACTCTATTCAAGAGCTGTAATTGCACCATAAATGTGCATAAGTATATGCAAGAAAATTTATAAATGTGTCTTTTGACACCGCCTTCATTAAAAAATTGGTACTATCCTTCAGAAAGCTAAAAATCTTCAATTTGTAGGTAAAAGAAAGGTGGGCGAACTCCGTTGAGAAGCCCTAGAGCGAGTCTGAAGTCTTCCAAAGTGTGGCAACCTCGTTTGGGAGGTTGGCGACCTCTTCATAAGAGGGAAATTTGATCTTTTGAACCCTATTCGGAGGTTAAGGTAATTTTCATAACTTATTTCAGTCATTTGGTGAATTGTTTGGAACAATTCGCATGTGTGAAAGGACATTTTAGGTCCTAAAATATTCCAAAAATTATTACCATAATTTTGGCACTTGGGCAATTTGATTGGCAAACTCTAAAAGGTAATTTGGTGAGAGAAACCCAAGGGATAATTTTCAGAATTGTTTATTCTAATTTACTAAGGTGTAGCGACTCACTTGGAGAGTATTCTGAGGCATTTAAGGGTTGAAAAATATAGCTGTACCTTCAAAAAAAATTCAAAATATTTTTATGAGGTATTTTCAGCTATTTGTCAATTTATTTGACCCAAAAAAGGTATTTAACTTGCTAATTAATTTTCAACTTCTTGTGGATTTATTTGGATGCTCTTTAGCTTGAATATCATAAATTTTTCCAGCTAGGGTTTGGTTGGTTATAAATTTTCAGATTTCAATTTAGTGCTTGGATTGGCTAGGGTTTGTTGGAAAAACCTCTTTTTTGGTTTTCGTCTTAAATTGGGTATATTATAGTGGTATCAGAGCCATATCTTGGCCATTTGTGGGATTCAAAACAGGAACAGGGAAGGATGAAAGGTAATATACAGGCCCAGGATCATGAGGATTAGCTTTTGATTCGTTGGGATCTCATGGAGGATTATGATAAGTACTTGACTCTTACATTTATATACCGTAGGGGAAGGAGCTTCAAAGCTTGGCTAGGCTTGAGGTATGGTAAGAGGCACTATGGGTATATGGATACGCAGGATGATTTGGGGAAGATAATTCTTCCAACTTTTCATGGTGATCCAGGGAATTTGGTAAGAGTTTGGGTTGATATGATGATCGAGTACCTTGACTTGAGGCCTACAGGTTGAAAAAAGGCACTAATTTTTGTTATTCGGCATTTGGATGGGGCTGCCCATAAGTGATGGTATCAAGAAAGAATGACACAAAAGCCTAGCATGATGGGAACACATGAAGATTTGTTGGAAGAGATAATCGAGAAGTTTGAAAGGAAGAAGGAACTAATCACGCCTATATCAACAAAGGCACATGATAAAGTACTTCAATCAAAGGAAAGGCAACCATTAAAGCAAGTGTCAGAACTGGATTTCCAATTGTACAAGGGGCAGCCACTTCATGAGCTTGCCAATGTCCAAAAATCAATCAAACAAAGCCCCTCTATGAGGTACGAATAGCTGGGAACTAATTCATAAAATTTGAAGAAATCATTAGCCAAAGAAGCTGATTTTGAACGGCAGCCACCTAATGGAGAGACCTTAATTATTGATCATCAAAAAGAGGCCACTAATGGACCTAAAGAAACAAGCAATCAGCTGAAGTTAAAAATAGAAAATTTAGAAGAGTCAAGGACACATGAAAAGAGCATAGGAGGGCAGCCATCTAAGGAAAAACAAATTGAAAATGGAGGGTGAATGCATCAAAAAGAAATGGACAGCCAACATGTGACAAAAGAAAAGTGATTGCCACCCTATTAAGCACCAATAGACACCACATTTTCCGTGTTAGAGGAACCATTAATGGAAAAAAGGTTATCACATCAATGGACAATGGAGCCACTCACAATTTCATCAATGCCAAAATCATTGCAAGACATAAGCTGCCCACTAAAGCTAATGAAGGATTTAAGGTAACTATTGGGAATGGCTCTTCCATCTCTTGCATTTCCAGCACTGAGGTTAAAATAAACCTTGGGCTAATACACATTTGAAAGAGAATTTAATGTGATTGATTGTGATGAGTTAGATGTAGTGCTTGTAGCCCAATGGTTCCATTCCCTGGCGAATACATTCAAAACTTGCAAAAATCAGAATTGAAATTTATGGCCACCAACAAGGAAGTTGATCTCCGTGGGTTAAGCAATGGAACACCTATGTTAGTGACTTCAAAAAGAATGGAACAAGCTTTTAATAAGGGGCAGATTATTTGGGCAGCATAATTGTTTATGCATGATACAAGCTCTGATTTGAAACAACAATGGCACCACAAAGATGTTCAAGCCATTCTAGACAAATATGAGAAAATGTTCGGTGATATACCACATGTGTTGCCCTCGGATAGGGGATTAGAACATATCATTGAACTTGAGGAAGACACTATAGCGGTGATCACCACTCCTTACCACCACCCATGGATCTACAAAGAGGAGATTGAGAAAGCCATTCAGGAGTTACTTGAGATGAGGCACTAAGACTTAGCTCTAGCCCTTTTGCCTCTTCAGTTGTGCTAGTGAAAAAGGATGGAACTATGAGGATGTGTATTGATTATAGATTGTTGAACAAAAAAACCATCAAGAATAGGTATCATATACCTAGGATTGTTGAGCTTCATGGGGCGGTTTACTTCTCCAAAATAGATTTGAAGACCGGTTATGACCAAATTCGAAGATGTGCATAAAACCACTTTTCGTTGTCATTATGGGCATTATAAGTTTTTGGTTATGCCTTTTGGACTCACGAATGCTCCTGCTACATTCCAATCTTGCATGAACCATATCTTCAAGCAACATGTAAGAAAGTTTCTGCTAGTATTCTTTGATGACATATTGGTGTATAGCAAGACTTGGGAGGAACACTCATGCCATTTGGACATTGTTTTGGGAATGTTGGGGCAGCAAACCCTCTTTGCAAAGAAATCCAAATGTGAGTTTGCCACTTCTAAAATCTTGTATTTGGTTCATGTGATCAATGCACAATGGGTCCAAGTGAACCAACAAAAGATTCAAGCTATACTTGATTGGCCACCTCCCACTACTATGACCCATTTGAGAGAGTTCCTTGGTTTATGTAGCTATATAGAAGATTTGTGAAGGGCTTCTCCCAACTTGCCGCCCCTCTTACAAATTTAACCAAGAAAGGTGCCTTTGTGTGGTCTCAAACTGCATTGGAGACTTTTGAGAAACTCAAGGTAGTGATGAGTTCTTGTCCTGTGTTGGCTGTTCTAGATTTTTCACACCTTTTCACATTGGAATGTGATGCTTCGGGAGAAGGAATATGGGTGTTGTCCTCATGTAAAAAGGATTGCTTTTGAGAATAGGAAACTCAAAGAAGGGGAGAAGAAATTTTCAATTTATGATAAGGAGATCTTGGCTATCATGCATGCTTTGGCCAAATTCCATCAATATCTAATTTGTGGAAGATTTATAGTTAAGACGGATCAAAATAGCCTCAAATACTTCCTCACACAAACTGATTTGAATGATAGCAAAGAGAAGTGGGTGAGCAAGCTTATATCCAATGACTTCAACATTGAATATACAAAAGGCAAAAATAATATGGTGGCTGATGCTTTGTCAAGGAGGCCTTATTTGTGTTCTCTGAGTGAATTAACAGTTGATTGGAGGGCTGTAATTATAGCGGAATATGCTAAGGATGAGTGGGCTACTGTGGTTTTGGAAGGCAAGGTGATTGACAATAATTACAAGGTGAGTGAAGAGCTGATTTTACACAAGGGCAGAATTTTATTGGCCTCTTCATCCAAGTTAAAGCATCAAATTATGAGGGCTGCTCATGATGATTCTATGGCGGGTCATCAAGGGTACTTCAAAACATACGAAAAGGTAAGAGAAAGGTTTGCTTGGAAGGGATTGAAAAGAGATGTTTTATTCCATGTTAGAGAATGTATGGTTTGTCAAAGAAATAAAGGCATGACCACATTTCCAGCTGGTCTCTTGCAACCTCTCCCAATTCCACACCAAAAATGGGAGAGTATATCCATGGACTTCATCACGGGGTTACCTATGTCACAAGGTAAATGTGGAATCTTTGTTGTTGTGGATAGATTGACGAAATATGCTCATTTTTTTGCAATTCCAACCAAGTATAGTGCTCCTTACATAGCAAAAAATTTATTCAAAGAAGTTTTTAAATTGCATGGGTTGTCCAAGAGTGTTATAAGTGATAGGGACAGTCGGTTTATAAGCCACTTTTGGCAAGAGCTTTTCAAGCTAATAGGTACCAAATTGCTTCCAAGCACTAGCTATCATCCTCAAACAGATGGGCAAACCAAAATTGTCAATAAATGGGTGGAAAGATACTTGAAAATTACATTTCAAGCAACAAACAAGGTGGAGTAGATGGCTGTACATGACAAAATTTTGCTATAACACCACCTACCACATGTCTAGTGGTATGTCTCCCTTCAAGGCTTTATATGGTTATGAGGCTCTTTCATTTTTTGACTTTGTTCTGGGGGATAGTAGGTGCTTGAGGCTGCTGATTGGGTGCAACAAAGTTCTGAAATTTTGGATCAGCTCAAGAAAAACTTGCAACAAGCTCAAAATCAACAAAAAGTGTATGCGGATCAACAGAGGGTGGAAAGACAATTTGAGATCGGGGACATGGTCTATTTGAGATTGCAACCTTATAGGCAATCTTCTTTCAAGCAAAGTGGAACAGAAAAACTTAAACCCCATTTTTATGGGCCTTATAGAATTCAAAGGAGAGTGGGAAAGGTAGCATATGAGCTAGAGTTACTGGAAGAGAATAAAATTCACAATGTATTCTATGTCTCTTGCTTTAAGAAAGCTCTTGGAAAGCATATAATACCCTCCATTGAATTGCCACAACTTGATGAAGAAGGTAAATTGATTTTGGTTCCCGAAACTATTCTTGAGGTTCGTGAAAGGAAGCTCTGCAATCGCACTATCATAGAGTATTTGGTGTAATGGAAGAACATACCTATGGAGGATGCAACTTGGGAAGGGGCAGCTATCCTTCAACATCCCAATTCACATTTGCTTGAGGGCAAACCATTTCGAGAAGGGAAAACTATAATGTCCCCTTTTTCAAGTTAATCTTGGGGATGAGATCTTTAGCTTGTGCATTCCAAAGGGCTAAGGTATTCTAAGGAAAAGGGAACATTGGTAGGCTTCAAGGTCACTTTTTGTAAAAGCACTTTATTATTTCTTTTTGGGACCTTTCTTAACAAGTTGCTTTATAAGTGCTATTATAAGGAAGCTTGCAATATATCTTTTTATAAAAAGAAAAAGTAACTCTCCCTTCCTAATTTTGGGCGCCACTATTGGAGGTGACATATATAAGTTGAGGAAGGACTCTTTTGGAAGGGTTATGCAATTTGAATATTGAAATTTTTGTGCAAGTATGTCAAGCTTGAACAAATGACTTGAGGACGAAACCCTTCAAGTGCACCAAGGAGTTTGGAGACGAAAACCTCCATTCTCTACTAGGGTAGCTCTATTCAAGGGTTGTAGTTGTGCCATAATTGTGCATAAGTATATGCAAAAAAACCTACAAAGGTGTCTTTTGACACTGCCTTCATCAAGGAATTGGTATTATCCTTCAGAAAGCTGGAAATTTTCAATTTATAAGTAAAAGAAAGGTGGGTGAACTCCATGGAGAAGCCCTACAGCAAGTTTGGAGTCTCCCAAAGTGTGGCGACCCTTTATAAGAGAGAAATTTGATTTTTTGAACCCTATTCGGGGGTTAAGGTAATTTTCATAATTTATAGTAGTCATTTGGTGAATTGTTTGGAACAATTCACATGCATGAAAGGACATTTTAGGTCCTAAAATATTCCAGAAATTATTACTGTAATTTTGGCACTTGGGCGACCTGATTGGCAAGCTCCTAAAGGTAATTTGGTGAGAGAAATTCAACGGATAATTTTCAGAATTGTTTATTCTAATTTGGTGAGGTGTGGCATCTCACTTGGAGAGTATTCTGAGCCGTTTAAGGGTTGAAAAATACAGCTGTACCTTCAAAGAAAATTCAAAATATTTTTGTGAGGTATTTACAGCTATTTGTCAATTTATTTGACCCCCAAAAAGGTACTTAACTTGCCAATTAATTTTTAGCTTGTGGATTTATTTGGATGCTCTTTAGCTTGAGTATCATAAATTTTTCCAGCTAGGATTTGACTGGTTATAGATTTTTAGATTTCAGTTTGGTGCTTGGATTGGCTAGGGTTTGTTGGAATACCTTCTTTTTGAGTTTTCGCACCAAATTGGGGACATTACAGATGTCTATTTATCTTCTAATGATCGTATGCATGACAGTAAAGTCACAGAAGATGAAATCAAGGAGCTTGAGCCAAAGAAAGATGAAATTGAGGCAAAGAAGGCATCACTTGTTGTATTCAAAGGGTTCAAGATTGAAAATTTTGCACCAACCTTTCAATATCCATTGACTGGTTTTCAAAACAACCTTACAAAGAGTCATGTGATCGAGGAAAATATGGTAAATCTTGAGGATATAAGGGTTGGAGGTGTCTCCACAAACCCCACTTCATCAAAGGGAGAACAAGTTGTTCATCACTCCAAGGTATGGGAAGGTTGGTAACACTTCAGATTTGTTGCTTCATGCTATGCCATTTCAGTTCCGTTGTCCTCATAGGGAGCATGCAAGAAAAGGTGATAAAATTAAGGTTATGGTTTGCAATATGAGGCATGAGGACTCCTTGATTCAAGTAAACAATTATTGGCACCAATGGATATGGGATCCAGGTTAGCTCTACAAAGGTTAGTTGGTAGTATGTCATGTTGGGCCAACATAAAGAAAGGAATAGGCAAGGGTTATCATGGTCCTATGATCATAGTGACTGCTGTCTTTTGCATTTTCAGTTTGTTTCTCTTATGATTTTTTGTTCACATGGTGTGTCTTGGTCCTAGGAAGGTGTGCCCCTCACACCCAAACACCATGAAGGTGGTTCAAGGATATATAAGTGGATATCCAGCCACTATGAAGGAAAGAAGGAAGGGGAAAAGAAGTTGCTGCAGCCATGACAAGAGCAACATGAACACATCTTTTGAATTCTGAATGAGGTGGAGTTGCAAGGACGAATCAAGGCTTCAAGAAGGGATGCACTTTGTGATCATAGAGCTTGATAAGATGATCAAAATGGTGTTCCTAAACACCCTTGTTTTTACTAATGTGTTTGTTCCTTGTGTAGGATCACTAGGGAAACCAATTGCAATGGCTATGAGGAATGCACAGGGTGCTTTGATTTCCATCCATGAGCAGCCATTGGGGCATGGTAGAACCCACCCAACTTTGGGTTTGAAAAGCATTGTTGATTTTGAAAATTGTTGCATGTTGATTGGGGAGGAGAATAGGAAATCGTGGTTGCATGAGCAGCCCCTAGATTGCTTTGAGCGACACCCTATACTGAGTTATAAGGGTGAATTTGAGAGTATGGATGTGGGATTAAGACCCCTCTTGGATAGGGCAAAGGCCCAAAGTGTAGACAATGGAGAGAAATGTGAGTTTTTGAAGAAATTTTGGTCTCATTCTCACTCAATAAGTTCTGAATTTGCATGGTCAACTTGACTGCCCATTACCATCATAAAATACAATTTTATTGACATACTACAGCCAAGGAAAGGGTCTGGAAATACAAGTGCAGTGTCTGACTTTTTACACTTAGAAATCTTTGAGTTGGTAAAAAAATTCCAGCTCCCTATTGGGGTCAATGAAGTTGAAATTTGTAGCATGCTACAAGCTAAAATGGGAAGGAGTAGTGCACAAACCAAGTCAGAATTTTTCCAAAGAAAATTCCGAGTTGATGATGCAAACGCAACAGTATCATAAGGACACAAATTTTGATTTTTTTGACTTGTTACAGCCTTTAACAAGTTCTGGAAATACTCATGATTCGGGGCACTTCTTTCATGGCAGAGGTTGCAAAAGCATGAGTAAGGCATAAATTCTTTTGTTGATGTATTTGAGTTCTTGTTAGACTTATTTTGTGATGCATACATGCTTGAAGATGTTGGCAAATGGCAGCAAGTGGGAGAATATATGACGCACATGAGGAGATTCATGGATGATTGTGTGCATATCCATGATACTCCCTTACAAGGTATGCTTTCAAGTTGGTTCGAGTTTGTTTCCTTTTTGCAAATGTGGGAAGGTTCATCATGGCACATGGGAGGCTCCAAGGAGTTGGGAAATGTTTGCCAAGTTAACATGCACTCAATGGTTAAAGTTCCAATAGACTTATTCATATGGGGCAGCAAGGTTACAATTTTCAATAATGATCCTTATAGCAGCTCTAGGCCACCTAGATGTCTATCGAAGATATGTTTATGAAGAGGTCATTAAAACTCAACTTGTTAATGAATGGATTGATGTTTTGGCGCGATGGCATGGCTGTACTTCACAACCACAGCCCACATGTTAGTATGTACCTTCTTTTTGGTAAGATGTTTGTTCTTGGATGAAGGGACAAGTGTCCATGGCCTCACCATGGAAAATTCCAGCTCTTGAGAGGTTAGTTTTGAAGAGTTTGGGGCATGATTTGGACATATTATGTAATGTCCCCATTTTAGAATTAAAATAATATTATTACTAAAATAAAAAACATTCTTAAATAATTAAAATAAAGTAATAATAGTCTAATTTGCTTTTAACTTAAGTTGGGACCTTTTGAGGGTCATGGGCACTTAAGGCCAAAAAGTGAATTTTATAAGGAAGCTTGTAATATATCTTTTTTAAAGAGGAAAAAGTTAAACTCTCCCTCTCTTTTGGGCACCACATTTGGAGGAGGGTTATAAAAGGAAAAGAAAGTCTCTTTTGAAAAGGTTATGCAATTTGGGTGCAATTTGGTAAACCTTCCCAAAGAAAACTGAACAACACATAACTTTACACAATTGATAGTCTCCAAAACATTGAGCAGATGTTGGTGTATAATCCTATCAAGCATCATATCTGTTAGTGCCCAAAATTGCATGAAGCAATTGAGCCCTTTTCAAGTGTGACTGCCTAAGTCCAACCCAAGCTGAGTGTCAATGTCTAAGTCATTAGCCCAATTATTATTTCGAAGTGTTCATTTGAAAGGTCAAGTTCATGTTGAAGTAGCTAGGTGACTTAACTTGGTCTTTCCTTAGTGTATTTCCCTCAGGCATTTTGCATTGGGTGTTTCCTTATTTTGGTCTTTACTTAATACAAAGTCCTTAGAGTCTTTCGAAAAAGGTCTTTGCACAGATTGTGTCCAAAGGCCATATTCTTTCGGGCTTTTTGTCCACACAAAAAGTCCAAAGGGCTATTTCCTTTGAGCATTTTGTCCACACAAAAAGCCCGAAAGGTTGTTTTCATTGTTTTGGGTAAATTGTAAGGACGTATTTATTTCAGCCAAAGTGTATACAAAAAGTCCAAAGGATCATTCTACCTTTGCAAAATCTCCAAAGGGTCATTTTGCCTTTGCAAAATCCCCGAAGGATCATTTCTTTCGGGGATTTTTTCCTTGCAAAATTCCTGAAGGGCACCTTCAAAAAATCCAAAGGGCATTTACCTTTTGGCAAAAGTGTAAAGGTCCGATTTCTTCGGCAAAAAAGCCAAGTCCAATTCTTTTGGGAAAAGTGTAGGGTCTAGTTGTTTTGGACTATTTTGTCCACGGCAAAAACTCCGAAGGGCACTTGCCCTTTGGGCATTTTGTCCGCACAAAAGTCCTGAAGAAATGTTGCGGAGCAAAAGTCCTGAAGTAATTCGTCCAAGCAGTGTGACGGCCGCGCAGACGTCAAAATTAGGCTCACTGATCATCCATTGGGGGTTAAATTTGATGGTCGCGCAGACACCATTGATTGTCACGCGAACATCAAATGACAGGCATGTGGACATCAAATTTAAGCCACGATAATTATCTATCAAGGGTTTAAATTTGACGGTCGTGCGGATGTCATTGACAGTCGCACGGATGTCAAATGACAGGTGCATGGACATCAAATTTAAGCCACAACAACTGTCAATTGGGGTTTAAATTTGACGATCGCATGCCCATCAAAGACGTTCATGCGAATGTCAAATTTAAGCCATTGCGGACAGCCAATGGCGTTTGAGCATTCAAATCGGGATCAATGGTCCATGTTGGATCATGGGTTCAAAGGATCAATGGAGGTGGGAATCCAAGTTGCATCATACAAAAGACACAAGTGTGCAAGTGCTTTTGTCCACAAAAGGGAGCCATTGAATGGAAGCAACTGCGTTTCAAGGTTTTGTAATAGATTAAATGATTTCCATTTGAACCTGGAGTAGGCTCTTTTTTGAGTTAGTGTAGGGCTTTGGTTTGCTTCTTTCTTGTTCTTCTTTTCCTATCCCTTGTTTGTATATAGTGCATGTACATGTTTGTTTGCTTTCTTTTGTGTTTGTTCTTTGTTTTTTGATAAGTCTTTTCAAAACAGTCCTCAGCTCGAGTTTCATCCAATTGCTCAAAGAAGGACCTTCTAAGTTGGGAGTGCAGGTGTAAAGGGACTATGGGTCTGAAATGTGAGTTTGATGTTTTTAATTCTAGGGAGACTGGTAAAGACAAATAAATAGACTAATCGTTCCCTAAAATCTTGAACTTTGCTCTGATCTAGGCTTGATTCTGATAAGGTTTGCATATGCAAGATGAAAGTTTGAATTATTGAAGCATAGTCATGCTTGCACTTAAACAACATTCATTGTCTGGGGTAAAGTTTTCGACAAAGGATGATTGCCTGAAGATAAGACACTTGACCAAATCCCAAAACCCGGTTAACTTGGTTCCTAACCTTTGCAAGAAAACTGAAAATGGTCTATAAAAAGCAAAAAATACAAAAATAAAAGCTCATTGCAAATTTCAAAAGGAGCTTTTTAAGCAAAGGTGATTCGAGTAATCTCCGCCGAGGCTATGGACACCTAGCTGATAGTGGAGCAAGGCCTTGAATGGAGCCAAAGGCATCTCTGTCGGGGCTATAGATGCCTAGTTGGTAGCAGAGCAATGCCCAAGCCTTCCCTAAGCTAAAAGCATGGTTCTTAATGAATATTCAAACATGTTGTAAGTCAATGTCAGTGGTTAAAGACATGAAGTCTAGAAATTGCTCTCTAAATTCATGGCAAATAGTAAGTGGAATCAAAGCACACACACAACATGACTAGATTTTGATATTTGATTCCAATTTTGCATGTGTGAGGCTTGTTTTAAACATGACTAGGTCTTAACAATAGTGCTTGATCAAGTGGAATGAATAGCCTAGTTTTAAGTCTAAACCATGATCTCTGAATTTTAAAACATATTGCTATGGAAATTCACTTGATCAGGGTCTTACCAGTATGTTCGCACATTGTCTTTCTTTGAAGATCATCCACCCCTAGTTTGGTTGGCATATTTGTGCATGATTCTGGTTTAGATCTTATCTTAATTTGCTAACATTGGATTTCTGAGTTTTAGATTTGTAGATTTATGTTAATATTGGTCTTTTACTAATCTTTGGTTTGTCAAAGGCCGAGTTGAGTTCATTTTGATTACCCTGAAAACCCTGATTCCAATTACCCTGGCCCAAGTTTTTTCATTTGAATTTGAAATTGGCAGGAACATTTTTACGTGGGAGCATTATAAAATGCCATGGACTTAGTTAAATTTTTTACTAAGGCTTGGTCGTGTTTATTTACATGACCAAACCCTAGTCTAAAAATCCATGCTTGGTCCCTTTTAGGTCCCGAGATCCTTTAGCCTATGTTCCTCATGGTCTAAACTAATGCATGGTCCTTTTATTTAGCAGAGCCCCATTTTATTTCAAGCTTAGTCTAAGCTTTAGCCTAAGGTCTTAACTCGTATTTATTAATACGAATCAAAACCTTGGTCTAAGATTGTAGCCTAAGTTTTATATTATTTCCGAGCTCTGACTTAGTTATGTTTTTTACTATTTGCAGGCACCAATCGCGTTTTGACCTAACGGATTGCAATCGACGGCCCGTGTTTGCTCGGACAATTGAGATTGGATGATGCAAGTTCAAAGTCAAAAGGTCAATCTTGCGGTGCATGATAAGTCTCGAGCATGTTCCTGTCGATCGACTGTACATGGTTAAGCGTACGCCTTCTGATCGACGGGGTGCATTAAGTCAAGGTTTCAATTCGATCCCAAAGTGAACGCGGTGATGACACACATCGTAACTGTAATGGCGATTGATCTTTTGGATCGAAATCCAACGGCATGCGTTAAACCTGCCTAGCAAGATCCAACGATGCGAGATCAAAGGGTCCCTTTTATTTATGTTTTAACTTGGTCTAGGGCTTTACCCTAAAGTTTCATTGTATTTATTAATACAATGAAACCTTAGGTTAAAACCTTATGCTATGTCTCTTTTATATTAAGCATGGGGCCCTCTTTTATTATGTCTTGAGCTTATTTTAAACTTTGACTTAAAATTTTTATTTGTGTTCATTAACATAAATAAGATCTTAGTCCAAAGACTTTTGCTTAAAGCTTTAGATTGTTCCTCAGGTTTTAAACTTAGACATTTTTTATTGTTTGCAGGAACAAATCATGCTCAATCTCACGGATTGCAAGATGACGATGCATGTTTGATCGGATGAAGAGATCTACTTGATCGGATGAAGAGATCTAACGGTGCGAGGGCATGGTTGAAAAGTCAATGCATGGTCCCAGACTAAAGATCGAGCACGTTCCCAGAGGTCGACGGTATGCGTTCAAACATACACTATCCGATTTATGACATGTATTAAGTCAAGACTTTTTAACAAAGCCCAGAACAACCGTGAAACCACCACTTGGCAAGAGTGCATTAGCCCAACATGACTGACAATAGGATGCAGAAAACCCATGGAGTTGCCAAGTGGCACCATTTCAGTGTAAGACCCATAGACAGCCAATGTAATTCGATCATTTGGATCAAGATCAATGGCATGTGCTGTCTCGGATGAGCAGATCCAATGGTGTGAGCTGAGGTGGATTTTTCAAAGGGTCCGGATTGCACGAGGAAGTGACAAGTGTCCATATTAGAGACGATTAATCAACTTAGTCACTCTTAAAGCCCGTGGATGCCCATTTGGATCCGTTTTGGCGTGCCAAATGTCGGTATGTGCAAGCTTTGGTCTAAAAAGTTAAACTTGACGGCTCTTTCCAGGTCGGGCATTGAGTCGAAGCATAGAAGAAGGTCCATGAGCCGTTCCAGAAGCGAATATTTCCAATCATGATTGTGGATCATTTTCTATTTCATATTACAACCGGATCATTCTTGAGCCATCATTGCAAGAACATGTTGTTCCATGGCGTGCGCAAAAAGAAAGGCAACTGTCCAAGAGGTTTCAGCTATGCAGGAAACCGTTCACCAACATCTCTAGGCAGGTGCACATGATAACAATGTTTGTTCGGCCTCTGCCACGAAATTCACCTTCCAAGCATCTTTAGGTATTCTGCGTAAGGACAAAGCTTGTTTGGCTCCTCAAATGATTTTCTCCCTCCAGCTGTGCAAGTGAGTGGTCCAGAACATCTCCAAGCGGTTTTGAGTCCTCATCATTCCTTGTAGAGGCAGTTGCAACAATTATTTTTCTTGCAAATGGACAAAAATCTCAGGCGTGGCCAATTGCATTTTCCGGCTGGGAACAACTTGACGGAATGGGAAAGTTTGTTATGCAATTTTTGCAAATTGCAACTAGGTCCAGATTTGAGAAGGATTGAAAAATGTATAAATAGGGGGCTTCTCCTCTATTCAAGGTGGTTGTTGGTCGTTGCTATTAGTCTTTGCTTTCTCTAAGTGTAGGTTCTGCAATTTTTTCTAGGATGAATTGTTGTGTGTAGATCTTGTCTCTCTTGCTAAGATGGTTGCAGCTGTACATCCATTAGCAAGTTCTGAGAGCATGTTATATGTCTCCCTTGTCAAAAGAGCAAACTCACCATGCTTGTCCCCTTGGCAACATTTTGAACAATTGATGTGTGTAAAGTTTTTTTTTCAAGATTAATGAAAATGATTGAGATTTTTTGCTCTTTCTTGTTGATGAAGTGCAGTAATGTCTTACAAGTCCTATTGATTGGATATTTGGGTTTATGTTCACTACTGATTATCATCTTGAGCATAGATCTAGGTTGTAAATCCCTTTCTGTAGTTTAACTTTGAAAATGTGTTATTGAATGACCTTTTAGGGCACCCTAGGTCTACAGATTCGACAAAAAGAAGTTTATTAAAAGTCTAGTTGCAGTGTATGCTCTAGTTTTTCAGGGACCATCTGATATTTCTTATTAGCTTGTATTTGAGCCTTTTCTACATCTTTTGCTAAGGATAATGTCATGAACATTGTAAGAGACCTTGCTATTTGAAACAGACCACCAGCATGCCACCTTCCATTTTTATATAATCATCTAACTGTCCTACCTTGTCCCACCCTACAAATAATACACCCTTTGCATACTATAAGTGTTATTCGCCTTGCAAATGCATGAGATCTTGCATACTTAAAATGTTTTTGCAGTTTGTGTTTCAAAGTTTAGAATTGCAGTCTTTTATTCGACCCTTATATTCTTGAGAATGGAAGTTGTAGTCATAGGCATATCTGTGTTCAGTAACTTGAATGTGACCTAATGCATTTGTGCATTCCTTGTGACAACCCTTCCTAGGTGGAGTGTGCAAGTTTGGTTGTGTCTAGGCACATTTGTGTCTCTTTGTGCCAATAATCCCCATGGAGGTCGAATTGCATAATCTCTCGATGTGAGCAAGCTACCCCTTAGATCCTCTTACCTTGGTTCACGCAGAGCTAGAAGTAGCAGAGAGTTGACCATACTCTTTGTCAGTGCCTCTTAGTCATTTTCTCAATCTAGTCCATTCTTGATGTCCAACCCTTCCTTGGCTATAATGACATACTAGCGGGTTTCTCATCATTATTTGCCATTTTCTTCAAATGTGCGATGCTAGATTAGAGAGGTGTACAAATGAGAACTAACACTCAATTGGTGCCTTTGTCGGGGACTAAATTGAAGTTCTAATCTCTTGTGTTGTTGAGAATTCTTGTAGAGCGTTGAGTATTTCATTTTGTGAAGTTCTCTATTGTTACTACACTGATTTGACTATCTTGGCTGTCAACGTCGCAACACTCCACTAGGGACGTGCCAGGAAGTTTTAAGGCTTGACAATTTGACTTCTGCTGAGTCTGTTGCAAAGAACTGTTAACATTGTATGTTGAAAGGTGTTTTGTCCCTTTTGAACATTATTTTGAAAACTTCAGTGTCTTTGTTTTTTGTCTCATTAAGCTTAAACAAGTTTAATTTCAATATGTATCACAATAGTTTGTCAGTTGTTATATTCAAGAAGTTTGATTCTAGTGGTGACTCCGACTTTATTTTCTAGTTTCAAGTAAGATTGGTGCATAGTTTGAATATTCTGCTAACTTTCAATTTTGAGTATCTTCTTGTTTGCAACGCTGGAAGGACTGAGATCATCTTTCAGAAGTGACTTGTCAAAGAAACTCGTCTCTCATTTGAGTATTCCTCAAAGAAGAGGGAGACAAGTTTGGAACCCTGTTGAAGGGCAGAGCTCAGCGGCTAAGGACCGTCGAGATCCTGATAATCTTGAAATCTTTGTTGACCCCCCCATTATTGAGGACTACCATAGCTCTTTTATTGATTCTAAAACACAGTCCCATTTATTTTCCAGCTCCTTCCCAACCAGCTGAATCCCCTCCCAAGTTTGATCGACCAAGTCCACCTCATTCACTCCCCATCTCTGCCATTTGTTCTTGAACCCCCTATTGAACCAATCATGAGGCATAGGGACCAAGATGAGAATGCACGTCCTGCATTCCGCATTCCCAGACTCCAACCTATCAATTTCGATGAAATGGAAGGCTATCCTAATGAAGTCTCGAATAAAGTTAGGAAATCCCTCCCAAAATTCCAAGGGAACAATGTAGTGAGTGGTGATCAGCACCTGAGGGCCTTCCAAAATATTATTGAAGATTATGAGGTTGAGTATGAGGATGTGTGCATCAAGTTGTTTGTGCACACGTTGGAGGAAGATGCTCGTGAATGGTTCAATTCCCTTCCCGTTGGATGCATTGATTCATGGAAAGAGATGCAGAATGTTTTTAGAATTCAGTATGGTGCTATGATTGATCCAAGGTTTCTCTTGGCTGAATTAGAAAATATCAAAAAGAATCCTAATGAGTGTGTGCAGGACTTCAACACTCGGTTCAACAAGATTATGATGCGGCTGCTCGAAAACATCAAGCCCAATGATACAACGTGCTTGATAAAGTGTTGCGATGCCTTTGATAAAAAGGTTGCATACTACTTGAGGGACAAGGCTTCCATTACCCTGTGGTTGGCGTTCAATATGACCATCCAAATTGAAAACAACATAAAAGCTATGGGAAAGCCTATGAACAAGCAAGCTGATGTGAAGCTGGTCAATTTGGAAAAGACAACCCACAAAGAACCATTTTGGAGGAAACTGTCAAAACTTTGGCCTCTGTTGTCAAAGAAATGTCATACAAGTTGGCTAGAGCTGAAAAGGGGGTCCCTCATGTGTCTACCAGCTATGAGAGAGCTCCAAATCCAAATCAATCACCAACAGGACTTGCTTTCCACAATAGAGATAATGACAGGGAATAGGCCTGCACGTGAAGATAGAACAGAAAGAAATCAGAACAGAGGGGTTGGAAAAGAGGTGCTTAATCCTTTAAATGCCAAAGTGAATGCTGCAGATTGTGGCATTGATATTGATTGGTATGACAAGTGCTTCCTTCCACATCCCCCATGTGATACAGCTGAACCGATTGATGAAGATGTGGATGAACTTGAGTTTGCGTCATCTGATGATGAGTTCATGATGATCAATTGTCAAAGCCCCCGAAATGAAATGACTGCCTCCATAGAATTGTTGAGTGCTATTACTGTTGAACAATTTTGGAGTGCAGTTGAGAAGGTAAATGTCCCAACACCTGAATTTGCTTGTGACGTTAATATGGCACAAGCATATGAATTGCCCATTCATGATTTTAATTTTTTACGCTCTATGATGATTAAGAAGTATGATGGGGGAATTCCATTAGTTGAGCACAAACAACTGCTAATTAATGCAACAATTGCCTAAGAGGAGTATCATTTGAGAAGCAAATTCAGGGTGTTGCTCCTCAAGACACTGCCCCTACAAATTCAAGGCAGGGGATGCTAGTAAAGAAGCTAAGAAAATTACAGCAGTCCCTAAAGCTTCCAAACCAATGCCCGTTTCCCAATTTGCTAAGCCTAGAGGTGCTCTAGCCAAGAATAGAGTACCCATGTTGTCTAGTATCCCTAAGGATGATAATGATGCTAAAACAAATCCGCCTTGAAGGTTGCTATTAAAAATATTAATCATCCTAGTCTACTCCACTTCAGACCTTGAGTAGCTGTATTCCAGCTAAAGGTGTTGTCATTCTTCCACCAAATACTCCTCTTCCTTAGTATAGCATATGTGACATGGCCCAAATGTTGAGCCAATTGAAAATGACGGTGCCTCTTGATACATTGTTAAGAATACCCGAACATAGGAAGAGAGCATTTGAGTACTTGGAATTTGCTGAGAAGTTAGTTGCAAATGAAATTGAGTTGCCCCAAACATCCCTGGAAAGTGATGAAGAACTAGAAGAGGTTGTTGAACTTGCTCTGGAGGTCTATTTGGGGACTGCATTGGTAGAAAGTTGACTGAATGTGGATCCGTTCTATACAATCCTGTTGATCAATGGTCTGATTGTTCACAACTGCATGTTTGATTTTGGAGCTTCCTGCAATGTGATGCCCCTGGGTGTCCTAAATGAGATCGGAGTTAAGATTATGTCAGCGTTTGGCAAGTGCTATGCCATGGACTCACGAGAAGTTTCAGTTGTTGGACAAGTCAAGGGGTTGGTTGTACAGTTGGCAGTTCATCCTAGCAAGTATTTGAACATGGACGTGGTAGTTGTAGACTACCTACCTAAGTGGAGGATGTTGTCACATAAATGGGCTGCCAGCATGGTTGGAAGTGTGCAGATGGACCTTTCTTATGCCACCATTCCACTGGAGGGTAAGATGGTCAAGCTTTATAGAGAGCCGAAGATGTTGCATGTAATTGAAGATCCGAAACGTGCTCTTAATGAAGTGTTGTACATGGATGCTGAGTTTGGCAACTTTGTTGGGAATGTTGATACTAGTGAACCTGTTGTTCTTGATGTTGAACCTGACAAAGAAAGTGTGGTTTGGAAAATGTGCTTTGATGGGGCTTGCTCCAATCTTGGAAATGGAGCTGGGGTTGTCTTCTATGCCCCCAATGGTAAATGTATTATATTTTCTTTTCAGTTAAACTTTGAGTGCACAAATAATACTGTTGAGTATGAGGCACTCTTGATTGGTTTAAGGATTGCTCATGAATATGGAATTAAATGTTTGAGTGTCAAGGGCGATTTTGAGTTAGTGGTAAAGCAAGTCCATAGTGCTTTCACCACAAAAAATAAAAGGTTGAAACAATATCAGAATGTTGTTTGGGATCTACTTGAATTTTTTGATGCATTCAATCTTTGTTATCATGATAGAAGTTTCAACCAAGAAGCTAACAGGCTTGTAGGGTTAGGTGCTTAGTTTGACATTACAAATACGAGCCCTCATTGTCAGTATCAAGTGGAGGTGCTTGTCAAGCCTTCAGTCCCACACAATGTTCATCATTGACAGGTGTTTGAAGATGATGATCAGATCAGAAGGTTTCTAAATTATGAGGCTAAGTTCCATGATCAACTCATAGACTTAGAATCTATGGTTCAGGTTTGTGATGGAAAAGAAACCTTGTTTGGGAAGGACATTATTTAGCTAAACACAAACACTCTCCTAAGAGGACTGGTCAGTTTAGAAGTGTCTTTTGATGGAACAGATAGAATCAAGTCGAGAGACTCATTTATTTCAAAAGACGTGACTGAGTGCAACTTGGGTTCTCATGAGAATCCAAGAAAGGTTTGGCTGGGTACTCACTTAAGTGAAGTTGAGAAGAAAGCTTATATGCAGCTGTTAAGGAAGTACCAGGATTGCTTAGCATGGTCTTATTTTGAGTTGAAAGCGTATAGGGAAGACTTGTTCCAGCACGTCATCCCATTGTACCTTGATAGCAAGCCTTTTAGGTAGAAACAAAGACCCATTAAACCCATCTTGGCCACCAAGATGCGGGATGAATTAAAGAAGCTAAGGGACGGTGGTATCATTCAACCTATCAGGTATTCATCATGGGTTGCAAATTTAGTCCATGTAAGAAAGAAAAATGGCGACATCCGTTTGTGTGTGGATTTCAGGGATTTAAATAAGGCTTCTTTAAAAGATAATTATCCCCTGCCCAATATGGAGACCCTCTTGCAGAGTGTTACTGGATCAAAAATGTTGTCTATATTAGATGGCTTCTTAGGTTACAACCAAGTTGTGGTGAAGGAATCCAAGAGGTTCAAGACTACATTCACTATGCTTTGGGGCACATATGTATATATGAGGATGCCTTTTGGGTTAATGAATGCTGGTGCAACAATCCGGTGAGCTATGGATGTTGATTTTGCAGGGATAATTAACCAGTTCATTGTTGTGTATCAGGATGACATTACTGTGTACTCCAAAACTAGAGACGAGCATTTGGAGCATTTGGAGAAGGTGCTGATTAGATGCAGTGAGTTCGGCATTTCGCTTAATCCCAAGAAGTGCCACTTTGGAGTACAAAAGGCCGAGTTATTGGGACATAGCGTCTAGGGATGGTGTCATGATTGACCTTGAAAGGGTCGAAGCCATTGACAAAGTGCCTATCCTACAGTCTAAGAAAGAAATTTAGTCCTTTGGGCAAATTAATTTTGTAAGGAGATTTGTGTCCAACTTTGCAGAGATTACTCTGCTTATTACTTCCATGCTGAAGAACTTGATCATCAAGTGGGAGAAGAAGGCCGTGCAAACATTCAGTGACATCAAGGGAGCTTTAAAGTCTGCTCCTGTCCTGGCCAGCCCTGATTACACAAAGTTGTTCCAGATATTCTTTTTTGCATCATACAATACTGTTGCTGCTGTCCTATTGTAAAAGAATGAAAACGGTCATGAGCAGTCCATAGCTTTCTTTTGCAAGGCCTTGAATTGAACTATACTATCATGGAAAAACAAGCTTTCACTCTTTTGAAGGTTCTTAAAACGTTCAAGTCGTATATTCTGAGTTCAAAGATTATTGCCTACGTCCCGCACACCATGGTGAAGGACATTTTAACTCAGACTGAAGTATTCGGCAAGCAGTGCAGGTGGGTCAACAAGCTACAAGAGTATGACATGGATATCCAGACCACCAAGTTAGTAAGGGGGATGGGTCTAGCCAAGCTTATCGCTGAGACCAATTTGTAAGCTGTTGAGATAAAGACTGTTGTTTTTAATGTTAATGATTCTTTGAGTCAATTTAACATATCTCCATGGTATAGAGATATTGTTCACTACTTGCAAAATATGAGTTTTCCTCCTGACTTGGACAAGAATCAAAGAACTCTCAAACTTGTCTTCCAAAAACACCTCTTGACGGAAAATGGACTAGCATTGAAGAATCCAGATGGGGTTCTCCTAAGATGCATGCTGGAAGAACAGACTGTTGTCCTAATTGAAGACTTCCATAGTGGAGTATGTGGTGGCCATTTTGCACCTAAAGTTCCAGCTCATAAAATTATGATAGTTGGTTATTGGTGGCCATCGCTATTCAAAGATGTTACTCAAAAAGTTAAGAAGTGTGAGAAATGTGAGCGCTTTGCTGGGAGGATGAAAGCTTTAGGTTCTCTTCCCTTGCAGCGTGTGATGATTGAAGGCCCGTTCGGACAATGGAGAATGAATTTTATTGGAGAAATTGTTGATTCGTCAATCGTTGGGCATAGATGGATACTAGTTGCAACTGACTACTTCACAAAATGGGTTGAAGCGGTCCCTACAAAGAAAGCAACACACCAGATAGTAATGGATTTTCTGCTAAATCAAATTATTTGTAGATTTGGTGTGCCAGTCAAGATAATTGTTGATAATGTCATGAGTTTTAAAGCCAAATCTTTGGTGGCATTGTGCAAAGACTATGGGATTAAATTGACCTACGCTTCCAATTACAACCCTCAGGGGAATGGGCAAGCAAAATCAAGTAACAAAAACTTGCTCAAGATCATTAGACGAACTTTGGAAGCAAATAAGAATAACTGGGGTGAACAACTGAAGTTTGCCTTATGGGCTGACAGAGTTACGCCTAAGAGAGCTACAAGTAGAAGCCCTTTTGAGCTTGTTTATGGATCTCAAGTATTTTTGCCTATGAATTTACAGTTGCCCACCTATCAGCGCATGCAACAACTAGAGGATGATGAGCAGGTCAACCATTATGAGAGCAGGATGAACCAGATTATTGAGCTTGATGAAATTCAAAGACAAGCTCATGAAAGACACCTCAAATTGAAAGAGAAGCTGTAGAAAATATTTGATAGGAAGGTCACTCCAAGAACCTTTCAAGTAGGTGATTTGGGTCTACTTTGGGACAACAGGCATGAGGAAAAAGGAAAGCATGGCAATTCGATGCTTTGAGGATGGGTCCCTATTTCATTGATTGTTGGATTGGGGAGCATACTTTCTTCTTGAGAGATATGGATGATGAACTACAAGAGCTGCCAGT
The DNA here is from genome assembly GCA_037957365.1 of Torreya grandis. Lineage (NCBI taxonomy): Eukaryota > Viridiplantae > Streptophyta > Pinopsida > Cupressales > Taxaceae > Torreya > Torreya grandis. The sequence continues at coordinate 2,036,520 of JARHVA010001287.1, read as the reverse complement.
CAATGGCAGACATCTGAAACACTTCCTTGATTAAGTCCTTAACATGTGTACCATATTGTATAGTGTTTTGTATGGTTTTGTTCTCTTATTTTGTTGCTTGCCTGCTTTGGGTTTTGTTTGTATAGTCTCCTTTTGTGTTCATGTTCAGATCCTCCTAATCTATTTCTGTTAGTCTGCCTCATTTTGTTGAGCCTCCATGAATGATTGTTGATCAAATTGTTAAGACTTGACAATGTAGCCCAATAGATTGGCACTTGGTCTTATGTTTTGGGGTTTTTTGCACACTTGCAGGGGGTATGCGTCCTCGGGCAAGAGTCAGTGTTAGTGCCCAAAATTGCATAATGCAATTGAGCCCCTTTCAAGTGTGAATGCCTAAGTCCAGCTTGAGCCGAGTGTCAATGTCTAAGTCATTAGCCCAATTACTATTTCAAAGTGTTCCTTTGAAAGGTCAAGTTCATGTTGGAGCGGCTAGGTGACTTAACTTGGTATTTCCTTAGTGTATTTCCCTCAGGGATTTTGCATCGGGTATTTCCTTATGATAATTTGGTCGTTACTTAATACAAAGTCCTTGGAGTCTTTCGGAAAAGATGTTCACGCAGATTCTCCGAAGGCCATATTCTTTCGAGCTTTTTGTCCACACAAAAAGCCCAAAGGGCTATTTCCTTCGGGCATTTTGTTCGCACAAAAAGCCTGAAGGGTTGTTTTCATTATACAGGTAAATTGTAAGGACTTATTTATTTCAGTCAAAGTGTATACAAAAAGTCCGAAGGATCATTCTGACTTTGCAAAATCTTCGAAGGGTCATTTTGCCTTTGCAAAATCCCCGAAGGATCATTTCTTTCGGGCATTTTGCCCTTGCAAAATTCCCAAAAGGAACCTTCAAAAAATACGAACGGCACTTACCCTTCGACAAAAGTGTAAAGGTCCGATTTCTTCGACAAAAGAGCCAAGTCCAATTCTTTTGGGAAAAGTGTAGGGTCCATTTGTTTCGGACTTTCTTGTCCATGGCAAAAAGTCCAAAGGGCGCTTGCCCTTCAGGTATTTTGCCCGCACAAAAGTCTCGAAGAAATGTCGCGGAGCAAAAGTCCCGAAGTAATTTGTCCAAGCAATGTGACTGCCACGCGAATGTCATTGACGATCACACGGGCGTCAAAATTAGGCTCATCAATCATCCATTGAGGGTTAAATTTGATGGTCGAGCAGACGTCATTGATGGTCACGCGAACGTCAAATGACGGGCACGCAGACATCAAATTTAAGCCACGATCATTATCTATCAAGGGCTTAAATTTGACGGTCGCGCCGACGTCAAATGACGGGCGCGCGGATGCCAAATTTAAGCCACGACAACTGTCAATTGGGGCTTAAATTTGACATTTGCATGCCCGTCAAAGACATTCGCTCGGACGTCAGATGACGGGCATGCAGACGTCAAATTCAAGCCATAGTGGACAGCCAATGGCGTTTGAGCATTCAGATCGGGATCGATGGTCCATGTTGGATCATGGGTTAAAAGGATCAATGGAGGTAGGAATCCAAGTTGCATCATACAGAAGACACAAGCATGCAAGTGCTCCTATCCATAAAAGGGAGCCATTGAATGGAAGCAACCGTGTTTCAAGGTTCTGTAATAGGTTAAATGATTTTCATTTGATCTTGGAGGTAGGCTCTTTTTTGAGTTAGTGTAGGGCTTTGGTTTGTTTGTTTCTTATTCTTCTTTTTTTGTCCCCTATTTGTATATAGCGCCTGTACATGTTTGTTTGCTTTCTTTTGTGTTGTTCATTGTTTTTTAATAAGTCTTTTCAAGACAGTCCTCGGCTCGGGTTTCATCCAGTCACTCAAAGGACCTTCTAAGTTGGGAGTGCAGGCGTAAAGGGACTATGGGTTTGAAATGTGAGCTTGATATTTTTAATTTTTGGGAGATTGGTAAAGACAAATAAATAGACTAATCGCTTCTTAAAATATTGAACTTTGTTTTGATCTAGGTTTGATTCTGATAAGGTTTGCATATGCAGGATGCAAGTTTGAATTATTGAAGCACAATCATGCTTGCACTTAAACAACATTCATTGCCTGGCGTAGAGTTTGTGACCAAGGATGATTGTTTGAAGATCAGACACTTGACCAAATCCCAAAACCCGACTAACTTGGTTCCTAACCTTTGCCAAAAAGCTGAAAATGGTCTATAAAAAGCAAAAAATACAAAAATAAGAGTTCATTGCAAATTTCAAAAGAAACTTTTTAAGCAAAGGTGATTTAGGTAATCTCCACCGAGGCTATATGGATGCCTGGTTGGCAGTGGAGCAATGCTTTGAATGGAGCCCAAGGCATCTCTATCAGGGCTAAGGATGCTTGGCTAACAGCAGAGCAATGCCTAAGCCTTCCCTAAAGCTAAAAACATGATTCTTAATGAATATTCAAACATGTTGCAAGTCAATGTCAATGGTTAAAGACATGAAGTCTGAAAATTACTCTCTAAATCTCATAGCAAACAGTAAGTGGAATCAAAACACATACACAACATGACTAGGCTTTGATATTTGATCCCAATTTTGCATGTGTTAGGCTTGTTTTAAACATGACTAGGTTTTAACAATAGTGCTTGATCAAGTGGAATGAATAGCCTAGTTGTAAGTTTGAACCATGATCTCTAAATTTTAAAACATATTGCTATGGAAATTCACTTGATCAAGGTGTTATTAGTATGTTTGCACATTGTTTTTATTTGAAGATCATCCACCCCTGGTTTGGTTGGCATATTTGTGCATGATTCTGGTTTAGATCTTATCTTAATTTGCTAACATTGGATTTCTGAGTTTCAGATTTGCAGGTTTAATGGAGCCCTCCTTAAAAATGGATTATGTCTAGGTTTCATGATTTAATGTTAATATTGGTCTTTAACTAGCCTTTGGTTTGTCAAAGACCGAGTTAACTTCATTTTGATTACCCTGAAAACCCTGATTCCAATTACACTAGCCCAAGTTTTTCCATTTGAATTCGAAATTGGCGAGAACATTTTTATGCGGGAGCATTTTACAATGCCATGGACTTAAATTTTTATACCAAGGCTTGGTCATGTTTATTTACACGACTAGACCCTAGTCTAAAAATCTATGCTTGGTCCCTTTTAGGTCCCGAGATCCTTTAGCCTATGTTCTTCATGGTCTAAACTAACGCATTGTCCTTTTATTTAGCAAATCCCCATTTTATTTCAAGCTTAGTCTAAACTTTAGCCTAAGGTCTTAACTTGTATTTATTAATATGAATCAAAACCTTGGTCTAAGATTGTAGCCTGAGTCTTATATTATTTTCGAGCTCTGACTTAATTATATTTTTCACTGTCCATAGGCACCAATCGCATTTTGACCTAACGAATTGCAATCGACGGCCTGCATTTGCTCGGGCAATCGAGATCGGATGGTGTGAGTTCAAAGTCAAAAGGTCAAGCTTGCAGTGCATGATAAGTCTTGAGCATGTTCCCGTCAATCGATAGTACGTGGTTAAGCGTACACCTTCCGATCGATGGGGCACATTAAGTCAAGGTTTCAAACCAAGCCCAAAGTGAACACGGTGATGACATGCGTCGTAACCGCGTTAGACAAAGTATTCAGCAGCGAATGATGTTGGATCTTTTGGATCGAAATCCAATGGCATGCGTTGATCTGGCCTAGCAAGATCCAACGACACGAGATCAAAGGGTCCCTTTTATTTATGTTTTAACTTGGTCTAGGGCTTTACCCTAAAGTTTCATTGTATTTATTAATACAACAAAACCTTAGGTTTAAAACTTTATGCTATGTCTCTTTTATATTAAGCACGGGGCCCCCTTTTATTATGTCTTGAGTTTAGTCTAAACTTTGACCTAAAAAATTTATTCGTGTTCATTACCATAAATAAGATCTTAGTCCAAAGACTTTAGTTTAAAGCTTTATATTGTTCCTCGGGTTTTAAACTTAGACATTTTTTATTGTTTGTAGGAACAAATCATGCTCAATCTCATGGATTGCAATTTGATGATGCGTGTTTGATTGGATGAAGAGATCTAACGGCACGAGGGCACGGTTGAAAAGTCAATGCATGGTCCCAGACTAAAGATCGAGCACGTTCTTAGAGATCGATAGTACATGTTCAAGCGTATACTATGTGATCTATGGCATGTATTAAGTCAAGACTTTTCAACGAAGCCTAGAATGAACGTGGGGCCGCCACTTGGTAAAAGTGTGTTAGCCCGACAGGACTGACAGAGCAGGATGCAGAAAGCCCACGGAGCTGCCAAGTGGCATCATTTCGGTGTAAGACCCAAAGATAGCCAATGGCATTTGATCCTTTGGATCAAGATCAATGGCATGCACTTGCTCGGGCAAGCATATCCAACGGTGTGAGCTGAGGTGGATTTTTCAAAGGACCCGGATTGCATTAGGAAGCAACAAGTGTCCAAATTAGAGCCGATTAATCGACTTAATCACTCTTAAAGCCCAAGGATGCCTAGTTGGATCTGATGTGGTGTGCCAAATGTTGGTATGTGTCAAGCTTTGGTCTAAAAAGTTAAACTTGATGGCTCTTTCCAGGTCGGGAAATGAGTCAAAGCACAGAAGAAGGTCCATGAGCCGTGCCAAAAGTGAATATTTCCAATCATGATCATGGATCATTTTCTGTTTCATGTCACAACTAGATCATTCTTGAGCCATCATTGCAAGAATAGGTTGTTCCATGACGTGTGCAAAAAGAAAAGCAGCTGTCCAGGAGGTTCCAGCTGTGCAAGCAACCGTTCACCAACATCCCTAGGTAATTGCACATGGTAACAAAGTTTGTTCGGCCTCTACCACAAAATTCACCTTCTAGGCATGTGTAAAGGGGCATCTTTAGGTAGTGCCACGTAAGGACAGTTTGTTTGGCTCCTCAAATGATTTTCTCCCGCTAGCTGTACAAGCGAGCAGTCCAAAACATCTCCAGGCGGTTGCGAGTCCTCATCATTTCTTGTAGAGGCAGTCGCAAGAATGATTTTTCTTGCAAATGGACAAAAATATCAGGCATGGCCAAAGGGCATTTTCTGGCTGGGAGCAACTTGATGGAACGGGAAAGTTTGTTATGCAATTTTTGCAAATTGCAACCTACAAGTCCAGATTTGAGAAGGATTGAAAAATGTATAAATAGGGGGCTTCTCCTCTATTCAAGGTGGTTGTTGGTCGTTGCTATTAGTCTTTGCTTTCTCTAAGTGTAGGTTCTGCAATTTTTTCTAGGATGAATTGTTGTGTGTAGATCTTGTCTCTCTTGCTAAGATGGTTGCAGCTGTACATCCATTAGCAAGTTCTGAGAGCATGTTATATGTCTCCCTTGTCAAAAGAGCAAACTCACCATGCTTGTCCCCTTGAACATTTTGAACAATTGATGTGTGTAAAGTTTTTTTTTCAAGATTAATGAAAATGATTGTGATTTTTTGCTCTTTCTTGTTGATGAAGTGCAGTAATGTCTTACAAGTCCTATTGATTGGATATTTGGGTTTATGTTCACTACTGATTATCATCTTGAGCATAGATCTAGGTTGTAAATCCCTTTCTGTAGTTTAACTTTGAAAATGTGTTATTGAATGACCTTTTAGGGCACCCTAGGTCTATAGTTTCGATAGAAAAAAGTTTTTTGAAAGTCTAGTTGTAGTGTATGCTCTAGTTTTTCATGGACCATCTGGTATTTCTTATTAGCTTGTATTTGAGTCTTTTTCTACATGTTTTGCTAAGGATAATGTCATGAACAGTGTAAGAGACTTTGTTGTTTGAAACATACCACCAACGCGCCACCTTCCATTTTTATATAATCATCTAACTGTCCTACCTCGTCCCACTCTACAAATAATACACCCTTTGCATACTATAAGTGTTATTTGCCTTGCAAATGCATGAGATCTTGCATATTTAAAATGTGTTTGCAGTTTGTGTTTCAAAGTTTAGAATTGCAGTCTTTTATTCGACCCCTATATTTTTGAAGATTCTTCAGAATGGAAGTTGTAGTCATATACATATCTGTCTTCAGTAGCTTGAATGTGACCTAGTGCATTCCTTGTGACAACCCTTCCCAGGGGGAGTGTGCAAGTTTGGTTGTGTCTAGGTCACATTTGTGTCTCTTTGTGCCAATAATCCCCATGGAAGTCGAATTGCATAATCTCTCCATGTGAGCAAGCTACCCCTTAGGTCCTCTCACCTTGATTCAGATAGACCCAGAAGTAGCAGGGCGCTGAGCATACCCTTTGTCAATGCCTCTTAGTTATTTTCTCAGTCTGGTCCGTTCTTGATGTCCAACGCTTCCCCAGCTATAACGACATACTAGTGGGTTTCTCATCATCGATTGCCATTTTCTTCAAGTGTGCGAGGCTAAATTAGAGAGGTATACCACTGAGAACCAACAGTATTAAAAGAGGTAATGCAAGATCATGTTGAAAAAGCCCATGCCCACAAAATCCCCAACACAAATGCTGGTTGTTCATGTATATTTCCTACCCCTTGTGAGCTATTTCCTTCGTGTAATGTCCCCTTTAGGGCTGAATTAGAAAGATTTGGGTTTTCCAACAAAACCTAAGAATATTAAAACAAAACTCTAATACAAAATGCAATTATCTGATTTTTAAAATTTCAAACCCTAATCCTAACTTTCAAATTTCTGGGAATGAACATTTAGGGCACAATTATCAACATTTTTGCATCAAATATTCACCACAAATGTCAGAATGTTACAGCCATGAATAATAACTCAAGTTTTGATTTTTCTGAACCAATAGATGGCTGGAATATTTCAAATAAATAGCAGTTTATTATTCAAACCCTTGTACAACAAATTAGGCATAAATTAGCCCTTCCAAATGCAAAATCAGACTCCACAAGGGAGTCACCAACCCTCAAAAAGGTAGATTGCTGCCTTCCAAAACAAACACAGCCCTAATTGTGTTTAGCTGCCTTCAATGACCTGTGCTGCCCTATTTTTGGGCTTTAGATCCTAGTCGCCACACCTAGAGATGAAGTCGCTGCCCTTTCCTTGCTTTAATTTGCTCAAATTGATCCATGATGCACCTTGCAACCCCTAAATGGAGCTGCCCTAGCTGAATATTAAGGGGTTTCATCCTTAATTTCAGGTTTCCTATGAAAGTTTTTGTCTTCAAAGGTAAAATAAATCAAGCTTTTTGTGCGCAAACTGAAAATTCAATTCACCAAATAACATAAGGTTAAAAAATGAACCTATATCCTTTTTAAATACTCTTTTCCACAAAAGAACCCTCCCCAAAGTGGATGCTCCACTTGGAGGGAAAATTAGAATATTCGTAATGGTATTTTCCTTTTAAAATCACTTAAGGGCTAAATTTAGCTCATGAACTCAAAAGGGCCCGTCAACTGAAAATTAGAACAACTTAACCAAAAAGTACCTTTTTACAAAGTGAAGAGGGGGAGTAGTGCCCCCTTTGTCAATTACTTTCCCTTAGCCTATAGGAAACACATAAAAATAAGGCTAAGGGTCTTCTTTTGCTTATTTCCAAGAAGGGGGACATGACACTTCATTTGCGAAAATGGTTAAGAAATTGCCAAGAATAATCGAGAATCGCTGAGAAAACACCAAGAAATTGCTGAGAATCACTAAGAAATTATGGAGAAATCAGAGATTTTCGTATTGCGATTTTTGAACCGATATCTCGTTCCATTGGTTGCTCGTGAGAAATCGCGATATATCGGCAAGATTTGATCTATGCTCACCAACACCCTGTGCAAAAAGTGGGGGTCCTAGGGACTCTGAGTATATCAGATGAGTGTTTGGAACAACTAAAACTGTTGAGATAATTTTTTTATAGGAATTGGGCACATGGATACACAAATTTCCAAATGTTTTTCGACAAGTCAAATTGAGGATTGAAAAAAATTCTAGGAGGGATGATGCAACAAATGTCCCGCAAGCATTTTTACGTTATATGGAAGGCATCTCAAACAATATCTCTAAGCTATTGAAGTGACATGACATCAAATCCATTTTCATGCTACAAAATAAACTAAGATGTTGAGGTCAGCTAATAAGGATAGATTGGAAGCGATACCTAAAAGTGGGATGTATCACATTGAGTCTTCATGGGGTGTTTTGTATAATGGGGAAACATGAAGAGTGATAAAAATCAATGTCAATGAGCACAAGGACATACACTTTGAGAGGACAAACAATCAGCTTTAGTGGACCATTATTGTTTGAGCAAGCATAACATTAGAATTGAAGATACAAAGCTTATTGTGGGAGAAGATCATTATTTAAAGGGGCACTTGATGGAAGTTGTGGAGATCAAGAAGTGTGAGAGGAGCCTCAACAGAGACAGTGGTCTCGGACTAAGTCAAACATGGAGGCCCATTATTCACAAAATTAAAAACAACCCCATCACTTTCTAGAAATTTGGTCATTGAGTATATTTAAATTAATTAGTTATAATTAATCCATTAATTGATTATTAAAATTGGTCAATTAACTAGTTAATACAATTAGTAATTAATTAGTTGTTACAATTAGTGAATTAATTAATTTTTATATCCCATTAATTCATTATTTTTACTCAAGATCTATTAATTATTTCGTTGGTGGGTCTTTTATGGGATCATATACCTAATTAGAGTTATCTATATATGGACATCTAACATGCTTCTTATTATAGCTATTTAGCACATCATTGTATCTTGATGATGCACCATTTGAGTGGTATGAAATTTTAATAATAAAGCTTCTACATGCAATTTATACCCCAAAAAATATCTTATCATCATTATGGACACTGGTAACATCAAATCTCTCAATTTTTTATGCTATTACCGTATTCATTAAGAGCACAATCTCAAATCCATAGACTATATAAAAAATTAATCCTATATCAAGAACAAGACATAGCAATAATGATAAAACAAATCTCAATATAACACTGCAATAGATGAAGTGCACAGATTTAAGATTTGAGTTACAAATGAATAGTTGAAAAGTGATGAAGTACAAAATGAAAGCTAACTCACTTTGAGGGGACTACCTTCCAAAAAAACTAGCTAAGAACAAAACACACAACTTGATGCCTAACGATTGGCTACCTATCTCCTATATATATACAACATTAGTTTAGGATGATCTAAAATCCTTTATGAAGCCGACTATCTACAAATTATAAACTCTAGAAACTATCATATGACTTATTCAAAGGTTATGTGTGCCATAGATTGGGTGCTACATAACTTGACAAAACTAATGACATGTAGAAGCCTATTCACCTTGACAAGGTGTTGCTTAGTCATCAATTGTCACAAAGGTCCTTACAAAGGATTAAAGTTGAGTCTCGGGCATCCATGCAGGACGTCATCCTAGTCCATGTTCCCACTATTGATGTTCCATGTGAGCCCCAACATGAGTGGGGCGTTTCCTTGACTCGTGTTTCCAAACTACTATACTAGGAATTTGACTTGCAATTGTGTAGCACTCTAAGTTGATACCAATTAACTACTTGGCATGGATATGAACATTGATTGGAGTTTTTGTAACATTAACAAGGACTTATTGAGTAATGAAGTAATTTTAATATTGAGTCCAACCCTCGATGCCCAAGGAGATTATAGGGAATTTGAACTTTTCACCAACTTTTTTCCAAAGAAGGCGCATTTGGATGCATTATAGTTCTTCCTCCACTTTTTAAGGCAGAGGAAGTAGAGTCATGAGGTATGATAGGCACAACCTGTAAGACTGCTTGTATGCATCTTGCGATGGTATCCATCTAGAAGTCTAGTGGTGTAGTGTGTCATGAACTTCGTCCCTCCTTGGCCTCCAAAACCACATCCTCACCCCCTCCTATTACCCATGTCCCACTCCCCCAGTCCAGTCTCCGGCATGCACATAATAAAATAAAAAAGAGGCTGATTGTGCAATTGAAGCCTAAGGTATGTGCTTGATGTGGGAATTCCCTATAGCCTAGAGGCTAGAATATACAAGACCTTGCCTTGTGCTTCTGATGTGTTGAAGTAAAAAGCTAAGAGTTATTTCAAGTTCACCACACCCTTATCCTTGTTAATAGGTACTGAGCATATTTTTGAGAGTGGGGATCTCATGGAGCACTAATGATGATAGTAGTAGAATGTCATCATCAAACTAGAATTTGGTAGATCTTTTCCCATTTGTGAGCAATGAAAGTACATGCTTTGGCTTGGATGATATTTCTATTTTAATCCCCCACAATGAAGTATGAATAATAGACGGGGGAGATTGTGTCCCCCTATCATTAACCTTGTAAAGACCTGAATTGGGCCCTAATTGTGCGATTTATTGCCGCTGAGAAGTATGGTGATGTAGTGCTGGCTGAAATCTACTGTACCACTTTGGAGCCAAATCCAAATACTTGAAGAGTCTTAAATAGGACATGTCCAATTTGATGAGGGCCCTTTGTTGCTTCTGATAATGAAGTGAGTGGATATTGTCAGTTATTTGGTATCCCTTCACAAAAGCTGATTGAATGGGTGGGATAATGTTCTTGAGAAGTGGCTGCAACTGATGTGCTTTGACTTTAGAAATGTTTTTGTGAGTAATATTGCATAGATATATGGGTCAAGCATTCTCCAGCTTGCTAGTCCTGAGGGGCATGGGATAAGAACCAACTTGGTGCAGTTTATTTGGTGTAAGATCTTATCCCATGTGGACTCTTTTACCACTGCATAGTATATCCTGTTTAATGGTTTCCCAAAAGATTTTTAAAATTTGTCTGGCCTTAAGGCCTTGAATGAAAACACTTTTCTTTGAGTACCTTTTCCATGACTACATGAAGAATGGCCTCGTTATGCTCCCTTTAGATCAAAGGAGGAATATGGCAAAGAATGTGGTCTGTTGGCTGAGATTCTCATATTATCTGTTCAGAGAGGATTGTACTGAAGAAATCTGTAGCCTTATTATGTTCCCTTGAGATCAAAGGAGTAATATGGAAAAGAATGTGGTCTGTGGGCTGCGATTCTCGTATCATCTGTTTGGAGAGGATTGTATTGAAGAAATATGTAGCCTTGAGGTATTTCTTGTGGGTCTTTTAAGATCTGGCCACTTGGCAATTTTAATTGAGAGATGAGTTACTATGACACTTATTCAGCAATGAGTTATGATTTTTTATTTTCAATTCTGTGTTTGAATCTCCTTCCACAATCCATGTTATTCTGGTTCCCCCTCCGCCCCCCCACCTTGGGATTCCTCTTGCTGCTACAGTAATGAAAGAGTAGCAATAAGCTGTTGTTCATTCAATTCCATGACTGAATTTAAACAGTTTTCTTGAACCTGTTTCTGGAGGATCTCCAATTCAGATTTAACAGCTGCTAAATTTTGAACATATTGCTAAAAGAGATTTGTTTCATTGCTAGAGTTTACATGGTGCAGTAGAAGGCCCTAATACATTGCTGAAAGACTAGACCATTTTCTCATTCCTCGTCTATGAATCAGCCAGCAGCTTATCATTTCCATCAGATTATTAGACTCTACACATTCAGATCATTGGCCAGTTTTTCTCATCAAAGTAAAAGGCTATTCTTATCAAAAAGTTATTTTAAATTTGAAAATATGTGGTTAAAACATCCGTATCTGGCAAACTTGTTTCATCAATGTGGGCAGGAAAGTCCCACTTCCAATGGATTCACAATGTACAAGTTTGTGGGAAAGCTCATATTCATTAAAAGTAAACTCCATTCTGGGGTGAGTGGCGCTTTGGCTTCCCTATACACTCTCTCTCAAATTAAATTTGTTCGAAGAGTTTTGTAACGGCCTTTTGTTCTCTTCTTCTTAAGTTCATCTTATATGTGTGCCTTTTTCATACATTTCACTCAAATGTATGCATGGGGTGGCCTTTATGGCCTCTCCTTATTGTTGCCTAGGTTCTCTGATCTCTTACCAAGTTTTATTGCAAAATTTATTTTCATCACTAACATATCCAAGGGCCTATTGATGATGTTTCTCACATTTTTGTGGATTTAACATATACCTGCTGTATCGATAGGCTTTGTAGTTTGAGTTATTTTTGGTTTCTTGTTTTAGTTTTTTTCTTGCATATTGATAGTGTCTGCAGTTTGTATTTTTGTCATCCATGACATGGTCTCCAACCTCAGCCAAGGACATTTTCTATAGAGAAATGTCTCTGTAGATTTCGACACCTTAATTGTACTTTTTGCAGGTTCTGAGGTGCAAAAGTTTTTCATTATTCTCTGTATCCACACCGTGAATAAACCTGTGAGAAATTGGGTTTTAGGTTAGCTGGATGCACATTCCAACATATAACTGCTGTTTTGGCTTTGCCATTCCATATAATTGTGTAGGAAGAGTTTTCTTGCATAAGACCATTAGATGAAATGAACAATCTATCGTTAGTGTTCTTGAAAGTTGAAATCTTGTAGATAGGTTTATTATTCCATTTTTATGGTATGCTATGGTCATTTTATTGGTAACAACCTAGCCAATACGTCTCCAAGGTGTATGAGATGAACAAGAGAACTTTCTTACTTCACTTTATATGTATTGTTTGAATTTTTGCACCCCCTTTTGACCTTATGACTGAGCTCATGAATAAACTGGGCCTTGCCAATCCATCCACACAGGAATATTCCAATGCTAGTAGAAAAATTATCGTTTATGGCAAATTATTTATTCTTAAGTTCTTAACAATAATTGCATGTAAAACCTTTCTATTTTTCTACTAAATTTCAAGCCTAGTTTTTTTTTCCATACCATGTGCATTTGTTTGTCAGGAAATTAAGAAATGAATCATATGATGTTCGAGCATGATTAGAAAAAATTTGAGTGAAATTTTATTTTCGTTTCACCCATGCTTTATATGTAAGGTAGAGGCTTGAAAAAAATTGTATTGGATTGTAGGCATTGTGCAAGTATGCAAGTGGAACTAATCCGATAACAGGTATCAGCACAAGAAAGAGTTTGGGCTGTGGAAATACTCGCCGTAATGCATATGGGTCACCATCTGCTCCCTTGTTGAGTGCACCACCAGAAAAGTTACTTGATCGAGATGGGTTTTGTGATTCAGCGACAGGTTTGTGTGATGCCACGTCTGGCAAATGAAAAATCTTTGAAAATCACCTGTGCAGCCTTATTTGTACATATATTGTAATTATGTTAAAAACACACATCTGCATTGCAAGATTAACACTGGATTGCATTGCAAGCAACTGAGAAACCTCATAGAAAAATCTTCTGAAAGTTACGTGTCTCAATTATAAGAACAAAGGAATGCTTAACTGTACCATTATTTTGTTGAGCAAGTGATTAAAATATCATTAGCATTAATGTGAATTTTTATTGTTTCCTTTTAAAAAACGGTTGATACCCTTTGTATAAGAGATGCAAAGAAGCCATATCAATGTCCGTTGATAAAGTAGTTGACAGAACAGGTAAAAAGACTTCATTTGATAATGAATATGAAATGAATTTGTATGTCCTATTCATATCCAGTCTACAACTTTTTCATCTTCAAAGGATTTCAATAAAGGTAAAATAAAAAAATAGTTCAAAGCTTTTACAATATACGATGTCGTAGGTTGTAAAATGGTTTCAAATACATAAATAAGAGGGAGAATTGGAATACCAGTTGGGAGTCATGGTAGTTTCAATGAACAATATAAAAGGAAAACATTTATCACATAACCAAACCAGTGATGATAAACAAGAAAAAGTGATTTGAGAGGTTGATACTGAAGGATATAATTTGAATAAGAGTTGTTCAAACCACCTTTATGTTTTTTCCACTTAATTACTTCGTATTAACTATAAGATAAGTAATTCTCCCTTCTATTTTATTAAACTATAATATCTTTTCGAAGATAGGACTGGCTGAGTGCTTTCCCATTGGTTGGGCCTCACACTTTGGTCGTTTATCTACTTTGTATTAAAAGGAAATATTTAAATTGATGAGAGTCGATTCAAACAAAATTGGACTTGATAGGCAAAGCACAAAATGTGGTAGTGATAACGAGTATGAAAACAATATATAATTTTAATTTACAAATGCATATCCAAGTAGCTTGAAATAAGATTTTGCATCGGACCGATTTGCCAAGAATTGATAGGCTTCCCTAATCACGATAAAAAAATATTAAGTTTTTTCTGGGTATCGTCGCATTGTACTTGGTGTAAGAACTTAGTGATAGGGTCCATTATTGAATTAATAAGATCCACTCATTAGGTCCTAAAACAATAATCCCAAGGATACCACATGCCAATATCTCAAGGGGTCCCTTAAATTAGGTTTACACAATCATCATACTTGCACCAACATCCCCTTAAACACTGACTTGAGGCACACAAAAGAAATGACATTACATTCCACTATCTCCGCTACAAGACTAATCCTTCTTAATCAGTCCTAACACAAAATATATCCATAGCTAAAGTGAACAATCCACAACCAAGAAGAGCCATTTTATTATCCTGTCCAATGAGATCAATAGATTCCAAGACCATCAAGATCCATGCAGAACAACCACCCACAAAGAGCCAAAGATCAACCACCATTCCATCTCACCAAGATAAAATCAGCATGTTCCATAAAGAATGTCCACTCATGAATTAAGGATTTTTCTCCATGAGCAAGCATGAAATAAAAAAATCCATCAAGGATGCTCACCCATGAGCAAAGGACCCAACAACAGTCCAAAGAAATCATGAAGCCAATATGGCCCATGAAGAGTGTTGAACTAGAAGAACCGCGAGTCAAGAACTGCTACAATATATGTGCTCCATATCAAGGTATAGTTACAAATGGTCTTCCCATTGAGAACTCATTCCACAAGTGGCAAGTAATGTATGTGCTCCATAACAAGGCATAATCAAGGATGGCCTTTTTGTCACACACCCATGTCCCAAGAAGCAATCTATACATATACTTCATAACAAGTCATGCATGCTATAAGAAACAAGTCTTGTATCTTTTTCATAAGAAAGGGCATTGTAATAATTTGCATGTGCTTCATAGTAAGGAACCACATGCCACAAGATGTTTGTGCTTCATAATAGGGCACCACATGCCACAAGATGTTTGTGCTTCATAATAGGGCACCACATCCCAAAAGTTGTATGTGATTCATAACTTGGCAATGATGCAAGATGAAGCAAATCATATGTGAACATTTTGAAGATAAATCACAATACAATGAAGATGGTTGCACACATTCAAATGCCAAATACACACATTTGATCCACGTTATCTGGCTTAAACCATCACCAACCTTTGGGTCCATAGGAACTCGTTTAATCGTGGAAGCATCAATCAAGGAAAGATGCCCCAATCCACAGAAACAATATCCAAGATCAAGAAGCACACTTTGGACAAAATGTGTAGCATACTTTTTTTTATCAATGTTTCAGATCACACTCTATGATCCATCATTATGATAAATAAAAATGTTTAATTTGTTGTATATGGAAAAATATCCATGCTTAGAAGCAAAGAAATGATGCAATATGCACTTATCCATGGAAGCAATGTCCATGATCATGGAGTGTGGATTTCCCACAAAATCTTTTTTTGTTTCTTTTGGTTTTTCAAAGGTGTGTTAATCCATACATGTGATGCTTGTTAATAGGCCAAGGTGCACAAATCTATAGATTTCATACCCACAAGTGCAAAGTGTAGATTTCACACATCTCCAAAGTTACACTCACTGAGTTAAGTTTTGCAAACCTAGAACAATCTCAATGAACAAAGAGGCCCACAAAATCCTCATAACAATCTAGAGTTCATCAAAGGACCAAGGGGCATCAGTTCCAATTATGGGAACATCCCCTTATTGATGATAGTATCCAACTTATTGCACTTATTATCCACCCAGATAATACTCTCCTAATATGTATGTGTCCTCTGGATGAGCTCTTTGATTTTGGAGATGGATCTAGTCACTGCCAAGAGGATGGTGAACAACTATGTGATAGTTGCTTCCACTTTGCCAATTAAGCTAGTAGGGAAAGTGCTCCATAACTGTGAATCCAACACTCACACTTGTTTCATATATTCCATTAGCTTATTTGTGATATCATTAGTTTTCTAAATCATTGAGATTGGATCCTTTGTGACTCTTTCCCCTCCACTTGTAGTTCTCACCTTTGGTGAGTGAGAACAGGGTGTGTTCAATGCTCCATACGACTAGGTCACCCTCTTGAGTAAAAACCACCATTTCATTAAATCTAGACATATTCCTAAGAATATGGACTTATCGTATTACCATTTCTGATTTTATAAATATTGAAATTGGATTTTCATATTGTTATCATTGGTTTTCAATTAGTGGGATATCAGATTCCAATATTGTTATCATTGGTTTTAATTATTGTGATATTGGATTCCAATATAGCTATTATTGGATTCCACATTCTAGTGTTGAATCAAATTCTAATTATATATTAACTAGTTTTTCAGCTTTAAATTCATATTTAGGGGAAATGGGCCAATATTTGAGCATGGTCGAATAGTTGAAATGAGCCCTGATAATTTACATAATGTGATCCCATAGTTTTCATATTACTACTTAATTATAGTTATTATGGTACTGTTTAATATTTAGCTAAATTTTACCATATATTAACCAGTCATATCATGACATGGAAGATTTAAAATATTAGTGGAACATTGTGAAACATACTATCACCATGTACAAGTATTGGACAACACTTTTCGTTGTCCATGTGCTCAATTTAAAATATACTTATCATTATCCTTATCTTATGTAGAATGGACATGTTCCTATTCTAAACTAGATAATAACATAGGACTTTGTTACTCATATTATCAATTTAGAGGTAATTATTCTTATCTCAATGTGTAAAATATGCATGTACCCATTCTACTCAAGATAATAATATAGGTCTTTGTTGCTTATATATTTCTATCTTGTGTAGAATGGGTACGTTCTTGTAAAACTAAAGTGGTTACCACATACTTTAATCAAAATTTTAAAATTTCACATTTTATGTACTAGTATATTATGTGAAATAATTAATCAATCCACAACCACATTGATGTACTTTAAATATTTTAGCTATTGCATATTTATTTATTAATAATGTGTAGGGAAGCCATTGATGTGAAAGAAAGATAGTTATCTTTTGTAACTTGTTTTCTTAATGTAAACACTCAATTATTATCACTACCATGTCTAAATTTCAAGTTTAAACGACTTCCTATAATAACACATAAATTAGATCAAAATCACTGAAACACTCTAATTCATTTGCACATGTATCATGTAATTTCTAAACCGTGTCAATATGTCCTTAATAGAGAAATTATCTTGTACGTAATTGTTATCTTCTAATTCATATCCAATCAAATTATGACCTAGAAAATTATGTTTTCGACTAATAGTGTATGGAAACTAATCAAATTTTAATAAATACATAAATCATATTCATATTCACTTAACTAATTAAATCCAATTAAATTAGTTAATAATAAATTTTAGAAAATAAAAATTCAATGAATATCTGAAAATGTAACATCATCAATCACAAAGTCAAAAATTCAAGCCATGCTTAATAAATGCAACAAATATATGATTTGTGCAAGTCATGCCTATTAATTTCTCCCTTCATCTAAAATATTCATTGTAACATTAATTGCATTTTATCTCCAAAGTTGAATCAATATTAGACTACACATCTTGATCTTGAGATGGATGAGAGGTATCATTTTAGGAAAACTATAAATACAAGGGGCTCCATGGACAATTATCAAGCTTTATTGTGCAAAGATATAATGCAAAACACATGCTAAAATCATCACCATTTCTTCATCCTAATTTATCAAATCCATTCGTTAACAAGGGGAGATGCCATTGGAATGAATAAATGCATTGACAAAGACTCATACTTCACAAACCAAGAACAATCATTTGTAAAACAGTTGCTAGATGGGGTCTTTAAGGAAGGTAAATGTCTTGTTTGTCTTACCTTATTGATTTTTTTGTCTAGTAATTTTTTCTCACCCTAAAGAAAAAGCATAGAGTGTTAGTTCTTGAAATCATTTTGGATTTCATTCACTAACATTGTATTAACCCTCTTTGTTTCTTTTTCTACACTTAAAACACACAATGTCAACATGTCAAATACAAACCCTAAAATTTATGGTGCACCATAATTAACACATCTCCTATGAAATTAAGTAGAATATGCTAATAATTGCACTTACAAAAAAAATTACTTAACCAAACATTTATTGAAATATATTCTTCAATCTACAATTATGAAAAATAATATTTTGAAAATAAATATTAATCTTACACTCATATTTAATAAACAATATCATTACATTCTTAAGGTCTTAATGTAAGTCTTTCATATGTATAACAAATAATTCAATGAAATAAATATCAATCCTCAATTCATACTAAACAATCGTAAAAATGTAAGATCAACTTATTGGTGTGTGTTTTCAAAAAATCCAAATCCTAGGGTAAGATGATATGAGATATTATTTTATAATATTCAATAGTTAGAGTGATGCAAGGTATAATTCAATAGTATCATCCTTTTTAAGGTATTTTAATTGATCTTGATTTTTATTTTTTATTTGGTGTCTATGTCCAAATGATGCTTTCCACATCAATGTATTGTTTAATTTTATCTAACTTGATCCATGTTTTATTAGGCATCAAACAATCTCAATACAATGCTTCACCTTATTCTCTTCCAGAAGGTTTCAAATATTGAAACTTCACATTTTTAGCCACATTATCACCTTCCATTTTAAGTTAATTTATATCCACATCTTCCCTTCTCATCCATGTCTTTCATTTTTCATTAATTGGTCATACTATAAGCATTTTTCCCAATACACATCCATCAATGCATTTAATGCTTGTATAAATCAATGTTGAATAAACTTGGTTTATCTATTAAAATGCATAACCACTCAAATATTTTTTAAATCAAGGTTCACAAAATTTAGTTTCATGCCACTTAGTACATGATATCTTCATGACTAATGGACCAAGTCACAATTTAATGTGAAATCTACAAAGTCACATGTCCACAGAGGCCTGCTAGGAATTTAGCTTTTACATTGAGTAAATTTGGATATTTACGAGATGGTAAAAAGTAAAGTATTTTTTACTCTGATTGTTATTTACTGAGGTAAATATAGTTGGTAAGCTTGTATATCGGAATATTGTTATATTCACAATATTACGATAATAGATATATAGTTAAGATATATTATTTACGTTGTTATAACAATATATTGTCGTGTGTTTAATTATAGGATTTGGGCGAGAAATCAAAAGAGAAAATATAGGATGCTATTTCTATATAATTACATTATGCCCCGAATGTAAATTAGAGCATAAATAATTATTTAGTGAATAGAGAAAATAGAGTGAAATTAATTCAGAGAAGAGAATAACAGAATAATATTCATGTGTTAAAATATATTTGCATATTGTGTTCGGTTTCAAATATGTTTGCATGAGTTAATTCTCTGTATAAAAATCTTGCAAGAGCTTCATTTGGTATCAGAGCAGGGTCTAAATCATGGTGGGAGTAACGTGAGAGAGGATCTGCTCGTGATTTGTCTCTGTGGACCGTGTAGTTGTTTTGAAAGATATAAAGGATATTGTCGTAACACTGTGGCTTGGAGTCCAGCATTGAGTACGTCGCATTTATTTGAAGGTTCTCGAATCTCAACACATATGTCATTGCATTGCGTCAAACTAGCCAAAATTAAGATTTGGACAATGCTTCAATTTCATGCATACTTGCTTATACTGTCATTGTTTTTTCCATGGATTACAATTTGTGCAAAGTCTATTTGAGTCATTCTGTGTATTTACCATCAAACCACGTTGTTCTCAAACCACGTCTGTCACCAAATCTGGTTCGCCATCTGAACCACGCCCATCACCGTGCTTAATCCGTGTCTTCTTTTAATTTGCTGACAGAAGATTCTATCATGTCATTCACTGAGGCTCCAATCTACACACATTTCTATACACTACAATCTTCCACATTTTTCATTTGTTCTCCGACGTGTTTCTCTCCATTCAATTTGCCCAGGTCAGTTCATGTCAGTCATGTTTTTTTAAATCAAGTCATGTGTCGTGTCTTTGAGTTTAGTCTCCCCGAGTGTACCATCAACAAACTTCTCTTCATAAACCATATCAAAATAAATAAAGTCTAGAATAGCTGTGTTTTATTTAGCAAGTAGATATAGTGTATTTATTGAGTGTATTACGGTGTTTTTTAAAATACTAGGAAAAGTATTGTGTTTAGTTTTAATGGTTAAAAGAGTCCAAATTTTTAAAAGTGTCAAAAGTCAAAGTTTTAGTGTGGTTAAAACCACAATTTTATTTTGTAATTATATAAACAAAGTGTTGTTTACATTTGAGTATATTGAGTTTCATCTAGTCTATTTACATCTATTGTATGTTATTATTTAGAGTCAAAAGTCATCAAAAATTTTAAATTGTAAAAATATCAAAATGTGTCATCTAGAGTCAAAGTTTGTTTAGGTCCATTGTCAAAGATTTGTAAAAATAAAAAAAAATTGTCTTACGAATGTATTTTTGGGCGTACTCGACATCCGATGAGCATGTTAGTATTATGGGGGGGATCTTGCTTTAGTCAAAACGACATGCACTTGAGCTCTATGACATCATCAATTGAGTTAACAGTATCATGTATTGGGAGCTACACGGAAGAAGGAGGTCTTTCAATGACCTCTCGTTAGTCACCAACGACAGCGCTACATCATGTTTTGGTGATATGTGTGGTGTGTTTTTCATTTTCGTTGTGTGTTTTTTCAATAAGAACAGAAGAATGTCCCTGTTCATGTAATGAATTTTGTGTGAAATTCTAAACATGATTCTCTAAGGTGAAGACATTGTAAAAGGACATAAAACACCAATGTAAGTTAGTTCATGGATCTTGAAAAAGTTTGTGGTAGATCCAAAAAACTACAGGAGGTGAACAACGTTTTGGCAACAGTTAGGAGAGCAGTTACTGCAGAGATCTCGTGACTACTTTATTTATGGAGATGACCCTCAGTGACACATCCGTTACGTTCCTTCACATATAGTGGTCATGTACAATAATATTGCGTCAGTGGTATATAGACTTGTGAGTATGTAGTGGCATAGTTTCGTGCCAATTCTTGGAGGTAGATGGTGCATGTTCATTTCAAGGTTTGTGGTAAACCTGTAAAACCATGGGAGGAGTGAGGCTCTCTGTATCAAGGTCATGAGCCACATATTTTGGCATGCTACAAGAGATGAGCATATTGCAATTAAGAATGTCAATATTTTTGCACCATGTAAAAACTGTGGGAGAGAATGTTAAGAATTTAGCTTTTACATTGAGTAAATTTTGATATTTATGAGATGGTAAAAAGTAAATTAGTTTTTACTATGATATTTACCAAGAGGTAAATATAGTTGGTAAGTTTGTATATCAAAAATATTGTTATATTAACAATATTACAATAATAGATATATAGTTAGGATATATTGTTTACGTTGTTATAACAATATATTGTCATGTGCTTAGTTATAGGATTCGGGTGATAAATCAAAGGAGAAAATATATGATGTTATTCCTATATAATTGTATTATGCCCCGAATATAAATTAGAGCATAGAGAATTATTTAGTGAATAGAGAATATAGAGTGAAATTAATTCAGAGAAGAGAATAATAGAATATTATTCATGTGTTAAAATATATCTGCATATTGTGTTCGGTTTCAAATATGTTTGCATGAGTTAATTCTCTATATAAAAATCCTGCAAGAGCTTCAAGCCTCTTTTATTTTATAGTTAACATTTGATCCCTATCATGTTAGCATATTGTGAGCACAAAAAAGTGTACATATGGAGAGATAAAGTGGACTAAAAGTTTCAAATATACAACATTTTGTTGATGTCGCATTGAGAAAAAAATAGACCTTGATGACTCTACGATATCTTGATGACCCAAACCTAGACTTGAAATAATTTCCTTGTAGTTCAATGCTTCACAAGCCTCTCATCCTTGAATCAACAATATTTGTTGTGTTTTTAAAACACATATCAACTTAGTCTAACAAAACCTCAAAACTTATGGCATTGCATTGTTACTAACATATCTTCCATGAATTTAATTATAATAATGCTAGTAAATAAAAACTATTTGAAAAATATTTTGATTACATACTTCAATGTTAATCAAAATATATTATTAACTCTACAAAATTATGTTTTTTTTTTTTGAAAATATTAATCTTACATTCATATTTAATAAACAATATGGTTACCTCGTTAATGGTTTAATAGTAATAAGCTTGAATAGAACCAGGGATAAAATATTGAATATATGTTGGTTAAATAGAAGCAATCAATGTCAATCTTCAATTCATATTAAATAATTATGATACAAATACAAGCTCAAGTTATTAGAGCATGATTTGGATTAGAAATTAAAAAAAAACACATCTCAGGGCAAGATGATATCACATATTAATTTATGACTTTCAATAGTTTCACCTTATTATTCATTACCATGTTCAAGTAGTGCAAGGTATGATTTAATGGATTCATGTCATTTTTCCTAATCTTAATCGATCCACCTTTCCAATTTTTATCTGGTTTCCATGCCCAGTTGATGTTATCCACATCAATGTCTTGTTTAATTTCATCTAATTTGATTCCTTTTTATTAGGTGGTAAACAACCATGATACAATGCTTCACCAACTTCTCTCCCTGAGGGATTCCAATATTGAATCCTTACCTGTTTAGCCACATTATCACCTTCCAGTTTAAGGTAAGTAAACCCATCTACCCTTCCCATCCATAAATTTTTATTTTCATTTGATGGTCATACTAGAAATATTTGTCCCACATACACATCCATCAATAGATTGAATGCTTGTTTAGATCTTTCACAAATAGGCCCAACATAAATATCATTAATAACTGAAATATGTTGATTAATGTAGTCATGTATGTGGAAATGAATGGCTCCTATTATTTGTTCATATATTTCATTTTTCCATATTATTTGTGGCCAAAAACAAAGATTTGACATCTAGATACAAGTTACAAACAATCTATCCAAAGTACACAAAACATTTTCTCAATATGTTATCTCTGGAATCCAGTATTCTCTACTTTCGCCTGTTGCATGTTTTCCCCAATGTTCAATATATGCTTTTATTACATTTTTAGATATTTCATTTCTTTTAGTTCTTTGAATGGCGTCAGAGGAGGCTTCCCTTCTGGAAAGTTTGGTTCATCACTATCCTTTGTACACTAGATTGGGATTGGATAAGACCATTAGAGATCCTTTATTTTTGCTTTATATTCCATCAGTGGTATGCCATCCATAACATATAACCTGAGCATGTTACGTTTGTTAATACCCACCATATTTTGGCTTTCATACAAAAAATGTGGCTCCATGAAGGATTTGAATTCATACACTTTCTCAATAAGGTAAGGAGTGAATGTACTTGACTCTTCTTTGCATGTTATATAGGTATCCATGATATGTGGCAAATAAAATGTGTCTAGTTTCCATAATGATGTTGATAATATGCCAAAAGTCCCATCTATATCCTCATGTGTCTGTCCCACTAGAAAGAAGCTTACATACACAATTTTGAATGCCTTTATTGATATCAACATTGATGCAAATGCAAATAAGGTACAATTATTGTTGTCACTCAAAGCATCATCCAATTATAAGTAGAGGATTGGTGGTTGTTTTTAAACAAATTATTTTTACTAAAAACACTATTAGTTGCTTCAACATGGACAATTTTTTCCTTTTACCATTTACACTTATCATGCACTTCATTTCATAATAGTGCATCATGAAATGGTTGTTCAGATGATACACAAGTGTACAATAAATCCTCATACTCATCAATGATGGTTTCTTCAATCTTTCTGAGACATAAGTCCAATGATGTGACTATGTAGTTTGCTCCATGTTCAACAAATGGTATGCCAAAGTGGGCAAAACCCTAAATATTATGTTTATATGTGATCATACCATTCAAAGCAACTAGAAAATTCATAACATTACTTATTCACTTCTCTTTTTACCCATCCTTGGTATGTAAGTTTTTATTTTGTCCATTTTATCATGCATAATGCTCAAGAATCCTTGAGGTTTTTCATATGATTTTAATCTAGGGAGTAGTAATGTGCATGAAAAACTTTGAATGTATTCATTATGCCATTATTTTTCTTTTTAAAGTTTTAAGAGTGCTTCTAAGCATGTGGTGTATCTATGTTTGTTGTACAGATCTGTACGCTCATCACACTTGGTTAAGAAATTTTTATTTGCAATAGAAACATGTTGAAGTCTTGGGGTCATTATCTTTCTACAAATTGTCGATGACACTCATGAAAGTTTCAACAATTCGAGCTCTTTGTTGCACTTATTTTGCATTAAATTTTGGGTATAGAATGTAAGAAGCAACTTTTGAGGCATTTGATTCCATCGTGTCCTACACAATAATTTGAATTCATATAAATATCTAAATTTATCTCAACCATTATTGATATGCAACTATTACGATGGTATTTGACCTTTCTTTCTCTTTCCTAGTGTTATCATTTACTGCATGTTTGTGACCATTTATCTAGTCTACCCTATGGCTATAAAAGGTTCTCCTTAAGTACCCATAAGATTTATGTGATACATTTTGATATATATCCATCCCATCAAATTTAATTTTATTCACCTCCATATATTCATCACCCACATTAAAGATGTAATTTTCTATTAATGCATCTAACACAAAGTTCATTCTCTCTTCATTCTTGGATCTAATTTTGTGCCATAGAAATGTGACTAAAGATAGGTATTTTTTTTTTAGATATCCAAATTTATAACAATTATTTTTCACTCTCTATTTCATCCAAAAAAATTAACCATTTTTTATCCTCATCAATATTTTTATTTGATGAACTGGGTAGAGGGGAATTTATTTTTTTATGTTTTTGAGCATTGTAGGGTCTTTTGATCATTGTTTTGGAATGATTGTAATTAGTGTCATCAAAAGAAACTATATATACCATCTATGATTTTCATTATTATAATTCATCCCTCATGTTCACCTCTACCTCATCTGGGACTTGTTTAAATCTCACATCTAGAGGAGAACCATTTATGGCAGCCAATTGCCTAGCATGCCATTATATGAGAGAAACTTCCAATAGATAATCATTTGCATGGAGGGATGAATACTTTATCAATATGAAACAAAATGTATTAGCATCCAATCCCTTAAATTTTATCATGTCTCATTCAAGCACATTTATAATTATTCTTTCTGCAACATAATTGCTCACAGATGAGCACAAATGGATCAATTTGATAATAGCTGCCCTGAATTTCAAATTGTGTTCACTAATAATTACAATTTACAGACTATCCAATTAAGAACTACCATTATTTACCATAATATAATGTCTTATTTCATGTAAAACCAAATGTTTTATTGTCCAAGCTATTAACTTATTGGGTTGTAGAAAGTTTAAGCAATCAAAATATTAATTTACCACATTTTTTAGCATTACACAAAACATAAATGGCCCTAATATCTCTTCATGAATTTTATGATATTATAGAACATGAGTGACAAAACCTTGGGCTATGTCATCCTCTCTGCTAGAACATTTGTGTTTGAGAATGACATTATTTGTGATAAAATCAATTCTATCTTTAGATCATATATAATTGAAGGTGTTTTTATTGTCATCACTAGAATCTCCATCTTCTATGGCACTATAATCCTTTGAGTTACTAAAAAATTAATCATTACACACTATGGGAATTGATATATCTACATGATTTAAAAAATTACTCTCTTCCTATGGAATGCAGTATCGTTTATACTTGACATGAAATAAATGTTGCCAAAGATCAAATTAAATGTTGAATGAACAATGAAAAATCTTAAGGAATAAATTTACCGTGAGGTGATATCAAACCATAAAGTTGAATCAAGAGATTTAACAAGTGGGAAAATCATCGAATGGAAAGGAAAACCCCACAAATTTATTATAATCCTTGCAACAATGAATTTATAAATACGTAGCATGTAGAATAAGAGAGAGATAGGGGGAAAGAGAGAGATAATGGCCTTAAGCCTAAATATAATCTCAAAGATGCAAGATAAAGAATGTAAAACAATATTGTTATGCAACAAGATAAGAAGAGATGAGGAGAAGAGCTCAATAAATAGAACTAGAAGGAATAAGGAGTTACATGAGCAAGCTTCAACATATGTACCAAGTGTCCCTAATCCTCTTACAAGTGAGGAAGATGTGTGTGACATGGGGGGAAGAGTTACTTGTGAGAGTAAATCTCAAATCCAACAAGTGAACTAAATATGTGAGTGACACCTCATAAAAGCTAAGACAAAGTGCATTTATAAATATAATAAATTCTCACATAACTAAGACTTAGGATAAGCTTATAAACCTATATAAAAGGACCCAAATTAATATTAATTCTTCAACATAATATATTCTAAGGTTTCAATCCATCAAATAAATAAGGCAATTATACTTTTCCATCCAATATTATGTCAACACTGATAATAACAAATCCTCTTCACACGTCTCTACAATGTAGTATCATTTTGCTTGGATACACTCTACCCCTTGCAACTTTGATGCCTTTTGAAATTGATTCCACATGATCATCCTCTCTAAATGCAATATATATCGATGCTATAATACAAAGAATAAATGTTAGATCAACCTATAAATATGTAAAACCCTATCAAATATAAAAATTAAACGTAAATGTGAGATGAAATTAAAAAATGTATAATAATTATTATCTGTAATTAATGTCTCATGTACTAAGTATCTATGTGTTTCTAGGAATAAATATATATTATATAAAAATAAAAACATGTGAGTAAGGTGATATGAGAAAAAAAAAATGATCGATGAAAATATGATCTCAACATACTATCATGAATAGAATGAGACATTATCATCATTAATTATTGATAGTTATAAATAAGTACGAAACATTTGTAACAATTGAATAAAAATATCTTTATTGGTAAATTAGTTGGGCTCCTTCCTTACCTACTCGAGTTCAAATGCCAAACATTCAAAATCTATTGACCGAATTATAGGAATTCAATATTGAATTGTGCCAATAAACTCAATAGATGTGTCATCTAAAAATATATAATTAACCATTAAAACATGACATAAACCTATATAAAATAGTTGACTGTTAAAATAACAAAAATTACCTACAAATAATAATTGACTCTATTATTTGAGATTATTGATGTATCTTTTAATCATTCACACACACATTTTCTAATATTTATTAATCTGATAATGTTTTTAGAAAGGCTATTAGAGGATATTTTCAAAAATATTAATCTAAATCCTTTAATAGAAATATTTATCCATTGATCTATAACAATATGATGATCTATCCATGGAGCACTAATGAATGTAACATTTTAATATTAAAATAGGGTTGACTAAGATTCTAATAAACCATGATAAATAGATTCTTCTCAAGGAAATATCTTGCAAAGCCACATGTCATAAAATTAAATTAAAATAGAAAATTTGTCATTACAGACCATTAGGAAGAAATTAATTCTCATGATTTATCCATGACTAACCTTGTCTCGGTGCCTCATGACTATTATATGGTCTAAAAAAATTTAAATCCCTTTGTAAACATAATGCTAGATAAAATTAAATATCTAGAGCTCTTTATTCCCTTGGCACTTGAATCTACAAATTCCACTATCAATTCCATAAAGCTATTATAAAGATGGCTCCCAATTAGGCTCAACCTCCCTCTTTATTCTAATTTAGAAAAAACTAGGAATACAAGGACAAAAAAATTTACTTTGCATCTTTGCATGGGGAATTCCCTCATCACACATCCGTTTACAAGAATAAGGTCAAAGTGGCAATGGAGTATAATGATGATAATGATTTGCCCTTGACTCAAAGAATGGGATTATGATGTCCTACTTGTTTGATGTTGTTTTTGCTACCATGAGTTTCTTAGGGTCACCTACATGGACAGCCAAAAGTGACAAAAGTATTTTTGAAGACTTTGACATTCTTCACATTAATTATATTGACAGGTTTAGGCATTATGTACAAAATATAGATCAGATAATTTTTACCCTATAATGTGTCATACTATTAATATGAATCCTACACCATGGAGGCTCATTGATGAAATAAGTAGGTCTATAAAATCATATTATGGTGATTATTGGCTTGGTATCCTAACCTCATAATCATAAGACTAATAGGAAGAGCAATGGTAACACATCTCCATTTACCAAGGACCTGTGTCCCAGATAAATTGGTTAAGCAATAAATTGCATTCCAATTGACTAGGATCTTAGATGGGTTCTAAAAAAAATACAATATGGGTCATATTGCATACATCACCTATGTATCATGGTACTAAGCATGATTATATTTCAAAAATGGTCTGTTTTACACAAGATAAGAATAATATCATATTCTTAATTGATAATATTATTAATATGATATACTTGTGTAGAATAGGCATGTGTTAATTCTACACATGTCCACAATAATTTTATTAATTAATAATCCAATTCAAATCTCCAAAGAATAGAAGCATACAAAAACTTGACTTCATGCGATGATGTCCCATGTCTTGATCTCATACTTCTACTGAAAGTTTTGAAATGGGTAAAAATGAGAGAAAAAGTATAAAATGATGTGACTTTTTATGATGATGCCACATGTCATAATCTCAGACTTTAGCACATTCACAAACTTTGAAGTAGGTAAAGGATGAAAAAAAATTAAACAATGCTACTTTGAACAATGATGCCACATGTCTCACACTATCACCAATTTAAAATCATAAGATGCATATAGAATGTACTAATCAAAATTTAGTGTCAATTTATTCATAATATTATGATGTTATGCCATGTCGCACTGGTAACTTTCTAGAAGGGACATGTAGCACAGGGTAGTTTAAATGGTCTCAAATCAGTTTTAATTACCATTAACAATCATATATTTATAATATAGAGTATTCATAGCTCCTATGTAATTTTGATTATCCACAATGAAATCTATCATAATGGTATCCCCATCCGAAATTGAAAATCCATCTTATTTGACTATTAAAGTAATAAAATTTACATAAAAATAATAGTTGACTCTTTTATTATAACTTAATGATGTATAATATATTAATCACAAAATAATACTACATTGGTAGATACCAGTTAGTATTCATGACATGTTGTCATGTTGAAGTGCACCTACCAGGTCCTCAGACTTCAACAGACACAATGGAAATAATCATATGTTGTGGGTGACATATAGATGGAGTGAATCTTTGGATAAGGCCATCTCCTTTTCAAACTACAATGTACCTGATTTAATATCAGATTACAACCCCTACACTTACACTAATAAAGCCTAATCTAAGATAAAACTATGTTTTTATCATGAAATGATGAAAGAAAGAAGCTGAAAACTTAAAATAAGGTGATGCACCAAGTTTTAATATTTCCTCCACTCACTCTAATAGCACAAGAACAACCTCTAAAGGACTGATTTCAACTACACACTCTAACAAACATGCTATACTAGATGTATAATGAAAGAACCAACTTGCATGAGGGTTGTATTATCTCTAATGTCCTTATAAATGAGATGAACATCTACAATTGGCCTCAAAATAAGCAAAATAGACATAAAACCAAAAAATTCAAATGAAATTCTAAAGTACATAGTGAGAAAGTAAGGAAAGAGAGACAAATTTAATACTTTTTTATTAGTTCAAGGCCTAAGCCAACATTACAAGGCTCTAAATGAATAGAGTCTTGTTGCACCCAAGAGGAGGGATCCAAAATAAGACATTTCTATTCCTTTTTATAATAAAAATAATATAAAAGAGGAGAATAAACACTATTAGGCTACACAAATACAACTGTTACATGATAACTTCAGCCTATTAAAGATAAAACAAGTGGAAAATATGAGCATTAAGCTCTCTCAAATGCTTTCATACCTACCACTTTGATGTCTCTCATAGAAGATGGGCATAGAAGTGGAGGAAAGGGATTCATTATTATTATTTTTGTCATTTGGAGGGTTTGATCATGGTGAATATGCTCATACAAGGCTAATCCACTTGAGAAAATCTTGCATTGATTGCTTTCACTCACCCCTCTCTTCACACCTGCATGTCAAATCCTATTACATGGTTGACTTAGAAATAGACCTCCTATGCCATTTTTATCCTTGGTGGTTGACTTGCCTTGATGATCACTTCATGGAGAACTTAAATGTCTATGAGATCATTTTCTAATGCTTTAGATCTCTATCATAGCCTTAATGATCCTTAACCCAAACTATGGTCATGATTGACAATTCATATGAGCACAATCAAACTAAAAAATCACATTAAAACTTATGTGGTGGTCTTTAAGAGAGGTAGAAGAGCTGATGTAGTGTTCTAGTTCCTCATGAGGACTCCTTGGGAGCTTGATAAATATATATATTAATTCTTGACAATCCCATTTGTCCTCTCATATTCTTTGTAACAAACTTATTGGAGTCCCTATCCTTATGTATCATATTATTCTAGACCTATGAGAAACATGCTAAATCTACCTTAAAAAATAAGTTATAGGTCTCCCATCTTGAGATAATGATATTGGAAGTCTATGGATATCATTAAAGCTCTCTTCCATTCCTTGGGAGGTCCTCAACTTTCTTCTTTCTTGATAGGTTTCTTGAGCTGAGATTTAATTATCATATCATTATTGTATTTGAGGAACCTTCCAATTTCAAGAGGTTCTTGCAAACTTGTTGCAACTTCATAACTCTGCTAACTCTGTCCTCTTCTTGTACAAGACCATGATTGAAATATTTCCCTTACCAATTAGTCTTACAAGTGGTTTTCCATCTCAATAAGATAAATTGAAACTCACTTAATCTTGCCTACCATATTTTCAATATTAGGCCTTCACAATGAGATTGTGGGTTAGTTTAGATATATTAAATATCACCTACAACCTAATCATGACCTATCACATAATCCAATTAGGTTTTATGTAAGCTAAGGAGAGACATATTGAAGTTGACCTTGTACTCTATCCATAAAATATTTGAAGAATTTTTTTGTAAACTCCTTCATGGAGGTTTTTTATTTATAAGAATTCTAGGATCAATGTTACACACACATTGAGATGAGCCAAGAATTGTGAAGACACTTTGCCATGCCTAAAACCTTCTTTACTTTACACTTTCATGTAATAGCCTTTATAGTTTTTCCTTCTTTCTCAAAAGACTATGTTTATAAAATTTCCATTCACTTGAAAGGATCGAGACATATCCCCCAAAGTTATAAAACTCTCATTTTCTAGTACACAATGGCTTTCATGCTTGATCTGGTGGAGGGTCAACAATTTTTGTTTACAATCTTCTTGTAGAGGCCTTGAAAAATTTTGTCTTTACTTTACTAGAGTTATTGAAGACAATTGAAAGATTATAATCCATTTATAGGGTAAAGAGATGAACCATAAACTTGTATTAATGTTTTTAAAAACTTACAAGAAGTCCTATAATTGATTTCAAACCTACAACCTCTTATGAAATTTTCTTGAACCTTTTCTTGTCAATCATGAGGTCTATTTATTAGGCTTTGAAGACTGGGCCAAAGATGATAGATGTCCTAAATCTACTTATAAATAAACTCTTTGATTCACAAAAAGGACTCCTTATCCTTCATACACATGTTTCTTGATTATCTCTAGCTCAAAAACTTCTAACAACACTTCATTATATGATACTCTCTTACGCAAACAAGAAAACATATTTATACCAGACCTTGATTTATATATCTCTATACTCAAACCTATATTATTATGAATTTTGGGGTTATATACCTCAACATAATGCCAACTCATTTAGTAATTCACCCTTACACCACCTAGTTCTTGAGTGGGCTAAAACTCAAACTTAGAAGGGTTTTGACTATGTTTCCTGGGTTTGCAGACCCTATAACTCATATAACTCTTCTTGTAATCACCCTATCAACCTAAAACCAACTCACACACCTAAAAATAGATCTCTCCTAGCTCCCTCTCCAATTTCATAAACTTTTACTTGTTAAAACAAAATATATGAGGCTTTCTTTGTTCCTAAAACCCTATGTAGAAAACACTTAAACATAGACCCAAGAACAACATTTACTGAGTACCTTAACCTTTTATGCACTATAATTTGGGATTGATGATTGTATGTGGCTATAAAGATACCTATACCACCCTTACAATTATTTTTATTACTTGAACAATCCTCAATGGTAGATTAAGACTCATTTTGATTGTCATAATACCAATTCCAAGACTCAAACCTACAATTCCATTGGAAGGGTATTGAGGTTTAGATATAACCTTGACATGAGGCCATGGATCATGCCCATAACTCTCACAACATATAAAAACTTTCAAAATCTATGAAAAGGATCTAGAGGCCTTGAGGAACAATGTAATTCCTTTAAACTTAGAATTGTCATCTTCCCCTTTTGCACAAACCTATAAATGATCTCAATCTTCCTTCAATTGTCTTGCAACCTATCTTGGGGGTATTTGTGTTAGGGAAAAATTATCAAGCTTCTATTTCATGTTTTTTTATAGAGTTTAAACCAGTATAAAAACAACTTAAAACTCATTACAACTTCACTCTTTCCTATAGACCTGCAAAGGTCTTTCTTCCAATTTGAAACCTTCTTAAGCATGATTACTTGGAGTCCCATGGGTTTGTCACTTGATTAGAGAGATTAAATGAAAGGTTAGGGTTTTTGTCTTTATAGTGCCTCTTTCATTCAATTGAGAAACACTTCAAAATGTTAAGACTCCAATCTTGTGTTTGTAGGCCTCTACAGGCCATGTCAAGCTTGAACCTTTTCTAAACATTGAGAAGGGATTCCATGAGCCTATACCTTGCTTGGAATGAAATAAGATTAAGAGGAGGAATATTATACTTTTTATGGTCCCTTAATTTGTAGGTAAACACCTTGAAACACATTGGAGACCTATTCTTCATCTACAATTCTTTATGTCTTCTATTTAAGCATAAAAGCCTCATTAAATCCTTGACCTGGACTCTTATGGGCTTGCACTATATTTAGATGGTCTTGGATGTAATGGTAAATTTCATGGCCTTATTGAGGACCATTATCTAGGAGACTAAAACTTAAAATTTCATTGAAAACCTTGCATTTCCTATATACCTGCATATGCACTTAAGAATTTTGAAATCTTCATTAAAACCTTGATCATGGACCTCATTGCCTAAAAATTTCTTGGAAGGATAACAAGGGGACCATGAAATCACCTTAAGACCCTTCATGACTCCATCTAGTTCACTTGAACAAGAATCAAAATGAAAAAATATAGATCTATGGGCTCTTAGGGTTTAAGAGGGTTTAGGATCAATCTACGATCTTCTTATCCATTTGACATGGTTTGAAGCTCTACCATCTAGTTCAATAGATTAGGAAGGTGACTAATAGTCTCCTTGAACTACTCAATGAACAATTTTATGACATACATCAGGATAAATGAGACCAAAACTCAAAGCATGCTCTTATCGAGCTTGTCTATAGGATATTTTAGCTCCTTAAGAATAATTCATAGCCTTGTTTGATTTTTTTGATTTTAAACACCCAAAATGGTTCTTAAAATCATCCTCCTTCCTCTCCAATGATTTTAATAGTCCATGAAACTCTTAAACAAAGATGGTACATCTTAGAAAGCTACCTATAGGTGTTTGTGAAGGATATTTAAGGTTAGTTTTTCCTTGTTTTGAGGTTTGAGAGCACCATTTTCCCCTTTGAAGGAATTTGATGGATTAGGAATGATGAAAGGGACCTCATTTTATCCTAATTTATGCTTTGATACTAATGTATAGTTCTAAAATTCCCAATAATTCCTTATAAAACATTGCATTTTCATGAAAACCCTCAATTTTAGAAGCTTTATTATCTTTCTCTACATATTTTTTCATCAAGGAAGATTTCATGTATCTTTTAGAGGCTTGAGGAAGGTTTCAACCTTGATTTTATGCATGAAATATCCATAAAGCATTGTAAATTATGCATTAAAGGACAAAAACTTGCACTTCTAGGTCTACAACCTCATGAAATCCTTGTCCATGACTTGTATTCATGTTATTTCACCTGAAACCCACCATTTCCTCCATGAATGGATATATTTTACATTTTATAACTTGCATATTAGACTCTAAGGCCACATACTCTCCAAAACCATGGTGTTTTATCCTTGAAGTTCTAGGAAAACTTGCAAAATGATTGAAATCTCATGTTTTGAAGTTTTTTCTTGGAAACCATGGTGAAGCCTTTAATCTAGTGGTTTACTTTGAAATTATCTTCAATGGACCTAAAAGACACTCTTAAAAAAATGAAACCTCCATGATCATGCTTATAAGATAAGGGTTCTATGATGGTAAATTACACTTCTCCACATTGGGGGGAATTAAAAGCCACCAAAATGTAAAGTGGAGGGAAATAACTAGATTTAATGCTCTTTTGACTAGCTATACAGACTAGATAGGGTCATGGAGGGTTTAAAAATATTAGAATGATCTTTATGAGTCATTAAGAAGGCTACTTTCTTAAAAATGACTTTAATGACCCAACTATTACCTCTTTGACATTTTATATCCTCAAATGCACTTTTTTTAGACCTATTGATGTGTTCATGAATTATCATGCTTCTCAAGGTTTATTTTGACATTAGTATTAATTATAAAACACTCTTAGGACTCATTTACCTTTCTCATAAGCTTGAGATGACACATTATACCATTAACAAGATATTGCATTGACCTCAATTTGAATGCTTCTAGTCATGGAATGAGGTCTATCACAATTAATTAGAATTTAAATAGGGCTTTAAGACACATTTTTTGCATTGAGAAGTCCTTTAATAAGCCTAACACAAACAATGCCTCTAAAAATGATTGTAAGATTCATTCAATGAGTAAGAGTATAAGGAATCTTGATATCTCATGCATACCTAACCATGAACTCACCTAATCATCATGAAGTTCTTGTAAGGAGCTCATATTGAATTATTTTTTGCAAAAAATACCCATTTCCAAGTGTGAAAATTTTCTAAGGGCCAAGGGTGGCTGGAATAGAGAACATTATGGTGACCTACCATGGGTATTTGCCTATATAAACACTCAGACTAGTTGCCTTATCAAATCCATTAGGCATGGAGTCAATAAAGAACTCAATATGAAGATAACACTGTACTGGAATAGACTTAATAAGACTAAAATTACCTCTAAAATAGAAAACAAAGAAGTAATAACAACAAAAAGCATATGAAACATTACTTAGGAGATAAGGAATAATAACTAGGATACTTAAAATAATGTGAAATCAACACTTAGAAGAAGTAGAAATAGCTAACGTTTATGTATAAGGTGTGAAAATGACCTCAAGAATAGTGCTTCAAATGAATCCCATTGACTGTGATTGACAACTCCTCTCCATTCATCTTAGAGAGATGGTTTGTCGCTGACTATGACATAGAGTTCACTCCATATGACATCAAATTTAGTGTGTTTTCCATATTTTTACCTATACTCTTACCATTTCAACACTAGTTCTTCTTCTTGGAAGAATCTTTTAGTTACTTTTTTTTATCAAATATCTTCTTTACTTGGGCTTGGTGAAGCTCTATAGTGTGCATAATTTGGTCTCTAACTTTTTCCAACTCCATTAGCTCTACTAGCCTTGCAAACATAACATCATTATCCATCATTTCTAGCTGTTGAGTGAGTTATAGATATGGTAACTCAAGTGATAATTCTAGCCTTTCTTATTTCCCATAAACTATCATGAAAGTATAATTGAAAATATCACTCTTGGGAGTGATCCTATTAATGCATAAGGTTATTTTCAATTTGTATGCCAAGATCTTTGGTTCTCCTCCATGGTCCTTTTGATGATCATGATTAAATTATTATTCATGGACTTTGTTAATCCATTACCTTAGGGGTAATATTTGGAAGAGGTTCTCAAATATATGTCATACTTGACTATCCATTCAATGATCCTAGTGCCAATAAAATCCATGGCATTGTCAGATATGATAATAGATAGGGTACCAAATTTAGTGATAATACCCTCATATAATCAATCACAAATGTCTCATTGGATTTCTTGAGTGAAAATACCTATATCCACATTTTTAAGTAATCTATAACATTCAATACCCACTTGTGACCAGCACTTGAAGGTAGGTTCATCGTGCCAATGAAGTCCAAACCCAATTGCATGAAGGGATACTCTACTTGAATGGGATGGAGAGAAAGGGTTGACAACTTTTTCTTTCTTATGAATAATTTTTTTTTTTTTTTTTTTTTTTTTTTTTAATATTCTAACCCATACATGTGTATCTATGAATAAGCTAGGCCAATAATAACTATCCCTAATTATATTGACAATAATAGTCTTAAGTGAAAAATGACCTCCTGATGGGCCACATGAAAATTGTAGAACACCTTGTTGGTATGATTTGAATCAATACAACTCAAAATAATACCATTAAGGTGTTTCCTAAAATAAATTCCACCTACAAGGACATATGGAATAGACTGAAGTCTGAAATACCTTATTTTAGTTTTGTCTAGACCATGTGGATACTCACTTGTTTGCAATACTTTGATCATGTCTTTAGTCCAACTACTAAGGAGTGAAGGTGCAGTTGGTTGTTGGTCATATTGAAGAACTCAAACAACATTTATATCTTTGTTTAGGTCTAATTATAACTATTCAGATATCCATTTACCTCTCACAAGCTTGGTAACTTTGATGTCTACATCATATTCCATTACCTTGAATATCCAACCAAATCTCTTCTCATTCAAATATTTTCTTAGAAAAAAGTCTTTGACACTTGGGTGTGACACCATCAATTGGATCTTATTATTGGAGACCATGTGCCTAAATTTATTGAGACTCCTTGTAATAGCCAATGATTATTTCTCCACATAAGTATACCTCAACTTATAGTCTTTCAAGCTCTAACTGAAGAATGCAATTGGATGCTCCAAGCCTTCACCATTCTCTTTTACTAAAATTAAAGAGATAACATCATAATTTAAAAAATCATAAATTATGAAATAATTTGCAAAATTAGGATTTATGAGAGTGGGATATTGGGCTATGGCTTATTTGATTGCCTCAGAATTGTTCATCCCATCTTTAGACCAGCGAAAAGTCTAATTTTTATTGAACATAATAGTTAGAGGATTTACCAAAGATGAAAAATTAGGAGTGAACCTTATCACAAATTTGATATTATGTAGGAATATTTGAAGGCATTTTTTGTGACTTAGAAGTGAGAGAGCCAATATTGTCTCCACCCTCTCTGGATAAATTTCTAATCCATTCTTGAAAAGCACATGTCCTAGAAACTTGTCTTTATAGATAGAAAACACATAGTTGTTTGGGTTCAAGGACACCCCAAAATATTTGAATCTATCAAATACTTGCCTTAGGTGATCCAAGTGATCATCTACATTCTTGGAGAAAACAGTGATGCCATCCAATCAAACCAAGATCATGTCATTGATAAGGCCTCTAAATGCCATATCCATGGATTTTTAAAAGGTTGCACTGGAATTGGCCAACCCAAAAAGGTATTTTCATATAGGCATAAGTACCCCATTTTTTTATTAAATTTTTTCTTATATTGGTCACACTCCCACACAAGAATCGTTATATCTTGAATATCCATCAAGAAGAGAGAACCTCTCAGCCCTTGTTATAGTTTGTAAAATTTGTTCCATAGGAGGAAGGGGCTAACAATATTTAAAGGAGGCTCTATTCAAGTTCCTAAAGTCCACACATAACCTAATCTACCCATTATTCTTCATAACTAGGACTAGGTTGGCTACCCATGATGAATGCTTACTAGGGAATATGATATTAACTTAAATCAACTTAGTATGTTCTTTTATCATCAATGGATCAAGCTTGGGGTTTACAAGCCTTTGTTTTTATCTTATAGGTTTGACATTTGGATCAATTTTAATAGTATGTTGGAATAAATTAGGATCAAATCCCCTAAGATCTTGGTAGCTATAAGAAAATATATCATCATATTTGTTATAAAGACCAATGAAATCATTAATTTTAGATTGGGGACATATATTACCATCCTTTAGAAACTTACCATCATCTATGGCTATTGGTTTATAGTTATCATTATTAATCTTCATGTTCATATTCTTACCTTTCAGCTTGTCATCTAAATTAAATATGCTTTCCAAGGTGACTAACCTCTTATGAAACTTTTTCCCCTTCAACTGGATGATATGATCCTCATAATTCTCTTGAATTTTTTTGTAATTGTTAGCTCAAAACTCAGCTTCATCTTGTATAAACTTAATTATATGTGTGTCATTCTCAAATACTTTCCAACTAACATTGTTGTTAGGAAATGTAGGTCTAATAATTAACTTGACTAGTTTCTCTAAACTTCTCACAACATCATTAGGGAAGTGATATTGTGATCCTACCATGGCAAGTCTATCTGCATTAACATTCATCCTCCATGGCATAACTTGTATGTTGAAATCATCAAAGACTTCTATGAAGTCCCATACCCTATGTTTATATGCCTTTAACAAGCTATTTTTGGATACACTTTGGCCTCTAATCTAATTCACCACCAACTCACTATCCCCAAGCACTTGAATAAACTTTATTCCTCTCTTTTGAGCCACATAGAGGCCTTGAATGAGATCCTCAAACTTTGTTACATTGTTGTATTAGATAAAATTCATCTCGTAAGAGAAAAATTACTTTTAACCTTGAGAAGAGATCAATAAAATACCTATACCATCCCCATTTTTGCTCCTATAACTATTAAAGTACAACCACGACATGCCTTCAAGGTCATCTTGTCCCTTAACAAGATTTGGTAAAATTGAATTATCTTCAAATATGCAATAGGTGCCCAATATCATCTCTTCAATGTGATCATATGGATCAAATCCATAATGTTCATTTTCCCACTCATCAATCAAACAATCAAGGACCTCTTCAACATGAGTGGTGGCTTCATGACTAACAAAATATTCACCTTAATCAAACATAGTGTAATTCACTTCATGGGGCTTGTAAAATAAGGATCAATGTGGTCTTTAGAGATTGAATCATATTTGATGATAACTCTAGTACTATACCTTATCCTTAACAATATGTGAGACCAATCAAAGGACAAGTGTCCACCTATATTAGCAGTGAAGTCATGTGATAGGCATATAGAAAAGTATAGTGGTAAGTCAGTGAGTGAAATGTCTTGAATAACTAAGACACTTTGATAAGCATGTAAGGTTAGATTTAGGCCTATTATGACTTCAATGGTCCTAATAGTTGATTCATCCAATTAGACTGCTCCCTTTGAGATAGGGGCATACTCTATACCTAGTGAATCAACTATCTTCTTAGGCATGATAGAGTTGCTTGCCCCCAAATCAATCATATAGTTATGGATAAGGTTATTTAAAATGATAAGGGAGAAGTAAAATAGAGGGATTTTACCAATTTGAACACTAAATCTTACTTTAGGTTGGCATAAGCTAGTAGTGTCAATTATTGTACTTACATTACTTATTTGATGAATATGTCTTAAGGCTTCCTTCAAAAAGTATCTTTGAACTAGGATGGATAGATCCTCTCACATAGTCATATTGAGGTTGGTTTTCTTCATCTATTCAACATTATTAAAAGATACTTGAGATCCCTTTAACTAAAATTTTGGTACAATTGCATCCTCATTTTGGTGTTATATGATTGGAGGATGAGTCTATTTTTGAACCAGTAGTTTTTATTATGCTTTGGTTGTATCGACATCTATCATCTCCTTGGATACCTCTTAAGAATAATGTGGGATTATAACTTGAACATTAGAGGAAGATATATCTCCCTCAATTTCCATTTTCTTGAATCTTGGATTATGTGCTATAGGGGTACCACCTTTATTTGAAGACTCATTCTGATTCATACCATAGAATTCATCTTCTTGCCAATTCACAAAAGTGGACTCACATTGTATTGGAATTGGTTCATGTCCTCATTTTTCTTGTGGAGATGATTCACTTGGTTGTCCTTGTGAATATGATACACTTTAAACCATTGAAGCCTAATTGAGTACTCCATTTTCACAAGTATTTGGATTGTGTGGTTGGTTTCAAGGGAAATACCACTCATAATCTTGCACCAATTTGTTTTTTATAGGTAAAATTACCTTTGAGGTGATGGTAGCATTCAGATTGTAACTATTGTATGGCCTAACATGGGTAACTTATCCTTAAGATTTCACATTACCTTGGTATGACTACCTATGAGGATGATATGGCTAGTTAGAGTGTTGATAAGGCTTGACATTTTGCACTTGCTACCTGTTGAAAGAAACTAATTCATTACCAACAAATTGCAATAATGATTTCACCTCATATATATCTTTATGAAGGGTATCAACAGTGACTTGTGGGCTAATTTTTATTGGGATAGGTGCTAGTGTAGACTAAATAGGTGGAATTACATGTTTTAAAGGTTGTGTAAAGGGTGGAAATTCCATAAAAAATGGTAAGGGAGGCATTAGGACAATTTTCCCAACTTGTATGATGCAATTCTCATCCTTAATGGTAATAGCATTAGGCATTAGGAAGGGTTATACCCCTATACATTGAATCATCACTAGTATATCACTATTTAGAGACCTAAAATAATATAATAAATTAGTGTTAGGGGTAGGTTTTACTAGGTTTGGAATTTGATTCCATGTTTTATGAAATCTGAAGTTGTAATCCACCATTAACTCATGTGGAGATCTCTTATTAGTGGATATTTGCTCCATGAGTGAATTATGATCACTCTTATCCTCAAATTATTTGAATTTTTTTTATACCAACTCATCCTAATTGTATAATGAATAAGGTTCCATCCATCTATACCATTGGATATCTCTCCCATTTAGAGATGTAGCTATAAGCCTCACAAATACATTATCCTAGGTGATGTTGTGGATTACATAAATGTTTTCAACATCTTGGATGTGCTCAATATGTGTTTTAGTGTCCTCATCAGTGAAGGATGGAATAATATTCAAGGATATAACTAGTATGTCATCATATGATTGAATTTATAATGGGATACCTCCATTGATAGCATTAGGCATCAGGAAGGGTTGTACCCCCATACATTGAATCATCATTAGTATATCACTATTTAAAGACCTAAAATTATATAATAAATTAGTGTTAGGGGTAGGTTTTACCATTTTTATAATTTGACTCCATGTTTTATGAAATTTGAAGTTGTAATCCACCATTAACTCATGTGGAGATCTCTCGATAGTGGATAGTTGCTCCATGAGTGAAATATGATCACTCTTATCCTCAATTTATTAGAAATTTTTTAATCCCAACTCATCCCAATTGTAGAATGAATAAGGTTCCATCCATTTATACCATTGGATATCTCTCCCCTTCATAGATATAGATGTAATCCTCATAAATATGTTGTCCTAGGTGATGTTTTGGATTACATAAATGTTTTCAACATCTTGGATGTGCTCAATAGGTTTTTTAGTTTCCTCATCAATGAAGGATGGAATGCTATTCAAGGATACAACTGGTATGTCATCATATTATTGAATTTATAATGATATACCTCCATTGAAGATCACAAACAACTAGTTCCTTTGGGTAGCCATGTGAAAATATGGATTGAATCTCCCTCTTGGCCTAGGAAATCTACCAATAGAGGTGTTTATAGGTCCCTTGGAGAATGTTTCCTAGAAACTCTCTGTCTCATATTTTAGGATATTGTGATGTTATGGTTATTATTCTTCTAGGGGTAAAAGATATCTTAACAAACTCAAAATTAGTACCTTTTGTATAAGACCTTGCCCCCTATGGAATGAAAGTATGAAGTTGATTTGGAACCATGAATGCTTGGAGTCTCCAGGTGCCTCTAAAATGTCTTAAAATCTAATGTAACATGATAAAGATAGCACCAAATCTTTAGTTTAATTCTTATAATTCTATATAGCTTGTCCCACTGAGTGTGTTAGAAGCTATTATCATGTTAAAGTGCACCTGCCAAGTCTTGAGACTTGCTTCAACAAACACATTGGAAACACTCCTAAGTTTTGGGTAACTTATAGTAGGAGTGAATATATGGATAAGGCCATCTTATTTTTAAACTAGAGTGTATCTAATTTAAGATTAGGTTAGAACCCCTAAACCTACACTAACAAATCTTAATGTAGGCCATAACTATGCTTTTGTCATGAAAAGGGGAAAAAAAGAAGCTAAAAATTGAAAATAACATAATGCACCAAGTTTGAATATCTCATCCACTCACTCTAATAACATAAGAACAACCTATAAAGGATTGATTTAAATTGAAAAATCTAATAAACATTATATAACAGAGGTATAATAAAATAACTAGCTTGCATGACAACTGTATTATCTATAATTTCCTTATAAATGAGACAAAAGAGACCGATGAAGCTCTATAATTGACCTCAAACTAAGAAAAAGAGACTAAGAACCATAAAATAAAAATGAAATTCTAAAGTACATAGTGATATTTCTATGAAAGAGAGGCAAATTTAGTACTTTATTAATAGTTCAAGGCCTAATCCATCATTATATGTATCTAAATGAGAAGATTCTTGTCATACCTAGGAGGAGGGATCCAAAATCATGCATTTCCAAACCTTTTTATAATAAAAATAATACAAAAGAGGAGAAGAAACACTAATAGGTTGCATAAATGCAACTGTTACCTGATAACTTCAGCTTATTCAAGAGAAAAATAAGTGGAAGATAGGATAATTAATCTATATTCAAGGCCTTCATACTTGCTACTTTAATGTCTTTCATGGGAGATTGATGTATAAGTAGAGGAGAGGGATTAATTGATTTTATTTTTGTCCTTTAGATTGTTTGATCATGGTGAATATGTTCCTATATGGATGCTCTACTTGAGAAAATTCTACATTTATTTCTTTCACTCACCCCTCTCTTCACACCTACATTTCAAATCCTGTTACACAGTTGACTTAGAAATAGGCCTCCTACACCATTTTTAGATTTGAGGGTTGACTTGGTTTGATGAGAAATTCATGGAGGATTACATGTCTATCAAATCAATATTACAACACTTTATATCTCGATCATGGCCTTAATGACACTTAA
This sequence comes from Torreya grandis, assembly GCA_037957365.1. Taxonomy (NCBI): domain Eukaryota; kingdom Viridiplantae; phylum Streptophyta; class Pinopsida; order Cupressales; family Taxaceae; genus Torreya; species Torreya grandis. The sequence continues at coordinate 1,993,204 of JARHVA010001287.1, read as the reverse complement.
CCCCAATTATAGTCATGATTGACAATCCATGAGCATAATCAAACTAAAAAATCACCTTGAAAATTATGTGGTGGTCTTTAAGAGAGATAAAAGAGTTGATGTAGTGTTATATTTCATCATAAGGACTCCTTGGGGGATTGATAAATATGTATCTTCATGCTTGATAATCCCATTTTTCCTCTTATCTTCTTTATAACCCTGTAATGAACTTGTTGGAGTACCTATCCTCATGTATCACAATGTTCTAGACTTGTGAGAAACATGTTAAATCTACCTTAAAACGTAAATTGCAAGTATCCCATATTAAGATAATGATATTGGTAGTCTATGGATATCATTAAATCTCTCCTCCATTATTTAGGAGGTACTCAACATTCTTCTTCTTTCCTGATAGTTTTCTTGACTTGATATTTACTTATAATATCATTCTTGTCTTTGAGGAACCTTCCAACTTCAAGAGGTTCTTGAAAACATACTGCAAATTCATATCTCTACTAACTCTATCCTCTTCTTGTATAATACCTACTTTAGGATATAATTTCACCCTTGTGGGAGAGTTTTTAGGGCTCTTACACTCCCAACTACAAACATTGAGACAACCTCAAGCTGTGGGTATCCTGTAGTGAGGTTGAACCTTTAGGCTTTTTAATGAGTATAGTTCCTCAGATACTTCACTTCAACTCTTATTTCCCACACTAAAATCTACTAATGACTAAGAAAAGGGATAGGAGGGTAACATACAGGGGAAATATAAGCTAAGGGAGGTGATTCACCAAAAAATAAATGATCCACTTCAATCTAGAAATTTAATCAAATACTGATGAACCCAACCAGGATGTAGGCTATTCTAATTCTACCTCAAGGCCATGGGCATGAAAAGTTGTGTGAAGGTCGAAGGGGAGCCTTATATTTTGAAGCATAGAAAGGGATAGGTTTATGTGAGACACTATGAGTCCATTACACTCTAAGGAGGGATCAATGTCTGGACACTTCACACAACCTGCAAAGAACCAATAAAAATTGAAGAAAGATGTTTGGAAAAGTTATAGATGATGAACAAAAACATACATCCTGTAAATAAAATCCAAATATGCACACTTGAATTTAACCAGAATTAGAAAGCTTTACTTATATTGCTTCAAAAGAGTTTTTACAAAGCAATTTTGGTAGAGTCACTATATCACCAGTCGAGAAATGGTTTTTTGGCTCAAAGGCCCCTATTTATAACAAAAAAGGCTAGGAGAAGAAGGGAACTCATGAAAAACTAGGAGGGAAGCCATAAATTCAATACAACCACCACCATCATCCTTCTTTGACCATAGAGTGAGTCATTCAAGGTCACCTCAATATTTTCAAGCCCATCTTGCATTCAAGTCACCCTTGGGTGGATTTTGAGGGAGCCATGTCGTAGGTGGTTGAATGTCTCTACTTGGAGCAACTGAGTTGATCCTTGCATTAAAAATCAACATACTCCTTTCACCTTCACGTGTCTTGTCTGAAGAAGGATGAAGTCTCCATACTTTGAAACTCAAGATAAACCATAGTATATTTTATCATGTATCCATTCACTAAGAGTGAGAGCCATATCGAAGGATAAAAACCTTCATTAATTTTCACCTACCAGATCTTGCCAATTGTTTGGACTCTCTTTTGCTTTGATTGGTCATTGGAAGTTGTCTCAAATCATTAGCTTTAATGAACCCACTTGTCTATTTGCTCTATTGGATCTGATTGCATGATCAATCATGAGCCCTTGGATCCTTCTCCTGACTTGTTGACACATTCCATTTCTTATGACATGCCAAATCTTAGAATCCATTGACCATTTGACTTATTTTTCTCCATCAATTTGGGTTTGCATCATCATGACAAGTGTCACCTCTTTGTTTATTGTTCTCTTTACTGCTTACTAATTACCTGCTTATTTATTTGGGATTCTCATTTCTCAACTTTTCTTGAAGATCCTTTTCTTTCAAAATTTTCTCCCAAAGAAAATATTTTTGAAGGAATTCCTTCAGACTTTTGTCTGAACCAATCCCTTTTTCCATGCCACTTTCTCAAACTATTTCCTTCAGGATTTTAGTTGGGGAAATTTTTCAAGGGGTAAGTACCCTTCAGATTCTTGATAATGGACATTTCTAAAAGGAACACATGATTTAGAAAAATTAAAAAGGTCCATTTATTTTGAACTTGGGCACTTTCCTTCAGATAATTTGTTCATGGCAATATCTCTTCAGACTCCTTCCAAGTGCCCTTCAGAATTATTTAGGCGCCCTTTGGAAATTTACAAGTGCCCTTCAGATTTTTTAAAATGGACCCTTCCGAAAGGAACATACCCTTCAAAAAATTTGAAAAGGTCCCTTTCCTTCAGGGAAAAATGAAAAATACCCTTCAAAAAAGTGTTTCGGATAAAATGTCCAAAACAATTCATGATGTTTTGAACAAACACTTGTCCTTCAAAACTTTTCTTTCAGATAAAATGTTTGAAGAAATTCCTTTCCTTATCTTGAATAAAAAATCTAAAATAAAGCACTTGGTGAAGAAAAGGAGAGTCTTGAGAATTCCCAAAAGAATTATAGGGCAACATTTCTTCTGACTTCATCAAATTTTTTAACACTTGCCTACTTTGGACTTTCCACTATTTTCAACTTATAAGGAAATTTAAGTAAAGTAGCTCTACTGATGGAGTCCATAGTTCTTTTAATAGAGTTCATAGAACTTTTGATGGAGTTTGTAGTTATTTTGATGGAGTCTATAGATCTAATGAACTCATGATTGAAATTCTTGAACTACTTGGTTTCACCATGAAAACTGCTCAAGAACCTTTTTATTTGCTCTATAGACTAGTCCCTTAGAATTTGACAAAATATGATTTAAAGCAATCTTAAAGCATTTCAAAAGATTTATGAGAACTATGAGATCTCTATGGTCCACACATTTCATCCAGGACATCTATTCATTTGCTCATCCATTAGTAATTTGATCCACCTGGGTCTAACTTGGTATATGAGCCAAAATTGGCCAACATTTCTAGCGATTCATAGGGAAACATGCCTACTATGATTGAGAACCCAACTCATTTACTTCATCTAGCCCATTGGGCATGGATTCACTGCTTTCTTTGGGCACTTCTAACTCTATTTAGAAATTCACCTTGAAGCAACAAGAACAATCAGAATAAATCAAATTGTGCCTAAGGCACTTAGGGAAGGGAAACACATAACTAAAAGGGATATGCACAAGGTACTTAGCAAAAAACAAGAACTAAATGAAAAATATGATATATATATATATATATATATATATATATATATATATATATATATATATATATATATAATGGCTACAAAATCTTTTAAAAGTAGGGATTTAGATGAATCCCATTGACTGGAATGGGTAATATCTCTCCATCTAGTTGGGTGAGCTAGAAAGCGTTATGTTGTTTGCATCCATGGATCAAATAAGGGCCACTCCAGTAGCTTTCAAACTTAGTATGGTTGCTTGGCTTGGCCCTATTTGAATCCCATTTAAGGACCAAATATCCCTCCTTAAAGTTCCTTGCTATGGTTCTCTTGTCAAAAGCTTTCTTGACCTGAGCTTGATGTGACTCTAGTGTCTTCATTGCAATGTCTCTTATTTCCTCAGGTTCTGTGAGTTCTGCTAATCTCAAATTTATGGGCTCATCTTCCAGTAGATTCAGCTGATGGGCTATTTCTAATGTAGGTAACTCAAGGGAAATGGGCAAGTTGGCCTTAATTACATATACTAAAACATATGGACAATTACCAATGACAGCTTTAGGAGTCACCCTAATAGCTCACAAGGCTATCTTTAATTGAGTGTGCCATGTCTTCTGGTTCTCTTCCATAGTTATCCTAATGTTTCTCAACAAATTCTTTTTTGTGGACTTAGCCAGTCCATTTCCTTGAGGATAATAATTGGAAGAGGTGCTGAAGTAGATGCCCATCTTGAGGGCCCATTCACTTATTTTTAAACCAAGGAAAGATAATGCATTATCAAAAATAATAGTTGATAGAATACCAAACCTAGTCATGATGTTATCATAGAAGTCTAGGATTGCACTTTCATTAGCTTCCTTTAACACAATGGCTTCCACCCATCTAGTGAAGCAGTCAGTTGTGGTAAGCACCCACTTATGCCCTACACTTGATGGAGGGTTGATCACTCTAATGAAATCCAAACCCACTGCATGAATGGTTGCTCTACTTGAATAAAGTTGAGAGGAAAAGCTACTAATCTTTGCTCACCCATAAAGAGGGCACATTTTTGACACTCTCTCACCCATGCATAAGCATATTTGAAGAGGTTGGTCCAGTAATAACCAACCCTCATTATCTTTGCTGCTATAGTTCTAGGTACAAAATGACCTCCTGTAGTCCATCATGGAAATGCTCCAAAATCTTGGCCACTTGGTCATTATCTATGCACCTTAGGAGCACTCCATTGAGGTACTTATTGAATAAAACCCCATCAACCAATGCATAAGGTATGGATTAAAGTTTGAAATACCTTTCTTTTGACTTGTCCATACCTAAAGGGCATTCACCTATTAGCAAAAAATGTGCCATATCATAGAGCCAACTCTTATGAAGTAGAGGTGCCTCTACCTTTGAGTTATCTTGAAACACCATGGAAACTTCTTTATGATTTTGAAGATCTTCCACCATGTGTTCACATAAACCTCTACCTCTGACCAACTTGGTCACTTTGATTTCCACATCAAACTCCATGATTTTGGTGATCTAGCTCGCTCTTTTCTCATTCAAATCTTTGTTAAGGAGGAAATCCCTAACTCTAGGATGGGGCACCATGAGATAAATCTTGTTGTTAGAGAGCATTGGTCTAAACTTATTAAGACTCCTCATTGCTACAAGGATTTACTTCTCTATTAAGGTGTACCTTACTTCATATCCTTCCAGCCCTTGACTAAAGAAGGTAGTCGACTGCTCCATTCCCTCACCATTCTTTTGTGTCAGCATAGCTGACAAGTTGTCAATGTTGGCAAAGGTGTATAACATGAAATCCTTAGAAAAATCAAGATTTATGAGTGAGGGTGCTTGGGTAATGGCTTGTTTGATGGCCTCAAAAGCATCTTTTCCTTCTCTTGACCAAGAAAAAACCCAACTCTTTTTTAACATGGCAGTAATAGGCTTGACCAAACTTGCAAACGCTGATATGAACCTTCTTACAAAATTTATTTTACCAATGAAGCTCTGAAATACTTATGCTTGGGGAGAGAGAGTGCTAAGATGACATCCACCCTTTTAGGATCAATAAATAGCCTTTATTTTTAAATGATATGTCCCAAAAACTTACCTTCATGTATGGTAAACACATGCTTCTTGGGATTGAATGAGATCCCATACTCCCTGCATCTCTCAAAGATCAGCTTCAGGTGGCCCATGTGTTCATTGGCATTCTTAGAGAAAAATATGATGTCATCCAAGTATACCAGAAACATTTGATTTAGTAGCCATTAGAAAGCCATGTCTATGGCTCTTTGGAAAGTTATTTTAGTATTTTACAAATCAAAGGGCATATTTTGGTATGCATATGTGCCCCATTTAGTGGTGAAGGTAGTCTTGTACTGATCCTCCTCTTTTACCCATACTTGGTTGTAACCTAAATATTTATCTAATAGAGAAAAGTGTTCTAAACTTGCAACTATTTGAAGAAGCTTCTCCATAGATGGTAGAGGGTATTGATTTTGAAGGAGACTTTGTTCAAATCTCTAAAGTCAACACACAACCTAATCTCCCCACTCTTCTTCCTTATAGGCACCAAATTGGGTACCCACAATGAGTGTTTGATGGGAAAGATGACCCTGGATTTGATCAACTTGGTTAGCTCTTTCCTCATAAGCTCTTCTATCTTGAGGTTGATGGGCCTTTAATTTTGCCTTACATGCTTAACATTGGCCTCTAGTTCTATAGTATGCTGGGCTAACATTGGATCAAAACCTTTCAGGTTGCTGTATTCCTAAGAAAAAATGTTTGCATATTCCTAGAAAAGTGCTATGAAAGCATGCCTCTTAGCCTTTCTACCTACCTTCCTAAGCTTGATAAGCTTATCTTTTAATATGAGGACTCTCTCATAGTTTTATTCATTGGTGGACATTACTGATTTTTCTTTCCTCATATGGTCTCCCTCATGGAAAAGACCCTCAAGGGTGACTAGCCCTTTACGAAGTTTTTTATAATTTAATTGCATAATTTGATTCTCATATTGACATTAAAATTTACCTTAGTTTATTGAGGAAAATTCTGCCTCCTACTGTAAGAAACAAGTGATTGTCTATCACTTTTGAAAACTTGCCAATGGACTTCATTATTTAGCACTGATGGCCTCATCACCACCTTGACATGTGGCTAAACCTTGGCTTCTTTTAGCTTACTTGGAATATCAAACTGAACTCCCACTATTTCTAACCTATCAACATGTTGATTTTAGTTCCTTGGTACAACTTAGATGTTGAAGGCTTCAAAATATTTCATTAGGTTCCACACTCTATTTTTGTAAGACCTCATCAAAGGATTCTTTGTAACATTCAAGCCTCTAACCTGGTTCACTATAAGCTCACTATCTTCATATGCTTACAACATTTTAATTCCTCTTTTATTGGCCCATTGGAAACCATAGATTAGGCCTTCATATTCTACTACATTTGAAGAGCAACTGAAATGAAACCTATAGGAAGAGAAAAGCTTATTACCTGAAGGGGAAACTAACATTGCCCCTGCACCCACTCCATTTTTACTCTTTGAACCATCAAAGAACAACCTCCACATACCATTGAGGTCTTCTTTAGGTCCAATGAGGGAAGGCATGAGTTGATTTTCTTCATGAAATAAATAAACACCCATGTCTCTTTCTTCAACACCTTACAAATGGTTGAGAAATTGATTATCCCACCATAGCATATCCAAGAACAAGTTTGGAACCTCCTTAGAATGAGTATTCAGTTCTTGACCAATTGTAAACTCATCCTCATTAAGGGTAGTATAATTGAGGTTTATGCTATTTAGCTGATGGGGTTCAATATGGAATTGTGTCATGGGTTTAGCCTTGATTGATACTTTATTCCCATACCTTGTTCTAAATTCCATGTAAGACCAATTTGTTTCAGGGTAACCCCCAATTTTGGTTGTGAATTCTCTAAAAAGACATAATGTAAAGTGATGGATGACATCAAGGATCAACACATCCTTCACCACCAAAACACTAGGGTAAGCATGTAGAGTCAAGCTTAATTCCTTGATGATACTTGATGGCTTTAGGGGAAGAACTGTCAACCTACATGACTCCCTTGGTATGCAACTCATATTTAAGATTTAGTTGATCAGCTATAGACTTTGGTATGACTGAAGTGTTAGCCCCACTATCTACCAAGCAATTATTCACCAAGGAATCATTGATAATTAATGAAATGTAGAATGGAGGGGGTTTGGCTATACTACCTGGCCTTTCTCCCAAAGGACCTTAGATTTCATTGTTGATAAACTCAATTTCCTTGCTTGGTTGTTTACATATAGTTATTGTAACACTTATCTTCAACAAACCTTCTTGAAGGATATCCACTTGACTAGGCATGAAAAGCATGTCCCACATTCATATGCTTACATCATATTTTTTCATTTGTTAAATGATGTTGATTGGTGTACCACCAACCTTTGCCTAGGTTTTGGGAGCTACTATTGCTAGCTTGGACAATGAAGGAGAGGTGATAGGAGGCTCCTTAAATGCTTCTTGGTTGTCACCCATATTCCTTCTTTTGAATCTTGTATTTTTTGAGACTAAGATGTGAGCCAAACTAGGGATGGATTATTGATTGGATGTATAACACTTTTCTTATTCACTAATAACCATGTAGCTTCTGACTAGTTTGATACCTAATTCAATCCTTGTTCTTATGGAGGCTACTCTAGCTTTGTCATCATGGGGATCTTTGTGCTTTGATCCATAAGAGCCCATAAGCAAAAACCTGCCACCATTGGTCATTAAAAGCCTGGTTAGAACCATTAGTTGGGATAATAGACTGCCCAAAAGACTGATTCTAAGGCATTGTCCCTTTAGCCTCTTTATCCATATTGTTTTGAATAGGAATCAAGGAATTGGAAGGGCATATAGTATTTGGATTATAATTATGTTGTCTAGCATAGTTAGGATGCCCTTGTCTTGTGAAAATTCCTTTGTAGGGTGGCCTATTTGCTTGATAAGGCTATTGTTGAGGTTGATATGGATTTTGATATGGCTTACTGTAAGCTTGTTGTCTCTTGACATTGACCACATCATTCCCCAAGGATTAGAGCATGCTCTTCAGTTCTAAGTAGTTATTTTACTCTTGGGAGCCACTGGATCCACTAGTGGAGGCCTTCTCTTGCTTTGGTGAAGGTATAACAACAATTGTTGGAGTTAGAAGAATAACAACAAGTGGAAGAACAACTATAGGAGGTGGTATGATCTTAGGGAAAAGAGGCATTGAGAGTCTAGGAGTATGCTTGCCAGCCTAAACCAGGCAATTTTATGCTTTAATAGCCACCTCATAAGCATTTGGTAATATATCCCCTCCCATGGATTGGATCATTAATACTAAGTCATTATTTAGAGACTTCAAATAATATAAGAATGTAAAGTTTGGGGATGGTTTAATAGTAGCTAGAATTCTGTCCCAAGCCTTTTGGAATCTTGTGTTGAAGTCTTGTATAACTTCATGAGGAGCTCTCTTGATTGTGGTCAACTATTCTGTAAGTGAAAATGGTCACTCTTATTTGCAAACTTCTTGTATAAGGCTATTCACAACTAATCCCATGATTGAATTGAGCTAGACCTCTATACCAATATAAAGCATTTCCCTTAAAGGATACAACCAATAGCTTAATGGCTACATTTTTTACTATGACATTATGAATATTGCATAAATTGGCTATCTATGATGTGTTTAGTAGGAGTTATAGCTTGGTCTCCTATGAAATATGGGACACTTTTGAGGGCTGCTACTGGCATAGGGTCATATTGTGGCAAATTCAAAGGACTTTGGCCACTAAATCCCATAAAATCTCCTTGGGGAGTAATGTTAGCAAGAGGGGCTAATAAGGATATTCTTGTGTAGGTATATCTTATGACTAGTTTAGGAAAATGGTGCCCTACATATGGATGAGTATGGGCAAACCTTAAACTTTTTGCTGAGTTCAAAGGAAATTCAACAAATTTAGAAGGGATACCTCTAGAAGTTGATCTTGTGGTTACCTTTGGCATGAAAAATGGCTACTATTATACCACCAGATAGCTAGGTGTTCTTTGGAGTTACCAGATACTTAAAGATGAAAGCTACCACTACTACAAATTGATTAAACCAACATCAAAATTGATCAATATTTCTTGGAAATGGAAATAAAAATGGTAGTGTGTCCTACCAAGTGTGCTAAAAACTATTGTAGGCTATAATTTCACCCTTGTGGGAGATTTTTTTAGGCTCTCACACTTCTAGCTACAAGCATTGGGATAACCTCGGGCTGTGGGTATTCTATAGTGAGGTTGAACCTCTAAGATTTTTAATGAGGCTAGTTCCTTAGATACTTCACTTTAGCTCTTATTTCCCACACTAAAATCTTCTGATGGCTAAAAAAAGGGATAAAAGGGTAACATAAAGGGGAAATCTAAGCTAAGGGAGGTGATGCACCAAAAAAGAAATGATCCACTTCAGTTTGGAAATCTAATCAAATACTGATGAATCTAACTAGGATATGGATTATTCTAATTCTTCTTCAAGGCCATGGGCATGAAAATTTGTGTGAGGGTTGAAGGGGAACCCTCCATTTTGAAGGATGGAAAGGGATAGGTCTATGTGAGACACTATGAGTCTGTAACACTCTAAGGAGGGATTGATGTTTGGAGACTTCACACAACCTACATAGAACTAAGAAAAATCAAAGCAAGATGTTTGGAAAAGTTACAGATGATGAACAACAACATACATTCTGTAAATAAAATCCAAATATGCACACTTGACTTTAACCAGAATCAGAAAGCTTTCCTTATATTGCTTCAAAAGAGTTTTTACAAAGCAATTTTGGTAGAGTCACTTTATCACTAGTTGAGAGATAGTTTTTTGGCTCAAAGGTCCCTATTTATAACAAAAAAGGCTAGAAGAAGAAGGGAACTCATTAAAAACTGGGAGGGAAGCCATAAATTCCATGTAACCACCACTGTCATCCTTATTTGACCATGGAGTGAGTTGTTTAAGGTCACCTTAATCTTCTTGATCCCATCCTACATTCAAGTCACCCTTGGGTGGATTTTGAGGAAGTCATGTCATGGGTGGCTGGATGTCTCCACTTAGTGTGATTGAGTTGATACTTGCATTAAAAATCAGCATACTCCTTTCACCTTCATGTGTCTTGTCTAAATAAGGATGAAGTCTCCATACTTTGAAACTTAGGCTAAACCATGCTGCATTTTATCATGAAACCATTCATTGAGAGTGAGAGCCATATCAAAGGATAAAAACCTTCATTAATTTGCACCTACTAGCTTCCACTAATCGCTTGGACTCTCCTTTGCTCTAATTGGTCATTGGAAGTTATCTCAGATCATTGGCTTCACCGACCCCACTTTTGTATTTGATCCATTAGATCTGAATGTATGATCAATCATGAGCCCTTGGATCCTTCTCCTAACTTATCAACACATTACATTTCTTACTACATGTCAAATCCTGGAATCCCTTGACCATTTGACTTATTTTGCTCCATCGATCTGGGTCTGTGTAATCTTGACAAGTGTCACCTCTTTGTTTATTGTTCTCTTTACCACTTACTACTTACATGCTTATTTATTTGGGATTTTCATTTCTCAACTTTTCTTGAAGATCCATTTCTTTTAGACTTTTCTCCCAAAGAAAATCCTTCTAAAGGAATTCCTTCAGATTTTTGTCTGAACCAATCCATTTTTCCATACCACTTTCCTGAACTATTTCCTTTGGGATTTTAGTTGGGGCACTTTTCTGAGGGGTAAGTACCCTTTGGGTTCTTGACAATGGACCTTTCTAAAAGGAACATACCCGATGGAAAAATTGAAAATGTCCCTTTCTTTTTAACTTGGGAACTTTCCTTTAGAGAATTTTTCTGTGACAATATCTCCTTTGACTCCTTCCAAGTGCCTTTCAGAATTATTTAGGTGCCCTTCAAAACTTTGAAAGTGCCCTTCAAATTTTTTAAAATGGAACCTTCCGAAAGGAACATACCCTTCAAAAAAATTTAAAAGGTCCCTTTCCTTCAGGGAAAAATGAAAAATACCCTTTGGAAAATTATTTTAGATAAAATGTCTAAAATAATTACTAATGTTTTGAACAAACACTTGTCCTTCAAATTTTTTTTTTGGACAAAATATTTGAAGAAATTCCTTTCCTTAGCTTGAACAAAAACTATGAAAGAAAGCACTTGGTGAAGAAAAGGAGAGTCCTGAGAAGTCCCAAAAGAATTATAAGGCAATCTTTCTTCTTACTTCATCGGTTTTTTTTACACTTGCCTACTTTGGACTTTCCACTATTTTCAACTTATAAGGCAATTTAAGTAAAGCAGTTCTACTGATGGAGTCCATAGTTCTTCTGATAGAGCCCATAGATATTTTGATGGAGTCTATAGTTATTTTGATGGAGTTTATAGATTTGATGAACTCATGCTTGAAATGCTTGAACTACTTGGTTTCACCATGAAAACTACTCAAGAACCTTTTTCTTTACTCTATAGACCCGTCCCTTAGAATTTGACAAAATACACTTTAAGCAATCTTAAAGTGTTTCAAAAGCTTTGTGAGAACTATGAGATATCTCTTGTCCACTCATTTCATCTAGGACATTTGTTCATTTTCTCATCCATTATCAACTTAATCCACCTAGGTGTAGCTTGGTATATGGGCCAAAATTGGCCAACAATACCATGATTAAAATCTTCCACTTACCAATTGGGCATACAAGTGGTTTTTCATCTTAGTAAGAGACCTTGAAATTGACTTAATCTTGTCTGCTATATTTTTAATCTTAGTCCTTCACAATGATATTGTGGGTTAGTTTATATCTCCTCAAGATTACCTGCAACATGGGCATCACCTATCACATAATCCCACTGGCTTGTATGTAATCTAAGGAGACTCATCTTAAAATTTACCTTGTACTATGTCAATAAAATCTTTGAATAAATTATTTGTAACCTACTTCATGGAGGTTTTGGAGTTATATGAGTTATAGAAGTAATGTTTCACACACATTGAGATTAGTTAGGAACTGTGAAGACACTTTACCAAGCCTGAAACTTTCTTTAATTTACACTTTAATGCCATAGCCTTTCTAGTGTTGCATTATTTATCACAAGGAAATGTCTAGAACATTTCCATTAACATGAGAGGATTGAGACATCTCCCCAAAAATTTTGAAACTCTAATTGTCTAGTACACAATGAATTTCATGTTTGATCTAGTAGAGGGTCAATAATTTATCTTTGCACATCTTCTTAAAGAGGCCTTGAATAAACTTGCATTTATTTACTAGAGTTATTGAAGATATTCAGGATTATAATCCATTTATAGGGTTAAGATATGAACCATAATATTATATTAAGGTTTTATAAAACTCACAAGAGGCCCTGTAAGTTGATTTCAAACTTTTGATCTCTTATGAAATTTTCTCAAACCTTTTCTTGTCAACCATGAGGTCCATTTAGTAGGACTTGAAAACTGGTCCAAATATGATAAAAGTCTTATAACTCTACTTATAACTCAACTCTTTGATTCAAAATAAAGACACCTCATTCATACATAGGTTTCTTGATTATCTCTATCTCAAGGACCTCTATCATCATTTAATTATATGGAAATCTCTTATGTAAACAAGAAAACATCTTAGTCTCAGACCTTGATTTTTATATCTCTATACTCAAACATATCTTTTATGAATCTTGGGTTTCTCTACCTCAAGATAGTTCCAAATCACTCAGTACTTCACCCTTACACCACCTTTTAGTTCTTAAATGTTCTAAAACTTAGAAATAGTAGGGTTTGGACTGTGTTTCCTAGGTAGGTAGACCCTAAAACTCACATAACTATTATTGTAATCACCCTAGTAACCTAAAATGACTTTAACCATCTAAAAATGATAAATCATAACTCTATATCCAATTTCATAAACTTCTACTAGGTAAAACAAAATATATGAGGATTTATTAGTTCTTAAAACCCTAGCCAAAAAACACCTAAACACAGACATGAGAGCAAAATTTCATGAGAACATTCACCTTTTGTAAATTATTATGGGGTATTAATGATTTTATGTAGATTTAAACATACCTATCCCACTCTTACAACTATTTTTACCACTTGAACAATACTCAATGATAGATTAAGACTATCATTTTGACTATCATGATACCAATTCCAAAACTCATACCTATAATTCCATTGGAAGGGTCTTGAGGTTTAGATATAACCTTGTCATGAGGCCATGGAACATTTAAATACATCTCATAACATATAATCATTGTCATAGGATAGGAAAAGGTTCTAGAGGCCTTGAGGAATAATGTACCCCCTAAAACTTATAATTATCATCTTCCACTTTTGCATGGGCCTAATAATCTCAATCTCTATTCACTTGTCTTAAAACATGTCTTGGATGGTATTGATGCAAGGGAAAACTTATAAATATTCTCATTAAATGATTTTTTATGGAATTTACACTAAGATAAAACCCCTTAAAACTCATTTTAACTTCACTTTTTCCTACAAACATGTATATGTTTTTCTCCTAATTTGAAACCTTCTTGATCATGATTACCTAGAATCCCATCAGTATACCACTTGTTTAGAGAGTATTAAGTTCAAGGGGAGGGTTTTTGTCTTTCTTGTGCCTCCTTATTTCAAGTGAGAAACACTTCAAAACATGTTATTACTCCATTCTTGTGTTTTCAAGCCTATATAGGCCATCTCAAATTGAACCTTTTCTAAATTTTGAGAAGGGATTTCATGAGCCTGTACCTTACTTGGAATGAAATAGAAGTAGGAGGAGGAATCATCAAATTATTTTTGGTCCTTCCATTTAGAGGTAAACACCTTGAAACACATTAGAGACCTAATATTTATTTGTAGGTCTATAAGTCTTCTCTTCAAACATCAAAGCCTCATGTGAGGCTTAACTTGGAATCTTATGGGCTTGCACTATGTTTGGATGGTATTTTATGTAACGTAAATTTTCATGGCCTAATTTTAGACCATTCTATAAGAGATTAATACTTAAAAATGCATTAAAAACCTTACATTTATTATAGACCTGCATATGTACTTAAGAAGCTTAAAACCTTCATTTAAACCTTTAGCATGGACCTCATGGCATACAACCTACTTGGAGGGATACCAAGGGGAGAATGACATCAACTCAAGACCTTTTACGAATCCATCTAGTTCACTTAAACAAACATCAAAATGATAAAAGATATATCCATGGGCTCTTAGGGTTTAATAAGGTTTAGGAGTAGTCTGTGGTCTTCTTGGCCATTTGATGTGGATTAAAGCTATACCATCTAGTTAAATGGCTTAAAAAGGTGCTTAATAGACTACTTAACCTATTACATGAACTGTTATCTGCCGTTAAACATTATAAATGAGACTAAAACTCAAATTGTGCTCTTGTCAATCTTTTCTACGTGCTATTTTAGCTCCTTAAGAATGATTTATAGCGTTTGTTTGATCTTTTTTAATTCTAAACACCTAACAGGGGTTCTTCAAGACCTCTTCCTTCCTCTTAAATGATCATAATATTCCATGTAACTCCTGAACAAAGATGGTATGTCTTATAAAAATGCCTATAGGTTCCTATAACGGATATTTGAGGTTGGTTTTGCCTTTTTTTAAGGTTTGAGAGCATAGTTTTCATCTTTGAAGGATTGGAATGGCTTGGGAATGGTGTAAAGGATCTCATGTGACCCTAATTTATGTTTTAGGACCATAGTAAAACTCTTTAATTTTCAATAATGCCTCATAAAACCATAAATTTTCATTAAAACCCTCATGTTTGGAGGATTTCCTACCTTACTCTGCATGTTATGGCATCAAGGAAGATTTTATACATCCTATATAGGCTTGAATAAGGTTTCAATCCTGATTTTATGCATGAAATCTCCATAAGAACTTTTAACTTGTGCATTTAAGGCCAAAACCTACAATTATAGGTCTCTAATTTAATGAAAGCCTTGTACATGGCTTATCTTCATGTGATTTCACCTAAAACCTACCATTTCCTCTATGAATATATCTCCTTTCCATTGTATAAACTTAATATTAGACTCTAAGGCCACACACTCTCTAGAACCATGGTGTTTTCTCTTTGAAGCTCTAGGAAAACTTGTAAAATGATTGAAAGCTCATGTTTTTGAGCTTTTGTCTTTGAAACCATGATAAAGCATTTAATATATCATTTTAAATTATCTTCAATAGACCTATAAAACACTCTTAAAACAATCAAACCTCCATGATCATGCTTATAGACAACAATTTTGTGATAGTCAAGTGTACTTATCCATGTTGGGGGAGTTAAAATCCACCAAAAATAAAAGTGGATGGAAATAACTAGCTTTAAAACCCTTTTAACTAGTTTTATGGACTAGATAGGGTCATGGTTGGGTTTTCAAACATTATAATGATCTTTATGAAGCATTAAGAAGGCCTACTTTCTTAAAAATTACTTTAATGACCCAAGTTTGATCTCTTTGACCTTTTGATGTGTTCATGACTTATCATACTTCTTAAGGCTTATTTTGACCTTAATATTAATTGGAAAACACTCTTAGGACTCATTTACCTTGCTCATAACCTTTAGATGACACATTAGACCCTTAACAAGATATTACATTATCCTCAATTTGAATGCTTCTAGTCATGGAATGAGGTCTATCATAGTTAATTAGGACTTGAACAAGGCTTTAAGACACATTTTTTGCATTGAGGAGTCTTCTAATAAGCCTAAAAAAAATAATGCCTCTAACAATGATTTTAAGACTCTTTCAATGAGCAAGAGTACATGAAATATTGATAGATCATGCATACCTCACCATGAACTCACCTAATCATCATGATATGCTTGTAAGGAGCTAGTACTAAACTAGTTTTTGTAAAAACATTACCCCGTTCCAAGTATGTAAATGTTATAGGGGCCAAGGATGTCTAGATTATCCAACATGACCCATTCAAAACTCCACTAATTCCACATTAGATCATGCTTAAAATTATATCTAAAGTTAATATTATAATAAATAAATGTTTCTCTAATTTTTCTTTTTTGACTATTAAAATAATATTACCATTTGAATGGCATTTTTGAATATATAAAAATCATTAAAAAATTCATGACATGGTTAAGTGTCTATCTTGTGTCCACCCCCACCTAGGTTCAAATCTTGCATGGCGTGTGGGGTCAGTTGTTGTCATTAGTGACATTGGTGACATATGTGATATTAGTGATGTCATTGACACTAGAGATGTTGGTGATTATGTGGATGTAAGGGGCATGTGAGCGTCTCGTTTGTGTCCTAGAATAGTTCTTATCTCCACTCAATGTTACCCCATCTAGTTCATAGCTCTCGATTATGTAAAAGTATTTACCAATATCTAATAAAAAAAAATTTAAGGTAGGGTTCCAAATTTAAAGGTCATATGAAGGGATTCCATGTAAGAGTTAAATTTTATGGACAATCTTGGATAGACTATGGAATATATTTATGATTATTAATCATTCAAAATTGCACTTCAAAATTTATGAAAAAACATTTTTACAACTATTCAATCCTTATTTTTATATATTTCTCAAAAAATGATATATTTTACTAACCCTATTACCCAAAATTATCATCTCGTTGATATTTTAAGCATGGGATATCGATGATGACTACTGAGCCTAATTGCATGAAATCAAATGAATTATATCTACCTGAGTAAGCCCACAACTAATGCATATCATAAAGAATTAGGCATAGGTGGTTATTTGTTCCATTTGACCATTATCATCTTCATTATTATAAATTAAGATATGTGTAGAAGTAATATTCTTAGTAGTCTATTTTGAAATTTAAAATTTATCCAATATTTAATAACGTCAATGAGTATAAGTAATTTTTCATTTGATAGAAGCTAAAGTAAGTTGTAAGTTGAACTTGGAAATCCACATCTGCATTGTATTTAATTGGCCTCATACTATAATAATATTTTTCAATACCATCACTATTATAAATGCCATCCCAAATTAAAATCTCTAAAAATTATGTTGGCATCCAAATTTTGTAATTAGATGCATAGAAATATATAATTATTAGTGTATATTCAACAACATATTTTTAAGTTTTTTATTTTCAAAACCATGATATGGGGGGATTTGTGTTACATTTTATTTTAATATATATTTTTTGTAATTAATCTATAATAATTATTCTCCATTCCAAGATACATAATTAATAAGATAATTTGTTTTGATGCCACTATAAGAATATAGATGGAGTGCTCTGTACATGATGACATTTGAGCTAAATACTTGGCCAACATAAAAGGAGTATCTATGTTCACTATAGTTGAAGTTGAAAAAAAATTCAAAATCCACATCAGGAGGGTGAATCTTAAAATGAAGAACAATGGCAAGATTATGAACTAGGTTCCAACAACTTAAATTGTCTCTCTTATTGTGAAGGCTTATTCACTCTTTTGGGATATATTTTTTGGTTTGGTGTCCCATAGAATATTTTTGATCTAGTTGATATTATTAAAATATCTATCTATCTATCTATCTATCTATCTATCTATCTATCTATCTATCTATCTATCTATCTATCTATCTATCTATCTATCTATCTATCTATCTGTCTGTCTGTCTGTCTGTCTGTCTGTCTATCTTAAATTCACTATTAAAATTAAATACAATCTTTTGTATTACTCCGTCGTATTGTATGTTCTGGGTTTGTTCCCCATGTTTTGTTGAGCCTTTTTTTTTCTTCCATTTAATTAGAGAAAAGTTGGTATGGGTGTGGATCATGAATGTTTTCATGTTTTCATACCATTTTATGATACTCTCTATCTTTTAACTATTAAGGACCCCCTCAACCTCTAACAACTATCTTTAATTTTTTTTAATAATCTTTACATTCTGAAGATAGTGTGAATATTTTTAGCACTACAAAGCATTGTCAATATCATATAGTATGTCTATAGACGTATGATTTTGAATTCGTATTTTACTCACTTTACAAACATATATCATTAATATTTGATATAAATAAACATTCACATTATTCTACATTGTCAAATCCTATTTATAATACTTAATTTTTATTCACGAAATTGGATTTATAACTACTAATTATTATTTAAACAAATCAAATATTAAAAATAAACTTGTAGTTTTTTAGGTAAAACCTATTTTTTTATCAAATATAAGAGTTATGTGGTCGATCTCACATTTATTAATCAAAACCAATGATTACAATAAGGCCTTAAGAGCCTAAAAAAACCAAAACCAAATAAAACATAAAAAAAAGCCAACCAAAGACACCAATAACAAACAATGACCCAAAATAGAAGGCCCAAGACCAAGCCTACCAAAATTCCATAACCCATCAACTAGACCTATCCCAGCCAAGCCAACTCATGATGAAAGAAATAAATTCTCACTATCATAGTGACTGAGCTTGGCTACCACATCCACTGCCCATATGTACCAATGCCACATCACCATTTCCAGATAAACCACCCAATATTAATTCCCCAAGACCCTTTAAATGCTTAGTTTTAGCCACTTCCACTACCTTAGACACTTGGGCTAGCCTACCCATTCTACCACCCTGACCATGATGACCACTGTGACCACCTCACCTTCCTTGAATGATCCTATCCAATATATGTCCAACCAATCTAGGGGAATGGAAGGCATCCTCCATACTACCTCACATGGAACTCATCACTACATGTATTCATTATATTGGCCTTCCTATTATCAAGCTATCCCTCTAGATATCACCTAACAATGAAAATTAGTAGCTGACACACCAAATAACTACCCCAAAATCCTTGCTATTGATATTACCCTAATCAACTACTGAAGGTCAAAAATAGCTACCAATGATGCCATAAGAACCTTGAAAACTTAAATGTATAGTACTGAAGTAAACCCCTTACCAAAAATGGTTGATGTAACAATTATTGAAGATGTTATACAAAACCAAACACTATCATGTATCATTAATCTATCCAAGTAGTCCTTGACACCATTAGCCTCCTTAAAGAAATAGGAGAGCTCACTAATAGAGAAGGAATCAAGTACATGTTGTAGCATAAAATCACACGCTATGAGAGGGTTATTTAGGCTCTTTCACTCCTAGATACACTATTAGATCAACTTAAGGCTATATGTATCCTTTAATGAGGTTGAACCTTCAAAGAAGGCTGACTTCTTCTTGGTAGATCACCTAAACTAATATTTTGACTTGTAAAATGGATATAAAAGGGGGATGGGATGACTAAGAACATTAAATAGGTGATGCACCAAATTAAATGACACTCTAATAAGTTTGAAACAAACACTAATTTAGCATAAATACAATATTTACTCACATAATCTCACAAACTAGCCAATTTACATAAGTATTTATTAAACTAGACTCACAAAGCAATAAATGAAGTAAAGAGGGGTTCTAAAAATCACACTAAACATCTATTAGTGATAGAAAAAGCACAAGTTTAGACCTAAAAAGAGGAAAGAAAGAAGGACAATGACCATAGAATAATATTTCTTCATAAATCCATCATGCACAAACTTACTAAACACAAGTTAAAGGCAAGAGATAGTTGAAATAATAATCTTATTGATTCAAAATGTAGTTCTTACAAATTTTTACATAGTTTTCCCTTGTCAAATGAGAGTATATCTTACAAATGGGGAAGAAATGGGAGATATATGAGAAAAGGGAAGAGAGAGAGGAGAAATAAGCACTCAAAAATCAATAATGAAACACAACCACCTTCCATAGAGTCTCAACCACATTTGGATCAATTAGCAGTAATCTCCTCTCAACAAATTAACCTTTATTAGTCTAAAGGGTATTCAAGCTTTCTCATTGGCCAAGAAAAAGACTAGAAGATGAAAACCTTTGAGGATTATGATGTCATATCCCACTCACATGAGAGAAGTATTTAAAGACTAGGAAATACAATGAATGTTCCAAATTGATCTCCTAACCACCAAACTCTCCCTCTTGGACTTCTACACCCCACTCCACTTGTGCTTATAGAAGCTTTTTGGCACATGGTTAGTTGTCTTGGCATTTGATGCTTAACTGACCATGGAGATTATATTTTAGAGTTCATTTTTTGATGTTTTATTTTATTCTTAACTCTTCTTTTCTCCTCCAGTCTAAAATAAACTCCATGAAACCAATAAATTTCATAGACTCCATTGATGGAGGTCTCTAAGCTTGAGCCATCTTCAACCAGGTGCCCTAAAACCTAATCCCAAGACCATTTAGAACCATGACAACCACTTATGGACCTTTAGAAGGATTATAAACATCTATATTATGCATATTAGGGAGAAAACAAAGTTTCATGCCACTTTCCAAACCTACAACAATGGTGGAAATCACCATTAAACCTGTAACATTTCGTAGATTGTCAAAAAAATTGGGTTTTGACACTTTAGCTTAGTAAGGCACCCTAGAAACCACTGTGAAAAGATCCAAGTGCAATATAATGATTATTCAGGCCCTATTTGGCCTCTTACATGTATTTAGACCATTTTTTTTGTTTAAAGACTTATAAAAATAGACATTTTAGGAAATTTTAGGCCTCCTAGGCACCCACACCTACCAAAATATTTAAAAAATATTTAGAGAGTTATCTACACATTAAAGGTGTTTTTCAACTGATTTTAGTCAATTTCATGGACTTATGAGTCCAAAAACCCAAAATTGGTTAGAAAGGCTCCTTTGGTAACTCAGAGAGGCTCATCTTCTTGATGATTGTTCATAAAATGTAAAAATCCATTTTATAACTTATTGGTAAAAATATTTATTCTATATAACCCTTAAACATCCTTGAAAATTGTGGGTTCCCATGTAGAAGTTATGAAAAGATACATAGGTAAAGAAATTTTCTAGGAGGGTTTATAATCATTCTGGACATGCTTATTCTCTTAGTGATTGTTCATAAAAATTATACCCTGAACCAACCTAAATGCATAATTAATTTCAATTAAATATTGGTACTCAAAATATACTAAAATCATTTAGCCCAACTCCTCAAGGTATGAAAGGTACGAGCATCTGAAGAGGGACCGTGTCTTAGCCTTGAAAAGATCAAATTCCTCTAAAGGACCAATTTGAAATTTTATCCTAATATTATTTTATTTAAAAACCCTTCATAGGAATTTTAAAATCCCATCATATCATTTTCAATGTGTCATCTTGATTAGAGGGTTTGAAAATGCCTTTTGGTGTTATAAGCCTTCTAGGACTTAAAACAAGTTTTAAGGCCTAAATGGCCAAATCTGAATATTGGAGTTCTTGAGACACATGTAAGATGATATGGGATAAAAACATAGTTTTCATGTGTCTCACTGATTTAATTAGTATTCTCTTTTTCAAATGATAAAAAATCTAACTTTGTTATTTGTGTCTTTGAGACTCCCTATGGGGTTTCTAGCCTGCTTGTGTGTTTGCATGGAGATTTGACTGTGAACACTCTTGAAATGTGTTTTAGATACTGAGAATAATAATATTATTTTTTTAAAACACTTAATATAAGTTGAAAACCTCTTTCCACACCTTTAACCTCTTCAAGAACTACTCATGCTATATTGATGACTGTGTTTAGACAGGGTAATGATTGTGTAAAAATAGTGGATAATTACACTTGTAAAATTACCCTAAAAATATGATTAATAGGTATATTAAGTCATGAGGACCAATCATAACAATTTTCATGATTGGAAGATGCATATTTTGGCTTGTAGATGAATTTTCTCAAACTTTACCATGAGCTACCTACTTGCTTCCTTAATACCTAAACTTGCCTTCAAATAAATTTTTGATTGAAAACTTGAATTTTTAAAACTCCATAGAGAATAATATGTTACCAAAATCATATTTCACTATTTTAAGACCTCTCCAAGGATTAAACTCCTCATTATCACTCAAACCTGACAAAACTTCATTTGGTCTCCAATGGTTGCCTTATTGATTGGTGTTTGACTATGACATAATAATGGGACATTTAACCATGTGTATGACTATATAAAAAGAATGGGAAGATTTAATGGGTCATCAGTACCATTTTTACTAAATTTCATGTTTTGACTTGACCTGTAGATGCTCCAAAATGACCAATTCCTCCAAGATAGGCTCCAATATTAATTGTGATTAGACATGAGGTTGACTGTGATAAAAAGGTGAATCATTACCCTTATTAAAAGACATAAAAAATATTTTTTCTAGATATATTATTTCATGATTATTATCTAAACTAATTTTTAAGGCTAGATCATGCATATTTTGGCATGTAGACCATTTTTAGTAAAACTTAGCTTGAGCTGTCTGCTTGGTCTAGTTTCAAGATTGAGGTTTTCCTCTTTTTTCCTTGGTTTGAGATATAAAAATATTAATATTTATAGGATGTATCATTAATGGATTCCTTTAATTTATCTCACCTTCCATTTGTTAATCTACAACTTCATGCCACCCAAGTATGGCCTTACTCCTTCAAGAAGTCTCATCATGATTGTATGCCAACAATACTGAAGGTGATATGATGAGATGTGGATATGTTTAGTGATCAATATATATTTATTTGTGCTTATATACTCTTCACATCACTAAAAATTTTACACCTTTATCTTTTTTGGCAAACAAACTCTTCAAATAATTTTCTAGGCCTTGTACATAGTCAAAACTGTACAACAGGCCTGCACCTTCTTATTTATGAGCTTGGAAATATTTTAATACTCTTGATTAAGTTTTGGGCATGTAAATTTATCATTTTAATACATATAATATCTCACATTATTCCTTCTTAAATAGATGGTATTTATCGTTTCCACCTTAGACATATGATTGCGTGAGAGGGATTACCATTGGAATGGTTGTAGGTGATCATGGCTATTGGTATGAATGTGTTAAAATATTTTAATTCCCATAATTATGTATTTAAATCATTACCATTTATCATATTAAACCATCTATTTTCACCTGAAAACTCCTTAATAGATCATTGAACCTCAACTTGTCTCACTAGCTTTTAGGTAGGCCTTTAACCTCATATGGCTATACGAGTACATTTTTTAAGGTTGAGCTTGAATAAGTATTGTCCTTGAGATTAATATATAATATGACTTTGACTCATAAAAATCCATCACTTATCATTGATATTAAATACCATTATGACACTCCACAAAAAGAGCCATTGTGCCTCCATCATTGGACTTAAAGACAAACTTGTATACTAGCAACTCACTTTGAATTTAGGTGTGCTCATGAGGTGAACTTAAATGAGTCTTGTGTTTAGAGGTCATAGATTTATGTATATTTTTAAAAACCATTTGTGAGATTCCTTAATTATGACAAAACCCTACGAAACCAAGGATCATGTCAAGACCTCACAACCTCAACGCTTGATTATAACATGCTTGATGAGTTCTCTACCCAGATGTAGGTATAGATTTTATTAAAAATATGAATTTGAGATAGAAATATATATGTAAAACCATTACTCATATTGGTTTTAACATATTATTTTAATGTAGATCAACTTGTTAAAAATCTAACTTTCCCAATTGAACAAACCTCACTTAGACCTTAAGGCCTTGCTAGTAGCCTTTTTTTTTGGTTTTTTCACTTGTATGGAAAAACAAGGATTGATCAAAAGAATCTAAGAATTATTGTAGATAACCTTTGTTAAGATACACCTATATAAGTTTTTTTTTTCAAACTCTCTCTCTAGATTCTCTTTATAGCAATAGGTCTCCTTAATTAGGCCTCTTAGTAGGCTAGTTCAACACAGTTCCCAAATACCATACTATCCTTGGTCGTACAGGTCTAAAACCACATTATTCACTTGGGGTACTTTAAAATAAAAAATATTAAATTTTTTTATGTTTATTTACTAGTTCAAAATCCTTATAATGGAATTTTACTATCAAAACCCTAATCTAGGGTTTCCTTCCCCTGCAGAGGCCTAAGAGGAAAAATAAATGATTTATGACCTCTGTAAGGTATTTTTTACTATTATGAAAGTTTCATAGGATTTTTATAAAAATTATTAACACTTTAAAATAATTATTTTATCCCTTTTCTATCTCTATTCCATTTTTCTAACCAAGATTTTGTTTGACTATGTAGGAATGGTAAGCTTCTACATGACTATATTAGGTTTTAGTAGGTCTGAGATCTATCTCTTTGGTTATAGGACATTGTAAAAAAATAGAGACCTATATAAAGTATTTATTACCTTCATCCACATTGATAAATTCATTTAAATACCTCATTAAATCCCAACTCCTTCCCATTCCTCACACATGCTTCTCTTCCATAGCCCTGCCTTCATTGTCCATCTCAAAACCTTGAACACAGGTCTCCTATAGATGAAAACTAATTCCTTAATTGGTTTTATATATTTTAATTGTGTCCAAAATGGTTAATTTATATTTAAAATAATCTAAACAAGTAACTCCTTTATATCATTTTACCATCAACTCCCTAAGTTTGAAGATATGCCTGCATTTTGTAAGGCTGTAGGTGTATTTTCATGAAATAAATGACCATAGACTAGTGTTTGGAGCCTTATTGAAAAATTTATGTGGTATGAACATTTTTAATTTATATTAATTAATTATTCACATCCAAAAATACCCTACACATCACTCCATAATGTCTCCAAGACCTCTTACTATGCATTTTAATTTGACTTGCACTATTCACTAGGTTGGCAAGATGTCTGATTTTCAAGAGTACCTAACCTTTGAGACTAAATAGAATAATTTTGACCCATTTAATTGGTAAATTTAATACCTTTAATATTTTTTCTATTTAATTAGGACTATATTTTCTAAATTGAAAAGTTTTATCACTTCTTTAGGACCTCCAACCTCTCAATTCTCCTTCAAACTAGTCTAAAATTGGACAATGTAAAGAGTCGACAGAGTTGTCAACCCAACCCTTACTTAAATTTACACCTCAATGTGTAGATAAGGATTATGTGTCCATATTATAATTATTTTATCATGGTTATCCTATTATTCACTTTGAAATCAATCTTAAGATAGAGACCTTCATACCACACATGTGAGAACATAACTAGAAGTGCAAAGGACTACTTGAATATTTTGTGTATACAACCTCTTAAGAGATGATATATTACCATTAAAAATTAATAAATGGTAATTTAATGTTAAAATAAATATACAGTGTTTCACAATTTCCAAACAACACTAACTACCCATCTTCTCATTATCTCTTCTTACATATCAGAGATTGATAGTCAAGGATTCAGACTATACAGACTGTCACCTCAGGTTAGGTCCAATGCAAGTAATATATACCATACTAGGAAATTTTTAGTGTCTTATAACCTTAAAGGAAATAATATAAACCTCTAAAGTTTTAATAGTCAATCCACTTGCTTATATTAAGAACTTTTCATACTTGGCTTACACCAAACACTAAAATGCTATGTAGGTGCAACTCTGAGTTTAGTAAGCCTATAGGTTTACATATGTCAAAATATATGAATTTAACTTATGGATAGTATTATAATGTTATGGAAACTATATTTTATAAAAATTGACTACCCTCTTA
Source organism: Torreya grandis (assembly GCA_037957365.1). Classification (NCBI taxonomy): domain Eukaryota; kingdom Viridiplantae; phylum Streptophyta; class Pinopsida; order Cupressales; family Taxaceae; genus Torreya; species Torreya grandis. The sequence continues at coordinate 1,967,318 of JARHVA010001287.1, read as the reverse complement.
TTCATAAGACACTCATGAAACTCAAGACTAGCTCTGAATTCCTAATATTAATCACTCATCAAGTGCCAAGCTGGATGTAGGTTACTATTTGAAAAGAACATGTAGGTGTAGATATTAGTGAGATTACTATGTTTAATTTCTAATGGAATTATATTAAGGAATTATTACCATCAATTTATTGAAACAAACTCACTCTCACATTAGAGTCTTGGAAATCTATATTTCACTTTACATGACTAGTCTCAACGACTGTGTTGTCTTCTCATAACTTAGAAGTGTTATATATTTCTATGTATGCCTTGAAACCTTAAATTCACAATCCTATAACACTAGAAACCTATTATACCATTCCATATTGAATTAAGTCAATCATTTTTTGAGAAACATGACTTATCTTCACCAAACTAGTTAGTCTTTGAGGCTCTCTGAGTATGGTTGTAGGTATCACTAATGGAGACCCCTGTAGGTGCTAATTTATGCCCAAGTATTATATTTAATCTCTTTGATTTAATTTGAGACATTTTTTTTCATTGAATATACTTATCTCATGACTTGAGACTAAATTCCAATTTTTACTAATGAATTATCCTCTCTAAAACCCTCTCAAACCACTACCACATTGGATTTCATTGTGTCTATCCATTAGTCTTTGGCTGTAGATGACCAATCCGAAGTTGATTTTGAATTCCTAGCTACCTAAGGTCTCACTCTTCACTTGAACATGATGTAATTAGAAACATCATCCCCTACTATGTCTTGGGTTCTTGAGTAACATATGATCATCTAAACATCCAACTTTCTTAGAACCCATACTAATAGGCTTGATTGTGGGTATTTTAAGGTAGCTTTTAAAAATGGAAAACTAATTCCTTTATTGGTTTTCAATATAGCCTTTGGTACTTACCATCGTTCTAAACCATTTAAATAATTCTACCTCTCTACCAAGCAATCTTGAATAAACCTCAACCTCATATCACTTCTTAAGCCAAAAATATGGCTTTAGGTCTCCATTTAGAGGTGTATGACTATCAAGAAATGATTTTAAGGTCTACACATCCTCCTTAGTTGATCATGAAACTTCTCAAACTCCCTTTACTCTTTCTTGAAAATTTTTTCATGAGATGAAGGTGAGATTGAAATTGGTGATGTGAATAGAGGATGAGAGCTATGAATGGAGGGTGGAAAGGAGTTTTATTATAGTGGGAAAGGTAGTGATAAGGTAGTGAGTATGAATGAGACAAAATGGAGGTGAAAAAGGACATGAAGAGCATGTCAAAACCAAATTTAAGATCCCAATGCAAGCATGAGTGAATCCTTGAACACATATATAAATTTGGAGGCCATTATAGGTGGATAATAAGGTGAATTTGAAACTCAATAATATTCTAGGAACCTTAAAATATGTTAAAAAACCTTAATATTAGATAATAAGGGTTTTACAAGTTGTTTCTTGACCAAGGCAAGATTTTCATGATTGAATTTATATATCTTCATTGGAAATTTGGAAAGGATGATTCCCTCATCACTTGGTGATCATGAATTCCACTCAAATTAACCTCTTAAGACTACTCATTACCTCTTTTTACTCTGAGATAAGACTGAGACTGCTACAGATGGTGTTTTACCATATAAGACTAGTCCTCATTTGACCTATCAAGGATTTGATGAATTACTAAGGATTTATGTGAAAATATCAATTGTTTAAGTTGATGTGTCATAAGGAGGTGGAGTGTCCATTATCATTATAACCCATGTTTTGCTCCAACATTGATCAAATGGAGCATTCATAAGGACAACATAGGAAATGGGTTTTATGCCATAAGTAACTTCCTAGAATGAGTTAGATAATGAAACAAATTATAATAGGTCATATTTTACCCTTAAATAACTCCCCTAAAACCATTATTCCTCATTAAATTCTGAAGTAAAGAAATAAAAGAAAAACTGGACCCTATCTAGATGAATAAGCCATTTATACACCCCTGCATTATTAGTGATTGTTCATAGATATGGGGAGATGAAACATACAAAAAATTAAAAAATTTGTAAGGAAATTATGGTCCCTATCACTTACCAAAATTTTCTATCCCAACTCTCTCTTTCCTGACTGTATCAAGTGAAAACCTTAGGCTCTCCTAGAGTTGTCCAATATTACCCAAAATGGTTTTTCCTTAGCATGAAGAATTATAATATTGACCATGAAATAAAACACTTGGTAAATATTTTATATTTTTTAAATTACCTTTAATTCCTTATTTAAACCTTTTAAAATTCATGGACCTCCATTAATGTTAGAAAACTTATTTCATGACTAGTTTGCAACTAATAGTTTTTTTTACCTCTACTAGTTCTTGTGATGGAATTTGATTTTAGAGGCCTAAGAGAGGATATTAGGTACACCATGGAGTCATTAATATGATACTTGAGCCCTTGTATTAATCAAAATCTTCAAAAACATGTTCAACCAAAGTTTCAAAAGGCTCCAAAATGCATCTCTTTGCTTCCAAACTCCTCTCCTCCACTCCAAATGACTTGAAATGGATTTGAACATGTAAAAATAGGTAAAAAATTCCTTAAATAGGTGGGATGAATTAAAAACTAATTTTTCTTCCTTAAAAGTCTCTTTTTCACTTACAAATTTCTATTTGGAAGACCTTTAAGTCATCTAATGCACTTTTGGGGGTCTTTTGGGAAAATTATCTTTGTTAGACCTAATTTATAACCCATTATAATATATTAATTTTTTTAAAAACCTCCTTCATTCCATAAATTATCAAACCCCCTGGAAACTTGTTGGATCCTTCACTTGCAGTTCAAGACCCATTTCTAGGGTTTTTCCTTGAAATCTCCAAATTCAACTTAAAACTTGCTTAAAGTGTTTCAAAAGCTTGCAAGAGACATGAGGTAGTGTCATGAGGTTTATATTATCTTTCCACCATTGGATCATACACTTGAAAATAACCTGATCATCTCATCACACCACTCTAGGATCTTCTAGGATACTGCACTGCATTATCAAGTCAAGACTAACAAAAGACTAGTCATTGGGGATAAAAGGTTATTGAATGGTCTAGGAGAGTGGCCTGATCCATATAGAAATTTTTTTTGTATGTAGGAAAATTTTGGTCAATAGTGCCCCCAACATTTATGCAAGATATTATCAATATTCCAAGGTCATGCCTTTCAATTCTATAAAACACTGATTAAAACCATTGAGTCCCATTAAATGACCAACTTCTCAACACCACATTGAGCTAATAATATTAACCCAAAAAATAGATCCTGGGAATTTTATACATTATTGGTCCCATCGATAAGCTTCATAGAGGTAATTCTCACATGGATATACAAAAAAATGATAGAAAAGATAAATATACCTTTTATTTTTGACTATCCATTGATGTTATTTTCATTGAGATGACACAAAGTATAATTGATACCATGAAATATGTATGTGGTTGTTTAATGCCATGATATGATATTGAGCTTTTGTGGCTTAATTTTTTATTTAATATTCATCCTTAACATTTGGCTTTCCCACTTTTTGACAAATATCACATTCATGCACATGAAGGTGTGTGTCTTTTAAGATAGTAGGCCACCATATTACCACCAATTATACTTTTATAAATGTTACTTCTCCTCCATTATTCTCTATTAATCTTAACTAATATCTTAATATTACTCTTATTCTTCTCTATTTTATCTTTTTATCTAACTTAATCTTCTTATACTTGATAAAGACCCTATTTGGCCTTTAACTTCCAAAGACTCTTACCTTAGTCTTTCATTTAACACCCTTGTTATGGAATCACATGATCTTATTGATAATTTTTTTATATACCATGTTCATGTGTACTATGTGCTTTTTGCATCAATTTTATATCTGATTTCCCATACTCCTTCCATTCTTATCATAGGTTTTGGTGTTATCAACACCAGTTTTAAATTATGTGTTATCTTTGATTATTTTATATTATCTTTTCCTATCACTTTTTCATCTCCCTTTTCTGTAGAAACTTTGTTTGATTCTACCTTTGACTTTTCAATTTATAAAACTCATTATCTCATTCTTTCCTCTCTTTCTAATATTTATTTTTCCATATTCTCCTCTAATTTTTCATTTTTGATGTAGAGCATTATCATGTCTTACATGTTGAATAGATATTTTAAGCACCTCATTTCATATAAAAAATTGTAAACGACCATCTGATCAACTCACAAATTGGTCCTTATTTTCAAAAGATATAGTACCATTATTATATCTTTGAGGGGTGTTTGAAATTATAATGGTATTTTCTATTATGAAATCAAAATGCCACTTTGTGAGGTGGCCAGATGGCAATTTGCAATTGATTTTATAAATTGAGGTGCTTGTTATATTTGTTCAAGATGCAAGACATGATAATTATCTGCATCAAATTTCCATATCTATCCTTTATTTTTCTTATATTCTTTGCATGATTTACTACTTCTTTATTTGTCATAATATTTACCTTAAATTACTACCAAAAATTAATACTTTTCCCCGATTACATATTTGGGCACTCATAGCATATTTTCATGACATTCTCCACACCAATAGCACTAAAGTTTCCATTATGAAACATTCCATGTAATTCACACCCCCAACTGACAAGTGAATTGTCATTGAGTGATAAACCATTTGTGGCACTTTGTCAAGATGGTGACATTAATTGGACAAGATGAAAATTATGGTGGATAAGTATGCTATGAAAAGATTAGACAAAAAGGGGAAAATGTCCCATGGGTTAAACTAGTAGAATTGGGAATGTGCATGAATATACATGATTACATTACTAAATGTCTTAATGAAAAACATGATTATTTATGGAAAATATTGTCATCATGACCTTATTACCCATTAATTAAACATTATCTAGGTTATTTAAAATGACCACCCTATTGTTAAGAGTTGGGTATTGAACCCCTACAACTCATGATTTTCCCATGTTCTAGAATGCTCTAAATGAGTCATAAACCAAAATAATAATAAAAGTACATGATGAAAGATACATTAATTAAAAAATGGTTTTAAACACAAAACATAAATTTATGCACATCATATTTATTAGTACTATTAGATAGGAAAGGGATACAAAAGGTAACTTTATATACTTACAATTGGTAGGAGGGCATTGGCAAAAGAGGATTGGAGGAGTAGTTTTATAGTTTATTTCTCAACTAATCAGATCCGGTAACTAAAACATTTTTCTAGTCCTCAAGAAATCTAAACCTCTACACATGAAAATACCATTCTAATAAGTCAAATGGTTTATTGTATGCATCCCCTATTTTTTATAAAATCTAAAACGTTCTTATATCCCCTTTCATTTCATATCTTTATTTATTTCATTGAATTTATCTATTCCCTTCCAATTAGGTATGGGAAACTAGAAAATAAGAGGTTGATATGTTTTAAAAATCCAACTCAACATCTTCCTTATTTCCATGTCAATATATTTGGTGACTCTTTTGATATTTTTTGTGAACTTATACTTGATAATGGATCATTATTTTTCAATTCAAGGGTAAGCTAATTACATCTAACTAAATAAGCATTGTAGGTTTCTTGAACTATTTATATAATCAAGGCAAAGTACTAATTTTGGGATTCTATTTTTTCTATCCTAGTTCTTATAGCTACTTCCCTGTTGTTGATCATTGCATTCCAATATTCTTATATCACATCTATCCTATTATCCTCCCCTTTGATCATTGATGTGGTCTCTTTCTATTTATCATGATACTAATTGAATTCCTCAACTTTTCTTTTATCATTGGAAATATAATAATAAAAATATCTTATAAGAGCATCACCCAAATATATATTTTTCCATTCTTCATCATGAGGAACAACATATTTATGTATATAGAATTCACATAATTGATTTTGATCCTTAGGAGTGGAATTTTTATATATTTCAGGAGCGAGTCTCACTTACTAGTTTGGGAATGTCATAATAGACTCTCATGAATTGAAATTTCAACCACTACTCCTTAATGTAGATAACATACACTCTTATAGGAGGTCTACAACTAATTAGTTACACTATTAACTGACTCATATCTTCTACCTTATTTTTTAGTTTTAAAATTTGTGACTTAACATCTTTAACCTATTATTTAAATCTATGTTTTCATCTCTTAATTTAATAAACTAATTATTCCATTGAAACTTCATGGTCTGTATCTTGACATCCCCTTTCATGAATAATTCATCCTTAATAATTTTTTTGGTTTAACTGGAAATTATTGAAAAAGTATTTTCCATGTGTCTTGCAGCCCTAGGAGACACTTCTATTAGATTTTGAGCTATAGGGGATTAGAAAATTTCACTCTATACTTATACAACCATGGATAGTGTATTTAACTAATTATCCTTTTTCTCAAGCTCCTCAATGCATTCCCTAAGGGTTTCAATTTTATGTAGGACTTCTACCAATTTATGATTTTCTTCCTACCTATTTTGTTTAGGGTTTTCTTGTTTTGTCATTGTTAAATATCCATCCACCAAATTATCTTCTTGTTCCTCAAATTCTACCTCTTCTCTTAACACATTATATGAGGTACTCTAATGTTCCATATCTCTAAAAGATGAAATTTTAGTGCTGGATGAAGTAAAATTTCCTTCATCAAAACTAATAGTAGTGTAACTTTGATCTATAATGAGATCCTCATCTTTCTCAAATTATTACCCAATCTCTATTTGAATAAAATCATGGTTTATTGGAGTGCGTTATATTATTATTATACACATAATAATTTGTGATTATCTTCTAGGAGTGAGTGGAGTATGAACCTTTTGATTCTTCCTAGATATTCATGTAGAGGGGGTGTCTTAAACCCTCTTCTTACCTCTGCCCTAATAATTTGAGGAAGGAGTTAGTATTAAATTAATTATTGTTTATATCTCATGTCTCTCTATAGTCTATTCTCTCACATTCTCTTATTCTTCATCTATAGCCACTTCTTGTTCTTCAACATTCATTATTTTTTCTTTATCAACTGATTTGATTGTTCTTCTTCTAGTAATTGTTGAATTTTCAAGAAATTTTCCCAATTTAGGTTAGGTATTTATTTAATTAAACATATATGTACAATTAGCTGAATTATATAGTGATGGGACAAATATGTTGCCTTCCCTTTCTAATACTCCTTTTCCATTCTTCTCATCATATTTAACTGAAAGTTAGGTACAATCACCTTTATCCCATGTCTAATATGATTAAGGAGCTTAAACTATATTGCATACAACATTTAATATATATTCTCACAAGTTAATTACTTATAAATTTAGAGGGTAAATTTAACCCAAATCTAGGGTAATGAATAATTAAGTGTACCTTTGTTTGATGACTCTAACTTCTCTTTATCTATACAAAATAGAGTCCTAGTTGTAGTAATATTGGGATTCCTATGAAAAATTCCCATGTATGAGGTAGGCTAGTTACCTTTTATATAAAATATTTATTGACCTCCACTTGTAGTCCTTTGATAGTGGCAATATCATGCATTAAATTTTATGTAAAATTTTGGTAAATTATGTCATCAAACCCTATTACCTTTTCAAAATAACCAAGCCATCCTATTTTTTGAAAAAAGTTTTCAAATTTCCTTCTTCTCCTTAATATCCTAAGATTTATAGGTTATATTTTTGACCACTTATCCTCCCATCTCACCTGATTATTTTTGTTTTAGCACATGTGGTTTCTAGTTGTCTTAATTAAAATAAAGGGTTTTAGACTATGTTTTGTGTGAGGTATAATTAAAATAGTTCTTAATGTTTTATCTTCTAGTTAGTATACCCTTATAAATTTCCACATAGTCTTAAAATGTTTATTACCTTTATTTGATTACATGTTTGGGCTCCCATAATGTATTGTCATGGCATTCTCCATAGTTGTAGTACTTATTTTCATAATGTAACATTCCATGGAATTCAAACTTGCCAAATGACTGGTCACTCGTCCTTGAATGACAAACCAAGTATGATTATTGACATGTGGAATGGATACATTTATTATTTAGGATGGAAATTATGGTGGATAATTATGATGTTACACGATTAGCCAAAATGAGAAAATTGTTCCACACGTTAAACCTATAATTGCATTGGAAATGCATGATTACATTACTAAAAAGTGTCTTAATGAGATGATAATATACTCTTCATATAATAGACATGTGTAGAATAGGAATAATATTGTTTTAATGTTTAGAATGGACACTTATGTATTCTAAACTTTTTTAATAACACTATCAATTAAGAATCCAAAAAATCTTAGCTTATGTCTAATAAACATATGCCCTTTACACATAATATAAGAATATGAGATTCTTAATTGATAATATTCTTAATACATCAGAACTATGTAGAATGGTGAATATTATGAAGACATCTTGTTTAATCCTCATAGTATTGTTAGTTTGTGTATAACATGCCCATTCTCATTAGGAATTAAGAATCCAACAATATTAATTTGTGTAGAATGAGAACAATGGACATACGTAAATTATACGCAATAAACATATTGGATTCTTAATCGATAATGATCTTAGTATACTTGACTTGTGTATAATGGGGCATAATATGATTAATTATTTCTCAATGATCATAATATTATTGGATTATGTAGAATGGGTGCATGCCCATCTTGAAAAGGATAATAATTTCATCATTAATTAAGAATCTTGTAGTCTTAATTTGTGTAGATTGGGCACATACCTATTATATACATTAGATAAGAATGATATCAAATAATAAATCCAATAATATTCACTTGTGTAGAATATGCATGCTCCCATTATATAAAAAATATAAATATTAGATTATTAAATAATAATATTCTTAGTATACTAGACATGTGTAGAATGGGGCATAATGTGAGCACTTGTTTCTCAATGCTCATAAATCATTGGCTTGCATAAAATGGGCACATTATCATTTTTAAAAATATAATAATATTACCCTTTAGGTCTATATGTATCCTTATATTACAATTTTTTTTAAAATAATAATGTTCTTAATATATTACACTTGTGTGTTTATGACCTGAATATCCTGTGTGTTGTGACCAAATCATCCTATGCTCATTCTAATAAAAATAAAAATTGATAATGTTCTTAGTATACTACAAATATGTGTTGTGACCAAAATGTCCCTTTTTTTAGAAGAAAAGAAGACCTATGCATCACTAAAAATTCTCAACCCTATATAAAGCCCAATATGACCCTCAAGATGTTTATAACCCTAATGATAGCTCATTTATTCATGTTTAAATATATTTCATTACTATTATCATTAAAAATAATTCATTCCATTACATTCCTTGAGTATTTTTATACTAGTTTATTTTTGGGGCACTAATAATTTTCTATATAAAGTTCATGCACATGCATTTAGTATCATCTTAGTCCTGAAGTTGTAGTCTCAAAGTCATACCTAGCATTCTCATGTAATCCTTTTGGATGATAGGTAAGTATCTATTTAATAATGAGGATATTTTAAATTAAATAGTTTTTTCCATGTTTTATAGGTCTTAGATACATCATAGTTATTAGAACCCTAAGAGCCTAGATTGAATAAGAAAGAGTCACATGTTTTCTAACACATAGAGGCATTAGATCTATTAAAACCTTCAGAAGAATGATTGAATTGAAAAAATCCAAGTTTATCCTAACACCCATAATCATTAGAGTTTTCATAACCTTGGGATATTTGATCGAATGAGAAAGATCCATGTGTACTCTTACACCTAGAGACATCATACTTATCAAAACCTAGGAGGCCTGATCAAAATAGAAAGAGCCATGTGTCTTCTAACCCTAAAAGTCATCAAATCTATCATAACCCTAATCAGATCACATAATACCATACATGCTTTTTTTTACCTAAGTAGTGGCTAACTCATGCAAGAAGAACCTTTAAGATAAAGGTACCTCAATACATTTAGTCATCATGATACATAGTTTTAGAGGTATAATCACTGCGAGGAGGGGGTGAATCAATGATTCCAAATAATCCAATTTAATTCCCAACTATTAAACATTTAATGCATACAATCATGATTCATACAAATTAACCATTGTAATGAATAAGGAAGATATAGCAAGTTCAAGCACATAACACATGATATACATGAGAAACCCTCTTGAGGGATAAAACCCATTAAATATTTCAAGATGGAATATAGTCCTATAAAGAAAAGATTCAACATTTAGACTAGCACCAACTGATCAAAGAACATCCATCCCTTAATTTAGTGAGACACCCATCCCAAAAGGAGGAACCAACCCCCTAGGCAACCATACACCAACCTAACTACCTTGATTTGATATCCACTTCTGATTTGATGTATTATACACTTGATGATGGAATTATTTTACTTGATCTCTTTCTCATTTACACTCTCACAAACTTGAACACATAATCAATGCATCTAAAACACCCTTTTGGATCACTCTTCACTTTTTTAGCATACACAATTAAAAAACTTGCAACAAATCTATCACAACATTAACAACATGACCTATAAGAACTCTTCACTTATTAACACACTATATGAAAAATCCTCAACCTTCTTTGCTCTTTAATCCATCCACTAAGCAAACTCACTCAATCAACCTCTAGGGCTTACTCGCTCAATTTTGCTTCGTCTAGGCTCATTAGGTCCAATGACCTATGTGTTCACCTTCATCACCTTCATTAGACAAGAATGACTTATCCTCTTCACTTTATATTGGTCCTCAATGACCTTTACCTTCTCTTTCAAAGGTTCTCCCCTTTGTTTGGCTCCACACTCGACAATGCAACACCAAATATACCAATTATGCCTAGTATTTTACCATACACTCATCTAACCCAAATTGGTCAACCAATATTCTTACCATAATTTTTATATACTTTAAATATGTCTCCATACATATTACATAGGTGAGACACTCCAATACATAGGTCAAAAATAGTCCTTAAGACTGAAATCTTCCAATAGGCCTTAATAAGACCTACAACAATTAGGCCTTCACATCCACACGCTACACTTAAAAACTCTTGAAACACCTTCAGATTCCACCAATGCTTAAAAAATATCAAACATAAATCCAATAGGCTCTTTATTAATTACACATAGGTCTATGTCATCTGGAACTCAACCTCATTCCTTGAACCAAGCCATTCTAGATTGCTCATCAGTAGGTCTAGAAACACAAGAAAGTCTATCATATAGAACTAAATCATACAAACACTTTTATCAAATAATCCACTCAACCAAATGCATTCATAAATCATACATTACATACTAAACATATCCATGTCCATTGGACTCATTCACTCAAGCTCTTAAGCACTCAACACAACTCTCTCATGATGACCACTCAGATTGGTCACATACAATCAAACCATTTTGACTCTCCACAACTGAATATGGGAAACATATGACATATAATACCTTATCATAAACATTTGAGACTTTATTAACATATTAATATTCATTTATTTCCTCAAATATTCTCAAAATACCTTTAAATTACCTCTACAAAATAGTCACTAAAATTACCAGTGTATTCAATAAACATAGTCTAATTCTAAGCTTTTGTTTATACTGAATATGGATCAAAAGATATAAGAAAAATACTGAAAATTGGTTATTCCTTTGTTAATTAAAATATTCAAATTCCAATGGTAACTATTTAATGTAAATATTATAGACATGTGTCTTCATCTCATTCCCTCACATATCTTGATCAAATTTGCTCCGTTGGTCTCCTCATGAGCTTCCTAGCTTTACCTTTCATCGCTCACCATTGATATTAGATCCATGATTCCATGATCAAGCCACTTAGCAAAAATTCATGCCCTCTAAGCATACTTTTAAATTTTGAATTAATACATGCCATTGGATCATTACTGACAAGATCACATGCTCCATTAGATCTTCATTTGGTAGGTTTCATGCTCACCATTAGATCTGCTACTTAATCTCCATGATTGTGACACATGTTATTAATGCATTCATTCTTTGGCATATTGATTAATGAACACTTTTGAATCATGACTAAAAAGATCACATAGTCTATTAGATATTTATTTAGTCATATTAAATGATTGTCATTAAATCTGTGATCTGATTAAATTCTCATTGTAGATCTTTGATAATACAATTTTGGCTAAGTATGAGAACTTAGTGAACTTTACTTGAGAAACCAAATTTTCACCTTAATAAATTTTTATATGGTTAGTCTCATGACCTAAAACTTGGAACAAATGATCACCTATCATATGGGAATCCATCCATATACCAAACTACTCCTCAAACCTTTACACATGTGAAATATTATGTCATCAATCTACTCACTTAGCCTTATCTATCAAGATAACTACTTAAACATAGGCCTTCATATGATTGTTCTAATGAATTATATTCACCTATATAAGCACTCCAACCACTCATAACACCCCATAAGGCCTCTACAACATGTATATACCATCAATATCATCCATCAATTGCCTATTCAAGTCAAACATTGAAGAACTATGCAAGAACACTAAAGAATATTGAAGAATGCTTTGTCATTGTCATACTAACACACATGAAACCTCATGAACATCCTTGTTAACCTTGAAAAAATCATTAAAAAACCTCCAAAAATATCCCCCTTTATCATTTATTTCAAACACCAATACAAAGCTTATGCTCAAACTCTGTCTCTCTTTTCAAGTACTTTCTCCCCCTTTGACATAATGACAAAGAGGGATCAACTCCTAATCTTATGGACCTAAAAAGACTTCAAGGACAAAAAATAGGAAAGGACCACCTCTGAGATATGATACATACTCCCCCTAACATTGTTCATACCTATTCTTACCTTAAGCTTCTAAAAACATGCTCCATGACTACACTCTTCTTTAATCATACATAACATTTATGAAGACAAAACAGACAAAACATGCTCCATGACTGCAAGAACACTAAAGAATATTGAAGAATGCTTTGTCATTGTCATACTAACACACATGAAACCTCATGAACATCCTTGTTAACCTTGAAAAAATCATGAAAAAACCTCCAAAAATCTCCCCCTTTATCATTTATTTCAAACACCAATACAAAGCTTATGCTCAAACTCTGCCTCTCTTTTCAAGTACTTTCTCCCCCTTTGACATAATGACAAAGAGGGATCAACTCCTAATCTTATGGACCTAAAAAGACTTCAAGGACAAAAAATAGGAAAGGACCACCTCTGAGATATGATACATATTCCCCCTAACATTGTTCATACCTATTCTTACCTTAAGCTTCTAAAAACATGCTCCATGACTACACTCCTCTTTAATCATACATAACATTTATGAAGACAAAACATACATGAACATAAAAAAATGCATGAAATTACCTTGAAAACATTAAGAGGGATTAAAAATAAGTCACCTAATATTAGTAACCCTTTTATAACCTTGGTATTTTGGATAAAATGACCAAAAAGTCCACTTCATATTAGCCTTGCTTAGAGGCCTTGTAACCCTACCTAAACCTTGCAGAGCCCATAAATTTCTATGTATGAAATTACATGTATTGAAATTTCATATATAGATCATTATAAAATGACCCTTCATGTATTCCAAAAATAAGCACACATCTCTTCCTCTACAATATACTTCCTTCAGAAACTTACTAGCCAATTAACCCTCAATTTGCACAAATCCTCCTCCATGGAACCAACCATGCACTTAAAAAATACTGTGAAAGAATTTTTCAGCACCCATTTGTCCATTTAAACTAATTAATTATCCTTACATCTCAAATCATTAGGAAAACTATTTTTCCAACATGAGCAAAAATACTAGATTTACAAAAAGAACTCGATCAACACACCACCTTTCGGTCAAAGCCCATATCTAAAACTTTTCTCACACATGGAGGTCATAAATAAACAATTTTGGAACAAATTTTAAGCTTATAATCCTTTTGTAACCCATTCTTCCTATACCATGGTCTTTTGACCTACATACCCTTAAACACAAACTAGGAAACCTGAGAGCAAACAAAATTATCTAATTACACAAAATACCTTCAAAACTTGAAATCACCTGGAAAAAATTTTAATGAGATAAACACACCTTTATATCCCACTAATACTCCTTAATAACTTTAAATTCTTCAAATGACACTTGGAAATCTCCATACCTAGCCTACAGACCTTGCACATACAATAGTCAACAAGCCAAAACACCAGAGACTGATCATGAAAACATTCTAAGATCACCAAGACACCTCATCCAATTTGAAACACTAAACTCAACTGATCTCACTCTCATTTTTCAATCAAATTCTACTACAGAGTATTCTGATCCTAGACTCTGACCATTTATAAAGCTCCTTTTTTATTTATGCATGAGGATTCAATACATTATCAAAGCACCTGACTTGGTTTGATCAAGTCATCATATCAACATGATTGAGTTCACATCTATATCAAAATTATTCATATCTCTACCATTATTGGAACATCTCACATATTCTTCCTCTCACATCATGTACATCTCTTCAAGCCTTTTAAACTATCTGAGTTAGCTCCCCCTAACTCTATACTTCACCTGGATCATGATATATTCAATAATTATTCTCATTGAGCTAGGTCATCCTTGATTAGACACACATATATATTCATTTCCTACCTATATATCTTGTATACATAGCTTCATTCTTCACCACTTTGACCAACTAGACCATCCTTGAAATATTTGACCAAAATTTTGATTTTAGGATCACTATCCCTAATATATTTTCTATATTATTCCATCAGAACACTTTGGAGTAATTACATAAAACTCATCGAACCTCCTTAACCAAGCACATCTTAAATCTCTTGTCCTCAACAAGATTGATCTAACCTTCTCAATATTTTTTCACTTATAATTTGACTTCTCATATACCTTAGAATCAAACCAATTGAAATGAACATACCTTTAGTTGAGTTGATTCTCTTGAACTGATGAAGCATACTAAATACACAAAATTATTGAACTAAAGAATCTCACAAATGCTCCCCCTTAGATCACGACCACACATACAACCAAGATCTACTCCTTGACACATCTTACTCACAAAAAACATGTAAAAACATCATACCACACTCAAGACACCTAAGTTAGCTCTTCATAAATCCATACCAATATATAAACTTGTAGGGCCCATAAGTCCTCTCTCAAGAGTCACCATATTATTGATCAGAACAATAAGAAAAAAACATAATGCATATTGACTCACTAGAAACCAAGTTCTCAAGTACTTTCAAGGCACTACACTAGATCAAGCTACCTCAAGAAACCAACTATAGATGACATCTGATTGCATCCATACATTTCTTCTACTATAACTCATCTTCACAATCTTAGCCCTTAAAGACCTCTCTCTTTACACCAAGGACTGCCTCTTGCATATCATAACATGACTCTTTATGAATTGAATCAACACAAAGGAACACACAACTATACTTTGTTTTTTCATACCACAAATTGATATATCAACTCACCTTCATCGATTTCTTGTCATACAACACTAGCCAAGACCCAACAAGCATTCAACATGCTTCCTCTTTCTATAAAGTGTCTTTTTGAAGTCTAGAGAAAGACACCCCTTTTACATAGTGAGATTAAAAGTCCCAAAACTTAGGAGACTACCATATCTCCATACTCTTATTTACCTTGCAGTCCTACCTCATCATCAAATTGACTTTTAATGGATCCTTGATTTCATTGTTTGATTCAAACTTGTCAAAAAATGTAGATAATAAAAAATCTTGACTTTCCTTCATGTCTATCATGAAAAATAAAGCATCTTTGGTATCAGTCTGATCTCTCCTAATAGGCTTAGGTTTCCATAGCCATTTGTGACCTCTTCTTTGCACACTAGGAGCTACATACACCTTATTTTCCTTTGAGAACTTATTCAACCTATTCTTGTAATTCTTAGTAATGTGACCAACTCTATGACATATAAAAAAAATAAGATCATTCATACCTTTTGTTTGATGATGATTGTGATCTTACTTTGAGTTATTGCTTCTCCTCTTGCATTCTCTAGTAATGTGGCCAAACTAATTGCATGCATAGCAATGATATTGAGATGAATATCTCTTTACATTGGTCTATTTAGCTAGTCTTCTATCTTGTACTCTATGGGCCTAATTGAACTTATCTTAGCTTGATGGTCTTGGCTTATAGAACCTAGAAATGTGACCAACTCTTTGAAAAATATAGAAAACAATTTCTTCCATACCTTTTATTTGGATATGTAAATGATCTCCCTTTGACTGATTGCTTCTTCTTACATAGTCCTTTGCCCTATGACTAACAAGGTGATAAACAAAATACTAGCCCATAAAATATTTGTCATACTTTGAAGCATTTGGTTATCTAATTAGTTTCTTCATTTTGCCTTTGACCTAATTTGATTTGTTTTATTTCATGCTACCTTCCTCTTTGTCTTGTTCTAATTTATTTTTATCTTCTTCAAGCTTTCTTATATTGACTATGACCTTTTCATGCTCATTCTTTAGGGAAACAAGGTTAGTCTTTAATTGAACACATACATCTTCTTTAGCTCTAATGCTTGAACTTATAGCCTCTAATTAAATTCTAATATATTTTATGGCCTCCTTATCCTCCTTAGCTTCTTTATTCATGTCATCCTTTAATCTACATGCTTTCTTTTCTATAGAATTGATCAGTTCTTGATTCTCCTTTTCCTCTCTTATGGACTTGCCTGACAAGCTCCCCTCAAGATGTCTAACTTGCACTTCAAGAACTTTGATCATATTACTCATTTTATGATTCCTCTTATTTTTCTCCTTTAGTTCACCAAGAGCACTCATGAGCTCATATTATAGATCAAATTATTCTTCCTCACTATCATAGAACTCTTCTTCTTATCTACTATTATGGCAAACTTCTTTATCAAACATGATGATCATTTATTTTGAAAAAAATTCCTTTTTACCCATAGTGTACCTTAGATCACCTTCAAGTGGTTAAAATTGCATAGAATGTCCTACTTTGATACCAATTGTTATAGGTACAATCACTGAGAAGGGTGGGGGGTGAATCAGTGATGCCAAATAATCCAATTCAATTCCCAACTCTTAAACATTCAACACACAAAATCATAATGTATACAAATTAACCATTACAATGAATAATGAAGATATAAAAAGATCAAGCACATAACATGTGATATATGTGGGAAACCCTCTCAAGGGATAAAACCCACTCAAACTGACAAGATGGACTACAATCCTATAAAGACAAGATTCAACATTTAGACTAACACCAATTGATTAAGGAATACCCATCCCTTAATTTAGTGAGACACCCATCCCATAAGGAGGAACCAACCCCCTAGGTAACTAAAAACCAACCCAACTACCTTGATCTGATCTCCACTTTTGATTTGATGTCTTCTACACCTGATTATGGACCTCCTTTACACTCACAAACTTGAACACATAAGCAATGCATCCAAAACACCCTTTTGGATCACTATTAACTTCTTAGCATATATATAATCATAAAACTTACAATAAATCTATCAAAACATCAACAACATGACCTGTAGGAACTATTCACTTCTTGACACACTATAGGAACAATCCTCAACCAAGCACACTCACTCAATCAGCCTTTAGGGCTTACTCGCTCAATCTACCTCTTCTAGGATCATTAGGTCCAATGACCTATGTGTTCACCTTCATCACCTTCATCAGAAAAAAATGATGATCTTCTTCACTCTATATTGTTCCTTAATAACTTGTACCTTCTCTTTCAAAGGTTCTCTCCTTTGCTTGGCTCTGCACCATACAACACAATACCAAATAGGCCAATTATGCCTAGTATTTATATCATACACTCATTTAAACTAGATTGGTTAGCCAATATACTTACCATACTTATTATATACTTTAAATAAGTCTCCATACACATTAAATGGGTGAAACATACCACTCCATTGGTCATCCATAGTCCTTAAGATTTAAATCTTCCAATAGGCCTTACTGAGACCTAAAACAATTAGGCCTTCACATCCACACATTACACTTACAAACTCTTAGAACACCTTCATCTATCACCAAAAATTAAAACATATCAAACCTAACTATAATAGGGCCTTTATTACCTCCACACAGGTCTATGTCACCTAGAACTCAACCTCATACCTTGAACCAATACATTCTAGACTATTTGCTAATAGGTCTAAAAACATAAAAATGTTTGTCATACAAAACTTAACCATAAAAACACTTCTATCAAATAATAAAATCAACCAAATGAGTTAATAGATCATGCATGACATACGCAACATCTCTATGTCCATTGGACACCTTCACTTAGGCTCTTAAACACTCAACACAACTCTCTCATGATGACCACTCAGACTGGTCACATATAATCAAAATATAGTCAAACCATTTTGACTCTCCACAATTTAATATGAGAAACATAAGACCTCCAATACCTTCTCATAAAAATTTGAGACTTTCTTGACATATTCATATTCATTTATTTCCGCAAATCTACCCAGAACACTTTCAACTTACCTTTGCAAGATAGTCACTCAAACTACCAGTGTATTCAATAAATATAGTTAACTTATAAGACTTTATTTATACTAAATATGGATTGGTAAAACCTCAAAAATACAAAAAATTATCATTCATGGAGTATACAACACACTCTAATAGTTAGTTCATATTTAAACATTAAAACACTATCAAGAATAAATCAATTATCCTTCTCAGGTCACTTGTAGAACATGGTCAAACACACAATCAACTTTGGATCTCAATATCTACAGCTATATGAAATTTAAAATCTTATAATAAAGTTTTATATATGTGCCTTGAATTAATTTACAAATTTTTCTTTTATGTCACCTTTAAATTCATTCTAGATCAATATATATAAGTAAAATACTACAGACTAGTTATTCCTTTATTAATTCAAATATTCAAATTCCAATAGTCACTATTCAATGCGAACATTGTAGACACATGTATTCATCCTGTACCCTCACATAATTTTATTAAACATTCTTTATTGATATATTTTCAACCTTCCTATCTTTACCTTGCATCTCTCACCATTGATCTTAGATCCATGCTTTCATGATCAAGCCACTTGGCAGCCCCACATGCCCTCTAAGCATCCTTTGACATTTTGACTTAATATGCACCATTGGATCATTACTAATAAGATCATGTGCTCCATTGGATATTCATATGATAGGTTTCATGCTCACCATTAGATATTCTACTCAATCTTCATGATTGTGACACATATCATCAATGCATTCATTTTTTGACATATTGACTTCACATGCATCATTAAATCATGACTGAAAAGATCACACACACTATTATATCCTTATCTGGGTAGATTAAATTCTCACCATTAGATATTTTATCCTATTAAACACTCACTATATATCTTTGATAATGAATTTTTGGTTAAGTATGGGAACTTAGTGAACTCTACCTAAGAAGACAACTTTGCACCTTAATAACTTCTACTATGCTCAATCTCATGACCTAGAAATTGGACCATATGATCACCTCTCCCAGGGGAATACATCCATATACCAAACTAATCCTAAAACCTTTAATATATGAAATATGATGTCATCAATCTACTTACTTAGCCTTATTTATAAAGATAACTACTTGAACATAGGCCTTCATATAAATACTCTAATGAATTTTATTCACTTTTATAAGCACTCCAAGCACTCATAACACTCCATATGGTATCTAAAAAATGTTCATACCATCAATATCATCCATCAGTTGAATATTCTAGTCAAACACTAAATAATTATGAAATAACAATGAATAACATTGAAGTACACTTTGTCATTGTCATCCAAACACACATGCCACCTTATCAACATCCTTGGTTACCTTGGAGACATCATTGACAAACCTCCAAAACATAGTGAGCTCACTGATCTTCAAGTGACATGTGGCCAACACTGAGAATGTTCACATTGCCATGAAGGCTAAACTAATCATGTAATGACCATGATCCTCACATTTATTAGCTTGGATAGAGGATATCATTATTAGATAAATGGAGGAGTCCCATCATCAACAACCAATCTAAATAGGGATTATGTTAACAATGTTAAATTAATTCCAAATTAGAAACAACTAATTTGGGCTCTCTCCATCAAATCAAAGTTTAATTCAATCATGTATGTATAAAATCTTGTTTCCATTAGAGCTTCATGAGTGCATAAAGTATGTCCACACTAGAACTTTTCCCACACAGAACTCTTTGGAAACCTACTATGTAAATAAAGAGGAACCTAATTCTTACATAATGAAGACATTATAAAAAGGGGTGTGTGCTAGCATGTTTTTTTTGAATCACTTGTATGGGGCAAGTGGCATGGGTTAAAAATACATCAACAAGCACATCAACAAGTATTGGGTTTAAATACTAGACCTGTGTAGAATGGGGCATAATATGAGTACTTCTTTCTCAATAATCATAATTTTTTAAGCTTGTGTAGAATAGGCACATACCCATTTTAAAAAAGATAAAAATTTAATCATTAATTAAGAATACAATAGTCTTCATTTATATATAATGGGCACATGCCCATTCTACACAAATTTAGATAATAATGTTATCAATTAATAAATATAATAGTATTCACTTTTGTAGAATATGCATGTGCCCATTCTATATAAAATAAAAAATTTGGATTCTTAATTGATAATGTTTTAGATACTAAACCTGTGTAGAAAGGAGCATAATATTATCACCTCTTGCTCAATTCTCGTAATTTTTCTAATCTTGCATATAATGGGAATATACCCATGTAAAAAAATATAAGAATGTCATCATCAATTAAGAATCTAGTAGTCTTAGTTTGTGTAGAATGGGCGCATGCCCATTCTACACATTAGATAAAAATTATATCAACTAAGAAATAAAATAATATTTGCTTTTGTATAATTTACATATTCCCATTCTACATAAAATACAAATATTGGATTCTTGATTGATAATATTCTTAGTATATAAGACCTATGTGAAAAGAGACATAATATTAGTACTTCTTACTCAATGCTCATAATTGTTTTGGCTTACGTAAAATGGGCACAGGTCCATTTTAAAAAATATAAAAATGTCATCATGAAATAAGAATCTGTTAAGGCTAAGATGAACCCTCTTTTTCATAATAAAGGGGGGCCTTTTGAAAAATCTCAACTTAGAAGTTTCCCAAAGCCCCAATATTCTAACACTTGGTCTTGAATCATATAAAACCTTGAATCCATATTTCACCTTGATCAACTAAGTATTTCACAACATTTTCAAAGTTTGAATGGTCATCATAGAGATCCATACAATCACTTGTGTCTATAAAAACATATCCCTCATGTGTTTAAATGTGGAAGTTTTCCCATTCCTCTAATATTTTTCACTAACTATGATGTTTCTTGGGATGATGTCACTATGGATTCCTACTTGGCTTTTCATGGAGCTATGCTAGTATATATGAGATCCTAATGGCTACACCCTTAACCATTGGCATGTCTAAGGATATGTGTAGCTAACTTATGGCTTCCATAACATTTTGCATATTATTTTACATTTATCTATGAATTCATATGATTTTTAGGTTGGCCTCTAGGTTGTCTATGGCATTGGTAGACTATATATAGGTGGTAGGGTTAGTTGTTTATTATCATATTTGAGTATTCATTCCTATTGCAAACATTTGGGAGGTTGTCCCCTCAAAGTGGCTTATCTATTATTCATATTTCCTAATATATTTATATATAATTGTGATATATTACTATATTTATACTTATTTGGTGAATTAATATCATTTCAAGTGGTATCAGAGTGTCGATTTGGGCCACAATCAGGTCAAAAACCCTAGATCTTGAAATTTGAATATATCTCACCAATGGTTGTGAATTTCTCTACAATTTTTTGATAAATAATTCAAGTAAGCTTCCATTAAAATTTCAAATCATTTAAATTTGTTTTTCAAAAGTTATTTCCATTTTATGATTTTTCATAAATTCGCTACATAGCTCACAATTTGTAGATTTTTTCAAATTTATTTACATTTTTGGAAACCTTAAAAAAATTAGTTTGGGTCTATTCTTTGATACAAATATTTTAAAAAATTCATGGCCAAATTTAGGTCAATGGGAAAAATAAGGTTCACCATCAAGCCTTTGTATGGTTGGTCCTAACACTTGCAAATGAGGGAAAGAGAAAGACACCCCTAAAACTCCTTTAAGGGATGACATGGAGTCTGAATCATCTAATATGATTTATCATATTTAGTCAAATCTACATGGCCTAATGCAAAATGATGTGCAAGTCCAAACTCAAATATCAACAATACAAGGGGAGCTTAATAACATGAACAATCAGTTATAATAGATCATGACATAATTGGCTACCATTTCATCTCATTTACCACTCAACAACCCTCTAATTTTTACTTTTGGTTCTCCTCTCATTACTAACACCATCAATATGGGGGTAAAATTGATATTGCCAAAAGTAGACTTATGGAAGTTTGATGGTAAGGATTCACTCATTTGGATCACTCAAATTGAAAATCTATTTGATATGTACTAAAATCCTAAATCTAAAAAGGGGGTCGTGGCATCTCTATATCTAGAATCTGATCCATTCATTTGGTATAATTATTTTTGTGCTCAAAATAAGACTGGTGCTCCTGTTACATGGTCAGTATTCTCTGATGAACTAAATCGCACTATCAGGACAATGTTTTTGAAAACTAATTTAACTAATTAGACAAACTATGACAAATAGGAATAGTGAAAGATATATTCTTTAATTTCAAAATCTATCCTTACGTGTGGAGGATATCATTGAGGTAAATCTTATCGACCTTTTTATGGGTGGAATAAAAGATAGTATTCAATTGGAGGTTCATATGTTTAACTCCATAATTATATCCAAATCTATACCAAGGGCATGATTAGTAGAAGAAAAAGAGATGATCAAATGTCATCCTTTCACTACTAGCTAGTAATGGACCTTCCCAACTCTATCATTACCTCAACCTACTATATTGACACCACAACAAATTGAGGAGAATCATGCCAAAGGGTTGTGTTATGGTTGTGACAAAAAATGGATAAAAGGTCATTGATGTGCTAAAAAGAAGTTATTTTACATTGAAGGGGTTGATGAGGATGAAGAAGAAGATGAGGAGGCATTTGGTGAGGGTTTTAAAAGTCCTAAGGATGAAGCTATATATTCTTAACCTATTATCTCTTACCATGCCCTTGTAGGTATTTCTACTCTTAAGACTCTTAAGGTGGTGGGTTTCCTTAAGAAATAGAAGGTCACAGTGTTAATTGACTTAGGTAGTACACACAATTTCATCAATAGTAAGTTGGTTGATCATTTGAATTGTTTCATGTACCTAGCCCTAAAATTTTAAGTCATGATTATAGATGGTGGTATAGTTAATTGTTGTAGAAAATGCCATAGTATTAAGTTAGTAATGGGGGACTATTTGCTAGATTATCCAATATTTGCTATTCTTATGGGTGAGACTAACATTTTTTTGGGAGTTCAATGGCTCACCACATTGTGTACTATTATGATGAATATACAAGATTTGTTCATACATTATTATTCTAAAGGCAAACCATTAGAACTACAGGGATTAAGATTTAAATCTCCACAAGTGGTTAGTTCATATTAGATGACCAAGATGTTGAAGGATTTATGGTAGGCTTATTTTTCATTGATGTTCAACAAACTAAGGAATCTACCCATCCTAATTTACATCAAATATTCGATGAACATTCAGTTATTTTTGGCCCAATGACAAAAGGTCTTCCTCCTAGTTATACCCATGATAATGCCATTAGACTTATTCCTAGAAGTATGCCACCCAACATTAGATCATATAGATATCCTTATACCTAGAAGAGTGAAATTGAAAAAATGGTATAAGAGTTGTTGGAAGTAGGAACCATTTACTATAGCCAACGCAAATATCTTCTCCAATATTCATGGTGTGAAAGAAGGATAAAACTTGGAGGATGTGCCCAGATTATAGAGAGCTCAACAAGTTCACTATTAAAGATAAGTTTGTTATTCCTGTAGTTGATGATTTGTTAGTTGAATTACATGATGCTATTTATTTTACCAAATTCGATCTTTTCACTGAGTATCATCAAATCTAGATCTATGAGGATGACATTCCTAAAAAAACCTTCCATACTCACGAAGGCCATTATGGACTTTTGGTCTCACCAATGCACCATCCACCTTTCAAAGTTTGATGAATATAGTTTTTAGGCCATTTTTGAGAAAGTTATACTTGTGTTTTTTGATGACATATTTATTTATAGCAAAAATTAGGAAGACCACTTGTAGCATGTGAAACAGTTACTCTCAATTCTTGAGCAACATCAGTTGCATGACAAACCATCCAAATGTGGTTTTAAATTTTAGTAAGTGGAATAGATGGGTCATATTGTATCACATGAGGGAGTAAAATTTGATCCTAAAAAATCCAAGCCATCATGGAGTGGCAGATTCCAAAGACATTTAAACAATTAAGGATATTTTTGGGGCTAACTAGTTACTATCACAAGTTTGTCAAACACTATGGTAGTATTACAACACCACTCACTTGTTGAATAAATACTCCTTTTAGTGGACTAATATAGCTACCAAGGCATTTGAATAACTAAAAATGGCTCTGTGTACCACCCTGATATTGGCTACTCTAGACTTTTCTAAAACTTTTATGGTTGAATGTGATGCATCTAGCTATAGTATGGGTGCATTACTCATGCAAGAAACTAGGCCCATTGAATTTGAAAATCATTAGTTAAAGAGTAAAAATCAGCTCAAACCCATTTATGAAAAAGAGATGATGGCTCTTTTATATGGATTCAAACAATGGAGACCTTATCTATTGGGTCATCACTTTCAGGTAAAGACTAATCATGATAGCCTTAAATATTTTTTTGAACATTAGTTATCCTATGAAGAACAACAAAAATGGGTGATGAAAATGTTAGGTTTTGATTTTGAAATAGTCTACAAGAAATGAAAATAAAATGTGGTGGTCAATGCACCATCTAGTTGTGATGAACTAGTTGAGGCATTATTTAGTGAAGTAATAACATTCCACTAATGAATGAGAAAGAACCATGTGTAACCTTATATACTTGTTAATCTCCCAAGGGTGTTATAATTATCAGATCCCTAAGAGAGTCAACATGATAAAGTTTTGTGTGGAACTTATCAAACTTGTAATTCTCTTGGGGGTTTTATAATTACCAGAGCCATAAGTGAACAACCATATGCATCCATGTTTCACTCTCATAAATAATGATAGAGAAGGCCTAAATTATATTGGTTGAGATATAAATGATTACAGTCAGAGCTTATAACCAATCATAGTTCACCACACATCCTTGATAGGCCCAAGTGGTCAACTCTAGTACAAAAAAAGGTAAATAAATGATTGATTAGTTATAATTAATTAACATGGTTAGTAGAGAAATCACCCAACCAAAAAAGGACACATGGCCCAATTAGAGGATACCTAAGGTGCCATGAGGGATAAAGTAGGTATGTGCCTACCATTCCCCCATGTAAATTAATTTGGGTAATTGAGCTATGATTCAACAACTTATGGGCATCCCATCACTATCACCAAATCTATATTAAGACCACATTTTTGAAATTATGTAAGTTAATTCTAGATTAGGGAATGATAGTGGATCTTTGAACCAACTAAAATTTGAAATCACACAAGGTGAGCCTATATATACCATTAATACATGAGATCTTTGCAAAACCCTTTAAGTCCTCATAACAATTTAATTTACCATTACCACTCCCATCTCCTAAGAACCCTTACCTTTATATCCTTCTCAATATTTTGGCAAATATCTTGGGCCTATATTTTGTGTTAATCAAATCCTAACTCTTATCCATGGTTTCATCATCCTCTCACCTAAAAACTAAGCCCATATATAGAGATACCACTTTATTAATAGACCTGACCCATTTCAAGCATTATAACAAAGTGTTCAACATAATTGAATAGGTGTAAAAACCACCTTAGATGATGATGATAATGAAATTGTATCTTATGAAAAGGTAGGACAGTTATGGCTATCACCAAGCTATAAGTATTCCCATGTACCAATCTCTTTGGTAACATGTTATGAAAATATATGTATGTACATGATTCTACCCAAGACTTGGTATACTCTAAAAATCTCAAAACAAGATTGTAGACATATTTAGAGTTGCATTCAATTAGTAATATAACCTCTTAGAGTTCACCTTAGTTTATGACTAGAATATAGTAGACACTTGGACTAAGGCCCATAGATATATGATGTCTTAGAATATTGGGTCATCAACCTTGATAGGTGGATCAAGATGGATGATATCATCTCATTCACTTTTGGCACCTTATAAGAATTAATTCATGTTAGGATAATCTTGTTGAATTTATTTATTATAAAAAGTGATTTATGCATGTCAACCCTCTCTAGTTTCCCCTGCTCAGCATCATCCTTGAAAGGAAATAAGTCCTAAACCTTGGGAGCCTTGTCTTCTTCTATGTAGTCAAGAGTGTCAGTGAGGCAAGAGAAGGGTAAATTTTATGTTATGAGATATCTTATGGACATGGTTTATACCACCTTCACATTCAATTCTTATGGGTTTCTACCATGGATCCCTTATGGTTCTATAGTTCATGTGGTCTTCTATAATTATAATGCAGACAACTATAAGAACCATTTTTTGGGACATCTATGAGTCCTTATACTCCATGTTATACATGTTCATTAATGAGAGGCTTATGCTATGACTTTTAGATGAGATAAATAAGATGATCCTACCTATAGGATCCTAATACTATTACATGGACCTCACCATCACATGGGTGGAAGGCATCTAAGAATCCCTCTCTTCTTACCCTATCAAGTCCCATATCACCTTATAGAGTAATAAATCACTTATTAGTTGTTTGAGGGCATCATGGGCCACTCATTTAATCACTGAAAAAGGCATGTTTGGACTTCATAGTTATCACTTACCATCATGAATACAAGAACATTTATTTAATACAAAAGATGACTATAAATAATAATTTTTATGCCTTGGTAAGGGTAAAACATAGATAAAGATATCCTCATGGGGTTATCCATGCCCATGGTGAGCCACATGACCCATTTAAATATCATGTATCACCATGAGCCTCATGAGGATGACAATATTCATCTAAATCTAGCTAGAGAGCTGAATTGCTAACAAGGATGTAGGCAAAAAATAAGGAGATGTAGACTAGACCTAAATTAGTCTCTAAAGGTTGGAATATTCCACCTCCATATGTTCCCTAGTATATTCACTTCCACTGTAGCTAGCCTAAAGAAAGGTACCAATTTATCTAGGAGAGGATTTCCAAGAAAGCAAACCCCAAATTTATAGAAGAATCATACAAGGGCTCCCACCACCTTCATCTCCTTGGGATTATCCTCACCTAGCCTTAAATCTAGCTCTAGTCAAGCCACCTTTACAACTTTAGAGGGATTAGGTCCTAGTGGATCCAAGTTTTTTAATGTCAACTTACACCATGTCTACCATGAAAATAACTCCATTAGCTACTCCTCTAGTGTGGATGCCTCTTAGTGTCTCCACATCAACCATCCCAATGGCTACCCCAATTACAACTGCACATGTGTGCATAATTTAGGTGAAACTTATATTTGTATCCCCTGTAGTCACTCATCCATCCATGTAGGTCACTATTTCCATAGTTACCACAATGTCTCCTTCAATCATTAAGATGTAGGTGGGTCTGAGCATAATTACCAAAAGGAAAAATATGGTAACCTTTGTTATGCCCTCTATACAATATTTAATTGATACCTCATCTAATTCAACTCAAACTATGGCTCCTACTAGTTTAGGAAAAATGATCAAGAAAAATAAAAAGGTGACTCATTCGCATCCCTCTATTGAAATTCTAAATGCTCATATATTTTTTCCCCAACCCTCATTTTATATCAACCATGGATCATAAGGATTCAACTTTAATCATCTAATTTATTTGTTATTATTAAACACCCCACTCTTAGGTGACATTGGTCCATAGGTTAACATGACCCAGGACCAATGGTGTGACCAATTATTCCCATGGGATTCCCCATCCATCCTTCTTCCTTTCACTACCATACCTCCTCATTCTATGATACTTTCTTCCTTATTTTACTTTTCTTCACCTCTTCCTCCTCCCTGCAAACTTCCATCACTTGTACCCCTCTTGTTCCACCTTCTTCTATTTTGGGGACATTGATTAGACTAATTTGGGTTAGGCCCATTAATATTTTAAGTGCACAAAGACCAGAGATGGTCTATCATGGGGATCAAGACATCCAATGGTATTTTAATATGGATTATAAATATCATTAAGATAATTCTCATGTGGATTTTCACTCAGGAGGGAAACCCTATGGTATGGAGGATCGAGCATGATTTGTTCTCCCTCACCAAATTAAGGAATATAAGTGGAGAAGATAAAGTATCAAAGGACCCATTTTTAGTGCTCCAAGACATAAGTGACCTCATAGAGAAGCTCATGTAAGATATGATAGTGCAATTTCAAGTACTCATGTCACATGTGAAGATCACATTACAAATAGGTCTAATTGGTCAATTTATGATAGCTCTTGAAGAACTATTCACATCTCTTAGAAAGGTGGATATATCCATATCCATGAGAAAAGATAACCTCTAATGCACTCAAGCATATTTGGAGAGAGTTTCCTACATGGAAAATAAGTGAAATAATCTCACTATGATCCCTCATAATGGCATGTTCTCAGAGCTTAAGCTCATTCCTCTAGTGGGCCTATATATATACCATATTTATGTTTGGGGTATGAAGACCTCAATTGAAGAGTGGTTGGCTATGATACAAATAGTGATTGGGCATTTCAAGAAGAGTATGCATTGTATGCTAAACTATGTAAAGGAGGTTAACATCACTACTTTATTTCACCTAGATGGAACCTTACTGGACAAGAGGAATTTAAAGTCCACCTATCTTAATTTAATGAAGTCATGTGAAGAAATGTGGTGAAATCGAGTAGGGATAGGGCCAAGGAAGTTCTAGACCTGGTAACCTAGTCAATAGCTAACATAAACTAGGTGTTCAAAGTAAAAGTTTCCCTAGAGGCCTCAATATAATTCTATGAGAAGTTGATATCCCAAGATGAGGTAATATTTTGAGAATAAATTATGAATGTTGGTAATTTAGATAGGGATTTTGACTTAGTGGCATCCACACTAGTATCTAGGAATGCACACCCCAACCAATTAGGAGATTGTACACCCTCGACCCCTTAGTGTTTTTTCTTAGTGGGTGTAGGAAGATATTTTTGGAATACGATGGGAATATTTTGAAAAATTAGTTGTAAAAAACTCTTGAGGCCATCATATCTAATAATGGGAATCTCATACTACCAAGAGGTGACTCCCATCCTTCTATATATAATAGTTTTCCTTCTCATATATGAGTGGGGAATTTTGTAAACAAATTATTTTGATCTAATGTAATTTACACTTTATTTCAAGTTGTGTTTTTTATCATGGTTATTGTTCACTAATTTCATATTTTGTTAATTAATGATAGTTGTAAGGAATTGATAATGTTCTCTCCTAAAAATAATGTATGTATTAATTAAAATGTGTACCCATAATTATAATTCACTTGTAGACTCCTCTTTTTAGTAGAACATTGGTAATTTTTTATGCACAAAATGCATATATTGTAGTGGAAGCTCTATGTGTAATTTCACTTCATGTATTTTACATGTTTATATCTTAATAATATTCACTTGTACATAAAATACATGTGCTCATTCTACACAAAATAGAAAATTTGGATTATTAATTGATAATGTTTTTAGTCTACTAGACTTATGTAGAAAGGGGCAAAAGGGGCATAATATGAGCACATCTTGATGAATGCTCAAAATTTTGTTAGCTTCCATATAATGGGCACACACCCATTTTGAAAAATATAATAATGTCATTATCAATTAAGAATCCATTCATCTTAATTTGTGTAGAGTGGGAACATGCCCATTATACACATTAGATAAGAATGTTGTCAACTGAGAGATCCAATAATATTCACTTATGTATAATCTAATGTGCCCATTCTACACAAAATAGAAACATTGGATTTTTAATTAATAATATTCTTAGTATACTAGACATTTGTAGAAAGGGGCATAATATGAGCACTTCTTGCTCAATGCTCATAATTTTGTTGGCTTGTGTAAAATAGGTACATTCCTATTTTAAAAATATAATAATGCCATCATCAATTATGAATCTATTAGCCTAAACATTTGAAGACTATTGGATTCTTAATTGATGATGTGCTTATATTTTTAAGATATCTAGGAATGTTCTCCTTCTACATTATCAAGGTAAGTCTAATGTTATCACT
This sequence comes from Torreya grandis, assembly GCA_037957365.1. Classification (NCBI taxonomy): domain Eukaryota; kingdom Viridiplantae; phylum Streptophyta; class Pinopsida; order Cupressales; family Taxaceae; genus Torreya; species Torreya grandis. The sequence goes on along the minus strand of JARHVA010001287.1, from coordinate 1,936,737 downwards.
TAATAATCCAATTATCTTGGCTTGTGTGGAAAGGGCACATGCCAATTTTACATAAGATATAAATATTGGATTATTAATTAGTAATTTTGTTAAAATACTATTGATGAGATGTGGGTGAGTTGGTAAAGTGACTTGGTTGCTACGAGAACCACTCAAGTTCCAATCTCAATATGGTATTAGAGATTAGTTGTGGCCGATCTTTGGTATTTTAGAGTTATGATAGTTTGCTAGTATTCTTAGGATAATTATGACTATTGTTGTTAATTATGGTACTTGTGATATATGATCACTTAGGGATCTAGGTCCTCGATTGTGTCCCATAATGGTTGGAGCTCTGGTCAAAAACATATAAAGTAAGAATCCCACCAAAACTAGTAACAATCCAAAAAAATATTAATACATTAGTATAATGGGGCATAATATGATCACTTCTTACCCTATGCTCATAATATAGTTAATATATTATGTAAAGTATACTAGACTCTTATTAATAGTGTTAATTTAATAATGTGGATCCATGGGTACATTCAAATTGCACACATGCAAATCCCATTGGATTATTAATAAATAATATTTAAAATTCATTACAATACCTATGTATAATAAGCAATTGTGCTCATTATAAACATGTTAAAATTAATTTTATCAATTAAGAATCAAAGCTTCTTATTTTGTGTACAATATAAACCTATAATTATTAATAAATACCAATTTTGGTAAAAATAAATATAAACCACTTGTTATAATATATTAGTGTACATCAAAAGATGAATAAGTTCTCTTGTTAAAATCAAATTGCTTTACTATAATTATTTTTTCATAAAAAAATATTTTTGCATATAAACATGAATCAAAAGTTGAAATAAAGTTAAAATTATCACAAGGGGGATATGTGACATAATATTTCATAGTAATCATTTTAAAATTTTAATTCATTATTTAAGAGGAGAAAAAGGTCATTATTAAGTAGAAAAAGAGTTACTTTTTGATAATTATTTTTATTTACTACGATAATTGCATACAGATAAAGTCAAGCTTAAATATCAAGAAAGAATATACAATGCGATTACACAAGAACTTAGTAGAATTTTATATTAATTTTTTTCATGAAAACTACACAAAGATAAAAAAAAGTTAATCTAGACTTGGAAAATAAATTTGAAAGTGAGGAAGGGATCAACAAGGTGATTACACAAGGACTCAATTTTTTTTTATATTTTTTCATAAAACGACATGTGTAGAAAACATAGTAAGACTACATATGCAAGGAGATTACATAAGGATATGACAATGAGTTTGCATAGGTATTTATCATTTTCCTTTTTATGTCAATGTTGCACTCAATTTAAATTCTAAAAAGGAAACCAATGTTTAAGTGAGTTTGATTACAATTGATATTTGAATTTAAAAATTGAATGCAATTTAAAGATATAAGGAGGAATATATAAGGAATTTTCAAAGAATAAGTAACAATATATACGTAAAAAAATAAAAATATAGTTGTAGGTGTTGTACTTATTTCTCTTTGTGCCAAAAAAACTTGATGTTTTATTTCTTCTTCTTTACAACTGAAGAAAAAATATGATGTTATAGTTCTTCCTATTTTGTCATTTTGCTATTATATTATTCCTATGTCATTCAATATGATTTATCTAGGCTCTAGGATGGATGTTGGTATCCCTAAAATATAACTATCTTTATCTTTTTGTAGTGTTGATAGGCACTTGAATGGATCTTGGTATTCATGAAACCTAACTATCTTTGTCTATTTGTATTGTTGATAAGATCCAGGATGATTAATAATATCCTTAAAAACTGACTATCTCTAATTTCCTATAGTGTGGATAGACTTTTGGATGGATGCTTATATCTTTGAATTTGACTATCTCTATTTATAAATTATGTTGATTTTAGTACACTCTCATTCTATGTGGTAGAATCTCTAATTTTGAATAGTTTCAAGTCTTTTTCTACTTGTACGGTTTCCTTGCTTTCCTGAGAATAAAATAAGGAAGGAAAACAAATTATTTCAATATCAAAAAAATTATAATGAATACAACCATAAATAAATGTCACCCAACATCTAGGCATGGGAATTTAAACATTTTAAAAATACCTATTTCATTAACTATCACATCGATTTTCAAATTTGAAAAAACCTTGTCATAAACTTATGAGATACATCTCAATTTGACAATTGTTAATCTTATGAAATATAACATGGTTTGTGTTAGAATTTCACTCTATTTTTAAGTTTAGGAGGTTTGGTCAATATGACATGGTTTGATAGTTTTACCTATTTGATATGTGTTATAAATTATTTGAATATGTAGTGTTGTACCTACATAAAATAGTTTTTAAATGTCCACAAATTCCATAAATATATTTAGGAGAATTATTAGTACTAATAAAAAGGATATGATTATAAATGAAACTAATTTTAAAAATTATTTTGTCACATACCTTCAATATATTAATTAAACAATTAAATATGAATATGATTATTAGTATTTAACCATTCTATTATGGTAAAATTACCACATTTATTAGTTTTACAATTAAACAATAATAATCTTCATGTGTGTAAAATATTATTGGTAGTTGTTATCACATAAGATTGTACCTATCTTGATTCTATAGCTTGTTGTGCAAGTGTCTAATGATATAATGGAAAAACCTCCAAAGCTGTGGGACCTTGGCAATTTGAGGTTAATCTCCATAAAAGGCTAACTTCCTTTCATTATATTTGATGCAAACTGATAAATTACCAATTTTTTGGAAATCTCACTTTTTAGTGCTTTTTGATCCTAAACAAGGGTTTTAACGTGGGAAAGGGTTGGATAATTGAAATTTGCAAAAAACAAAAAATATGGTGATTGCACCAAATATTTTATAGTAGATTTTGATGCTTAATTTATGAACATAATAGAGTAGAAATTATGTTGAATTTGTTTCAGCACAAACTTATATATATGAGAAATTAGAGGTAGTATTTTATCTATTTTTCACAAAAAAGGAAAAAATCTTTATTCCACTCAATATTTTTAAGAAGGCAAAATACCACAGATGATTTTTTTTGAGACTAAAATAAAAGATAAATCTTCCACAAATAATCAAATAACTTGCACAACATAGACATTTCAAAGACAATAAAGGCAAATATTCAACTTCATTTCTCTCCAAAGGTTACATCTTATAGTTAATACATTCAAAATGCAAAAAATATAACTAACAACAAAAAGATAGATTGGGCCACGAGGTCTACCGACTTTTATACAAAATGTGTCATAAAAGATATGTAGTTGTTAGAATTTGAATGCTCAATTTAGAAAATCATGTAGATCTGAAAACCCTCATGCAAAAGAGATGAGTTAATCTATTTTTAGCATTTTAGACTTGTAGAATGGCTAGATCATAGCATGCATAAGATGGGCATGATCTTGGGCATAGCATGGTGTGGCTAGAATTAAAGATATCCATGTAATACTTCTCCATCTAAAAGTGAATAAAAGTAACTCTCCATGTAAAGAGCAGTGCCCAAAATAGAAATTGGATTTCCTATATAAAAGATAACATTGAAATAAATTCCAAGTTTCTTCTCATGCAAACCCTAACATGTAAAACTTAAAGTGAGACTTTTACAACTTTCTAAGTCTTTATCACTTTTTGTAAAAAGGAAACATGCAACTTAAATTTCATGATTTTGCACCTTTTAACAATTCATGTTTATCAAAAAAGAAAATGCAATTTTCACTTGTGCTTTTTGAAAATTCAACTTTATGAAAAAATATAAAGTGTAAAAATATGTTTTTCTCTTTCTCAAAAAAGAGTTATAAAAAGTATAGATGTACTTTTGCAATTACAACTTACAATATTTTGAAATGAAATTATAAAAATGATAATAACATTTGAAAATATTAATTAATGTCTAGAATTTCTTCAACTTTCTTATCATTCTTGGCCTAAATCTTCTCTGTATATGCATCAAAGTCCTTGAATATTTCTTGAATTTACTCTACATCTAGCCTATGAGAATAGATGTTGGAGGATGCACAATCTACCTGTACATCAAACAATTCTCTTATGAAGGTTCTTATGCCCTGCATTTTAGTCCTCATCTTATCAATTGATTTTTCATACTTGATGAGCCTGTGAATGGAACTTAAGATAGATTATGTCCTTTACAGACTCCTTAATTAATGCTTTAAAATTATTTTGAACCTATTTTACCTGAAGGAGATTATTGGAATCATCTATTAGTTGGCATGACATTAAGTTCATAATGTCATCAATCTCATATAACACATCAATTACCTTATCATGAGATTCTTTGGCTCAATCGGTAGACTCTACCAGTAATCTTATCCAAAATTGAGCAACCCTGTGTAGTTCCTCATACTCAACATCATCCTTCAATATTTTCTTAATGATGAGAGCATTCATATCAATTGATTTTATGGCTGTCAATTTAGGATAATATATATTCTAAGTCTAAACTTCTCTTTTTAACTTTTAATCTACTCTTTCAAAATTTCTTTTCTCTCCAAGATGACTTCATAATGCTCCATTATGGCTGTGAGAATTCTACTACCTTTTATGATTAGTTCCTTAGACCATTATTTTGTAGCCCTTCTCATGTGAGCAATCTCTCATAAAAATTTGATTATATCTTGATATGGATTAATTGGCTATACTACCTATGGTTGTTATGGTTTTTCACCAAGCTTTATGAACTGATTGAGTGCTTCAATCAACTGATCAAACTTTCTTTTTAGCTCATCCTTGGTGGCTTTATCATGACTAATTATCTAGAAGAGAGAGTTGATACCTATCTACACATCATTCTTGATACCTTCTCTTATTTTTTAACCAAGGTGTATATTCGATACTTGATAATCTTCCACCACAAGATTCCCCTTTGATTTGTCTAGTGAAAGAACTGTAATTTCAACATATCTATCTCCCTTATGATCAATGAATTCCCTTGATAGGGTATTAGGAGTGGGTTTTGATTTCTTATTGACTTAAGACATGTTAAAGTCCAAATTGATAGGATCAATCATTAATTTTCATTTTATATTTACTGATTATGCTAACCAACTGGGGGTAACCTTTTATTGATCTGACACTATCACCAAAGAATCTATAGTTGATGTGGTTACACTAGCTAATACTGTGACTAAAGGAGACTCCTAAGAAGAAGATACTAGTGGTTACTTAGGAGGTACCTATGGAGATCCACTCTTATCAATGGTTTGCAAATCAATATTTACTCCAAGTGTTTGGGTCACTCCAACCTCTACTAATTTTATAGTTGAAACATTGGAAATAGTGGGAATAGAGGTAATGGAATTAGTTGTGCCAATTGGAAGAGTAGAGGGTAGAATAGACACAAGAGTTGTGAATTTAGGAACTAGTGAAAGGGTGGAATCCAAAGCACTGAATGTGTCAATTAAGGGTGTAAGATCACTCAAGGTTGGTGATGTGAAAATAGTGGGTTGAGATGAAGGGAAAATAATAATTTTCCTAGGGGTTAGGGTAGCCTATAAAACTATAGTCAAGATGATTGATTCCATGGTAATGTACTATTGGGTGGTATTTGGAATTAATGATGATGAAATGAAAGGAATTGTAAATGGATGGAAAGTAGGATTGAATCAAATAGGGAATGTAAAGTGGGAAGGGAAAGTGGAGTGAAAAATTGAACTTCCATTGTAGGGAGATCCTAAGTGTCTACTTGAATTATTTTTGTTGATTAAACTTGGCTTATTGATGTGGGTGGAATGGTAGATGAAGTGGATATGAGTGGAGAGCTTGACATTGGAGGTGGAGGAGCTGAAACTTGTGGAGCAATGGGAACTTGAGATACTTGAGGAGTAGAGACAACTAGTATAGGTGTTGAAACCTCTTATACAATATGTGTAGGAGAAGGGGGAGTAGTGGAAATATGAGCCAAACATATAGGATATGAAGTTGTAAACCCCTATGTTGTTGCTACTATGTCCTCAAATAAAATATCAATTAGTTCCTCTACATATTCTCCATATCTATTTGATTCCCCTTTTTTTGCCTTTGTTTTAGTCCTCTTCTTTCCTTTGCCAAGTTCCTCTACTAATTCACTAGGGTCCTTTTTCGAAGGAGTGACACCTCTTGATTTGAGATTCAAGAGCTTTTCTTTACCCATACTATCTCTCTTGTGACTATCACACCCTTGTTTCTTATCCAATTGATAATTCTATTAACAATAGGGGTTGTTCTATTGAACAAAGAGAAGGATTTGGGTACTGACCACCTCACTAGTGGTAGAGGTTTGACAATAATCTATGTGAGGTATGTTGGATATATTCTAGAGTTTTCATCCACCAAGTCCTTAGAGATTGGTGCCAAATCATAATATTTTATTTTTTTAGGGACATCCTAGAATAATCCCTCATTATGACCATTTCTTTATCATCATAGTCTTCCCAAAAATCCTCATAATATGGCACATGTTCATATGTTTCCAATTATAGTGTAGTAGTGACCTTACCATATGGATCAAAGTAAGGTCTAGACCATAGAGTCCTCAATGTTACTTGTCACATCTCTACCTTCATAGTTGTAGCCTTCAAGAGAGATTGGCATGTGTAACGACCAATATAAATATGGAAATGTATTTTTACCTTGTGTCTATTTGAAAGGAGATTATGTGTATTTACCAGTTGCCTAACCAACTCCAAAAATTCCCATTTATTGCTTACATATTAGGGAAGTGTGTAAGCATAATCAATAAATCTAGCTACCCTAATGTAGGAGTAGATGGGGAACTATATGAACAAGGAACCCCATTTGGCAATCTCATCTTTTACCGCTTAGGAGAACTTTGTCTTCCTAAACTCTTGATCAAACATGATGATGATGTAAATGAAAGCATCATTAAATCTCTTGAATTATTGTCTAGTAGACTATATCATGATATTAGTGTAGCAGTTATAGACTTTGGCTATTTCTTTAGGGACTGTATTGAGGCCTAGGAACAATCTTCCTTTGGCCAAGATATAAACAATATATGATGTCATATAGAACTTGTTTATCATATACACCTCCATTAACTAGTTATGAAGAGAATCACTTATTCATTGGGCCTAATGCACCTATTATTTATTCTCTTTGATGATCTAGATATACTGGTATATCTAGTTTTGATAACACTTGGCATCAAGATTGTCAGTGACTGTGTAGTAGTGTTATGATATCTCCCACCTCCTCAATGAAATTAGATCTATACATAGTCTTGGGAAATATGGTGGAGTAATGCTTGGGAGTCTTGAGCCATATATTATTAATAATATTTTGACATCCATATTTCTTCTCCTTATAAAATTGTGTAGATGTTTGTGGAGTTATATCCAAATAACTCTCAAATTTAGGGATGGAAAACACTATGTTGATAAAGTTAGGGTCAAGATCAAGAACCTTCTCCCCTTTCTTAGTGAAGACTTGTCTCCTATCATGGTCATAATGTAGGGCCATTATGAGGATCAACTTAGGGATTCAAATAGATGGAGAAAAAGATACATCTTGTGGTAAACTAGAGTCATAACTACTTTGGATCTAGTCACTTTTGAAATTTGCACCTATCCTAGCCAAAAAATCTCTTAGGCCAATGTGACCTAAATCAATGTCTATTATTTTTTCCATATTAGACTCCAAACAAGAAGTCACTCAGGGACCCTTAGATTTTAATTTCATTTCCTTGGGAGGCATGGAAACTAAAGTTACTGCTTTCGAGAAACCAACTGTGAGAGTTGGCAAAACCTGTAGGTGTTTGGAGCACTTATATTCTCTAGTGTAACTTGGAGGTGATTAATGCACATCCAATGTATATGGTGTTTGAGGGATGTTATGTTTTTGGTGGAAGTGGGACATGTTTGAGGTAGGTCCACTCTCCATAGTGCACTGGGAGTTGGTGGGGGTCAAAGGTGCTTGAGGCATGTTAGATCTCTGATGGAAGTGGGAGGTGCTCAGAGTAGTCCAATCTATGTGAAGGTTAAGAGGATTGTAGGATTATTAGGTGCCTAAAGTAGGTCTAGTCTCTATAGGGACACTAGGGGAATCTATATGGAATATTCACTAGTTTTTTTTAATATGAGGTATATGCTCAAAATATTCAATTCAAGGAAGCCCTGATTTTAAATGCAAATTTATGAAGGGAAAATAAGGGTTTTTATTGGATAATGGTATTTGTAAGATATGAAAATGAGAAAAACATAGGAACCCTAGAAACTCAGACCAACCCTAGATGCACTATTTTAACACAAAATTACCTTTTCAAAATAAAGCCCTAATTAGTAACCCTAAGAGAAGTTTAATCTTAAACACTCACAAGAAACATAAAATGATGGGAAAAAGCTTAAAAATGAAAGATAATTGTGTAAATCATGAGCAAATAACTATTTTATAGGAATAAGTGATGTGTTTTAAATATTCTTAGTCATGGCTCAAAGTATAGGTTAGTATGCATGAGGCTCAAGGTTTGATGTTGAGGGCGTAATTGACAGGAGCTAAAAAATGCAATTAGTAATTAAAAAATGATAACACTTTAAAAAGTAACATAGTTTTTATAGGAAAACCTATAATTAATGAAATCTCAAGTGGTTGGTGGTGGAGGTTGGACCATCTTGAAGCAGGTCCACTCTTTGTAGAAAGATTGGGCTTGACAGAAAGTGAGACTCGATGTGTACTTTACACATTAAAAATGTGAAATGTGTACTTTGGGTTTTAAATTTCATAGGAGGGGGTTTGGTGAATTGGTAGAGGTTGGATGTACTTGAATCAGGTCTAATATTTGCAAATGGGGTGATTGGCTTTGGTGGAAGGTAAAACCTCTAGGGCACTTTGTACATTTAAAAAGTGCAAGGTACACTCAAGGTTCCACATCCTATGATATATATATTGGTAAGTGTTTTGGTGGAACATGGAGACCATAGTAAACTTTTCATGTTTGTAAATGTGCAATGTACATAAGAGGTTCCAAGTACTATAGAAGGGTGTGTTAAAGGTTTGGTAGGATCTGGAGCCTGTCGTGCACTTTACACATTGTGAAAACATGCAAAGTGCATGTCGAGTTCCAAATTATATTGAATGGGTGCATGGCACGATCTAGAGCCCACAATGAATTTTGTACATTTGAGAACATGCAAAGTATATGGTGAGTTCTAGATTCTATAATTTTGGGTTTTGGTGCTTCATGGGATCTAGAACCCACGAAGCAATTTACACAAGTGCAAATTGCATCTAAAGTTCTAGATTCTGTAAAGTAAAGGGAAAGATAGGTTTTTGAAGGACCCAAGGTTTTTCTTAAAAAATAAAGGGGGTCTCCCTTAAGGTGTTAGATGTAATGATATTTTTGAAACAAAAATCTCAACAACAGTTAAAACTTAATTTATACACTTTCAAGAAAATATGCCAATGTGAAATAGTATAAAGTATATTAAGTAAAATTAAACCATTAAGGAAATCAAGCTTCAAATCTCATTCAAATTTTAAAGTTCTCAAGAAAAAAATATTTATTTTTTATGAATAATTCCATAGTTTAAATAAATGTTGATACTGATAAACTAACTTTATCCTTAATTGTGAGAACATTTTAACATTTGTGAAGCATTATTTTTATTTGAATAGATTTTTTTAAAACAATTATAAAATTTAATTGTTATTATTTAATAAATGTAAGGTGGAAAGTAAATTTGAGTAACACATGTCAGAATATATTTATGTTTAGATATTATTTTAAATTACCTTTTAATTAAAATTAATATAACCACTAAATCTCAAAATTAATCTGACATTTAAATAGGATTAAAATAGATAATATTTTACCATTATCTACATATAAAATTGCCACTTTTATTTGTGTTTAAATTAAGTAAGAATAAGATAATAATATTCATCCTATCTTATTCAGAAAAGGCTTAAAATGTGGCATATTTTACAATAGTATTATTAAAATATTTATCCTATCTTGTATGGAATGGGCTTAATTGATTATGTATAATGGACATAATTGATAGTTTAAAGTTGGCATGAGAATAGGAACATTATACATTATAACCAGATGATAATACAAGATTTTAAGAAGACTACGAGCATAGACTATCCATTATAAACAAGATAAAAATATTTATTCTATCTTATGCTATAGAATAATGACGTGCAATTTAGTTCTCATTAATACACCATTGAAAAAAGTCTAATATATATGTCTATATCATGCTCAATTTGATTTATTAGTATTATCTCTATTATTAAAATTAAATGCTAATACCAAATACAATAATACAAAATTAATATCAAAAGATGTATCTTGTCCTTATGCATATACATTTCTGGTTTAATTCTTTACGAGATCCTATAGATTACATAATAATGAGACATTATTCAATTCTCATTAATACATCATTAAAGAAATTCAATTATATATGTCTATATCATGCTCATTTGATATATTGGTTTCATCTCTATTATTTAAATTCATTGATAAGACCAAATACAATACAAAATATCAATAGACACGTCTCATCCTCATGTGTATACATTTTTGGTCTAACTCTATGGGATTTTACTAGGTACAAACAATACTATGAATAACATATGTATTTGTCTAATGCCACTATATCATCATAAGGTTCCATGGTATATTTTCATGTTTAATACTCCACTGAATAATACCCTTAAACTTGTGTTATAAAGTGGTCATAATTGATAAAATTATTAATATCTTAAGAAGAATGGGCATGTGCCCATTTTATACAAGGTAAGACTCTTAGATTTTTTATAAGAGGCCAATATTCTTATCTTGAGGATAAAGATATTTGATAGTTGATAGTATTTTTATCTTGTTTAGAATGGCCAATTATACACAAGATTAAAATATTATCAATTGTCAAATATCTTTATCTTGTGTATAATGGGATTAATTAATAAAATTATTAATGTATTGTGTAAAAATGGGGACATGCCCATTATTTATAATATATAATAATCATATATATTATTTAAATTCATTTTTAATACCAAATACAAAAATATAAATTTAATATCCACAAACACATCTTATCTTTGTGTATATACATTTCTGGTCTAGTTATCTATGAAATCCCATGAATTACAAAATAATGATGTGTACTTCAATTCTCATTAATACATAATTGAAGTAATTTAATTATATTTTTTTATATCATACTCAGTTTGGTATATCAATTTCATCTCCATTATTACAGTTCATTGAAAAAATCAAATATAATACAAAATATTAACAAACACATCTCATCCTTGTGTTTATACATTTTTGGTCTAATTATACATATGATGTCGTGAGGTAAAATCAATACCATGAATTAAATATGTAGTTATCTTAGGATGTGGTACCATGTTAAGGTTTTATGGTATAATTTTATATTCAATACTCCATTAAACAATCCCCTAGATCTTGTGTTACAAAATGGGCATAATTGATAAAATTATTAAAATCTTGATTAGAATAGGCATGTGCCCATTTTACACACCATTAATAATAGTTGTCTTATCTTATGTTATAGGATGTGTTTAAATGATATTATTCAATGGTCCTAACTTGTGTTACATAATAAGTTTAATAAATAATATTCTTACTTTCTAACTTGTCTTACAAAATGGGCTTAGTTGATAATATTATTAATATCTTATGTAGAATAGGCATGTGTCCATTCAACATAAGATATGAATATTAGATTCTTTATAAGAGGATAATATTCTTATCTTGATGTTATGTAGAATATTCTACACAAGTCTGATAGGAATATTATCAACTGTTAGAATTTAGATGTTTATATTATCCTTTACCTTATATAGAATGAGATTAATTGATAACATTCTTATCTTTAACTTGTGTAAGAATATTATTAATGTAATTGAATGAATATTGGTTAGAATTTGGATGTTCATATTATTCTTATCCTATTTAGAATGGTCATGTACCCATTCTACACAAGATAGGATTATTACCAAATGTCAAATATATTTATCTTGTGTAGAGTGGAAGTAATTGATAAAATTCTTATCCTAACACATATATGTCAATTTAATGGAAATTAGCTAATGAAATAAATAAAATAGAAGAGAGAACACTTTAACATAAACTTACAAAACAATAAAAAAAATTTCTTGCTCATATTAATTGAAAAAAGTATCCTCTATTTAGAATGTTAAAAAAACATGTAGTAACTTATAGCTTGGGATGGGGTCACCTCGTCCTCAAAGCTCATTATAATTTTACAATGTCTAAATTAAGACCATGTGTCAAAAAACATCCAAGATATACATGAAAATATTAAGTTAAATATATTCCTAATTAGACACAAAATATATTTTACAAAATTAGTTGTAGCTTATAATAAAAATAGAACAAGAATTGCACAAATTCTTAGTTGGAATTGCTAGTTCAATTTTAACCCAAAGAACTAAAGTGTCACCACTGAATATTTTGTTGAATTACCATTAATAACTGGTGTCACAAGTGTTTGAACATATGTATCTCATGTAATTGTGTAGAATGGGCATGTGCTCATTTTGAATATTAATTTAATAATATTATAAATTAATAGCATTTCACACAAGTATATAAGAATGGGCATATGCCAATTCTACACAAGATAAAAATAATAATTTTTTTATAAGAGGAAAATATCCTTATCTTGATGTCATGTAGAATGGGCAGTTGCCTTATATACATGTCAAATATCTTTGTATTGTGTTGAATGGGATTAATTGATAATATTATTAGAAATTTCTAATGTATAATGGGTACATGCCCATTCTCAATGTTGACAAGAAAATAATGTAAAACCATGATTTCATAGTTTATTATTTCAGCGTATGTTAACATCTCAAAAAATTATCATTTTATATTAATTATGTATTGTTAATCATAATGGAACACTAAACATAATGTATAGAGACTCAAAATTCTAGATGTATTCTTCAACTTAATATAATCAAATTAGTTGCATAAGATAGCTTAGAACATAGTGTTCAATATATATATCTATGATTACAATAGTAGATAGCATCGAATAAGGTTGTGTGTGTGTGTGTGTGTGTGTGTGTGTGTGTGCATGTGTGTGAATATATATATATATATATATATATATATATATATATATATATATATATATATATAAGTCTAAATGCAATGATATATAGCAATACTCACATCTTTTTTGTATGTATCTCTATTCTAGTTTATTTCCACAGGATACTACAAAAGTAGTTTATGCCATGATACATGCCTAGGTCTAATTTATGTCTTAAAAAATCCACTACTTCTATGGGGTGTTGGATATTAACCATTTAATTCCATGGGGTGTTGGCTATTAACTGATATGCCTTAAAAAATCCAGTAACATCATCCTTGTACTTAATCCTTTGTCTATTCCATCAGACAACCCAAAATGAATAATCTTGAAAAATGTCTACATACTTGGTCCTTGTGGTAAAAATCTTATGTTTATTTACAATCTTGGTCTCAAATGATTTCCACTTTCTGAGATAGCCAATGGCTCATCGAGTTTTTCCTCTAATTGTATATTTTCTTAGATCAATTTGATTATATCATCAGGGGTGGGATGGTTAACAACAACATTAAAATAAGTCTCAATTTTTTTTTGTCACTCTCTTGAGATTACACATGAAGGAATTGATGAGGTCAATTGATTATTCAAGGTCTATGATTAGTTTTTCTCTTTTTTTATATTTTTCCTAAAATTTCTCACCATGTTGAAAAATCCACATCCTTTCAACTCTCATTGGATTCTTGAAAATATCATACTGGACTATTGCTTAATTTAACACTTCTTCTAGACTATCTAAGGCTTTATTTTAATTTTATTATTATTATCCACCCTAGTGTGAAATCAAAATATGTATCAATGTATGATATTGATTTAAGTAGAGAATCAATATGCATTTTAAATGTGTTTCCATGTTGTATGTTTTCATGTAATGGATTTGCATTTTGTTCATATTTTAAATATTCTATGGTATTTTACCTAATGTTCTATTTATCTACTTCTGAGACTAATTTATGCTTTAAAAAATTATGTAATACCTCTATGAACCAATGTGTAATAGGTATATTTTGATCTTCTTCAAACTATGACATAACCTTTCTCATCTCCTGTATGACATATTCTAGTGTTTCTTTTAACACTTTACATCTTTAGATCCACTTATATTTTCCACTTTCCTATAATATATTTCCCAAGATGTAATTTATATATTGGTTAATGTGTGAAAACTTATATTTTTTCCTATGGAGTTGCTTCATTTATCATGGGAGCAAGAAATATGGTGTTGGTTATCTTCTGTTAGGACATAATAGATTTGATTTGATCAAGGGAATCTTTGGATGTAAGACTTAGTGTATATGAAGTGGATTAAGAGGTATAAGTCATGATCATTTGTTGATTGGTGATGCAAGGTGTAGTGGAAAGAAATTTATTATAAATGAGTGGTGGTGGTGATGGAGTTTCAATAACTTTTTTTTAGTGGCTTCTTCCATGGCTTTCTGCATTTTTACTAGACTTCCTTAGTTGCCTTATTTTTATCTTCCTCAACTTTTTGGGTCACTATTACTATTGATTTTTATTTTTCTCTTCATCTAATTTCTCTTTTTTCTCTATCTCCTCCCCATTTTTAACCTTTTCTTATTTATCCTTTTTTTCCTTCTCTTATTTCTCCTTCTCTTCTCTCTCATGTTTCTCTTTGTCTTCTCTCTTTTTCTCTCCTTCTCTTCCTTATCATTTTTTCCCTCACTTCATTTTATTTCTTTTACTATGACAATAATGCCTCAACCATATTTTTTTGGGAAACTGAATCTTCTTGAGCTTTTCTTTAGCCTCTACCATTTTATTTTTCCATGACCTATTCTTCCTCATTTTATTTATCCCTCTTCTATGCTTAATATTTTTGTAATTTTATTTATATTTTTTATTCAACCTCCTTTTGTTTCTTTTCTTCTTCTTTTAGCTTATTTATTTATTCTAAATATTTTATTTTTACAACTCCTTCTATAGCTTCTTATTTTGCCTTGACCAGTCTAATGATCAAAGTTTTTTTTAGGGTTTTTTATTTTTATTCACCATTTGTGTATGTCCATTATTGTTATTCCATATTTAGATATTCTTATTTTGCCAATTATGTATCTAAGATGTTGATAGGTGATTCTTCCTAAAGCTAGTCTAATTTTATTATGTGGGTATTTTACCTTTCACTTTTCTATTTATGCTTATTTTTAGATAGCATATCCTTTATTTATAGTGTACGATGTGTTCATTATTTTTATGAGTAAACAAAGCCACTACTTATGGGTCCTATCATTTTTCCATTTTTATATGCATGTGTCCACACCATTTGTTGTGTTTTAAATTATAAACGCTTCCCTTGGATTTTACTTACTTCGTCAAATCCCACTTCTTATTTTATGGCTTCATCATATTATTCTTCTCCTATTCTATTACTTTGTTGTTGGATATTTTTCCTTGAATTTCATCTAATAAATGATATATATTTGGTTGCATATCTTGTGGGGTGTGTTGATTCCCAATTATACACCTCTATGATATGGCCTTGCACACTTGAAGAAAATGACAAACAAAAGTGAAAAACTCGTTAAAGTGTCATTATCATCAAGGAAGGGTTTAGCATCATGAGTGGACCAATTTTGAGAAAATGACTAGGAGGTACCTACAAAGGGTATGGTCAGTTCCCTACTATTTCTAGCTCTACCTGAACCAAGGTGAGAGGACCTATGGGGTAGCTAGCTCACATGGAAAGATTAAAAAATTTAGCCTCCATGGAGGTTATTAACACAAAGGAACACAAATCTAACCAAAACACAACCAAACTTGCTCACTCCACCTAGGAAGGGTTATCACATGGAATAGGCAAATGTTCTAACCTATGCATGAGCTACTAAAGACAGATATGAATATGTGATTGTAACTTTCATCCAAAAATAATTTTCACAATATAGGGGATAAATGAGAGATTGCAATACTAGGATTTAAATCATAAATAGCAAACACATGCTAAATACATAATGTTTATGCATCTATAGGCAAATAACACTTTAGATATGTAAAGGGCATGTTATATGTAGGGAAGGATGGGGCAAAACCAAGTTAATCTAAAATATGAATAAAGGTGTGAATGATTAGAAAATAAGTATGGAGACATTAAAAACTATGTTATCTTCACTTAACAAATGATTTTCATTTAAAAAATAGATAAGATGAAATCATACACAAATGATCCTTGAGAATTTATCTGCAACTCTATAAATAACTATTCAAAAGCTCCTACCAATTAAATTCATAAACCCGAGACTACCCTTAAGAAGGCTATCAATTCTTTATTTTTGCATATCAAAATGATAATGATTTTATATTATATATTTGAACCCTAAATGACTACGATGAAGAGGCATGGATAAGATAACCAATTCACCATACATGTAAAATAGAACATTGTATTTCAACAACATCAAGAAAAAATGAACCTTATGCAGATTTCATATATTAATTAAATCAAAGCTAATTACAATGTATCTTGAAAATTACATATCAAAACACCATGTAAAAAATTTATTTAACAAGGGATAAATTTTTAATGCTCTAAAATATTGCTAATGATTTTACAATAAAAATGAATTTGGCATCAGAAAATTACATGGGGAGAACTCTCCTCGACTATAGCTATGTACCCAAAAATTAATTGACATCTATAAAGGGACAAACTCCTTTAATTATACAACATTAACCATACGTGGCATCTCAAGAAAATGTGCTCTAGCTAGAAAAAACATTCATGGTCTTGGAGCTCATCAGTTTAACAATAATGATTATTGGGACTATGCATGCACTCTAATGAAAGTGATAGATTTGATAGTTCACCTAGGTGGGATTCCTTCTGTCAGCCATGTAGAACACTACCTAGCAAAGGACAAAACAAACCTTTGTCCATTTTCATAACCAACCCAAAACATTCTCATTACTTTTCAAACAAATTTACAAATAATATTCCAAGGGAGAATGTGCCTCTAACAAGCATTGTACAATAAATAAAAGAATGGGAGACAAAGAGAAAGAGAAAGGAGAAGAAAAAGAAATAATATATATGCCAACCAAGAAGAAATAGAAATGGATTGGTCATGTTACAAAATCAACATTGATTACTGAGCCTTGTGCCAACTTGTTCTTGTATGCAACAAACTTTGCAATCATAGTGGTGAGGATTTTCCTATTCGGGCCCACTTGACACTTGAATTTAGCATTATGCTACTCTAGCTAGTTGGTGATTCTCTAGAGCACTCCCTACTTATTATGTACCAATACCTTTAATTGGTTGTAGGACTTTTGAATTGATATTAGGTCCCTTATCTTTTGGCTATTGAAGGCTCCATGGGGTACATTGATGAGGTTCTTCAAAGCATCCTCCAACAATTCTTTTGTTAAGTCCACTTCACCATCAAGCTTCACCATTTCTCTCAAAGTGGCCTCAATTTCTATCCTCATAGTCTTGAGAGATTGATCTTCTCCTTTTATATCAAAGGTTCCATCTTTGGGCATGGCTAACCTATGCTTTATGACCAATTAGTATTCTGTAGGCATTTTAAGATCATCTGAAGAGACAATATTTTTTGCTACTAAAGCATCTTTTCCCATATTACATATCTCATCTATTTTGGGCCTAATTTCCTCCAAAATATTGATATTAGAATCATATACAAATGTTAGGGAACTACACTCTCCTCATATATCTATCTCATTATCTAGCCATTCCATGGCTGTATGAAAGACTTCTTTGGCCCATCCTTTGGTCTTCAAATCTTCACCAAGGCTGAAGTCAAGTGTATCCCAGGAGGGAATGGGTATGCTTGGGGCCTTGATGGTAGTTGGAGTCATTTCCTTAGGCTCACTTAGTAACTTTTACAAGTAATGGATCATTACCTAGTTTTGTGTCTTCATATCCTCCATCAATGCTTTGTCTTTATCCATTTGATGAGACACTAGGCTCACTAAAAATTATGAGTTATGCTTGATCTCATTCCTTAAAAGCTACCAAAAATCATTTCTATATAATTCATATATTTCAAGGGGAGCATATTTATTTGTAACACCTTATGGGGGGATAACTATCTCCTACGTTCTGTCCCCAACACTAGTGAAAGTGGTTTGAGAGAGTATTTTAGCTTTATTTGTAGGTTTTTCCCTATATGACTAGGAAATATTCATCACATCTATATCTCTAATACTTTTAACATCTTGTTTCTCCTTGATATATTCTTCAACCCATAGGAGGGGCCTATTCTAAGAACCCATTAGAGTCATGGACCTTCAAACTAGCTTGGATGCACCGAATGGTGGTAGACTAGAACATTAACTAGAGGGAACATGATAGGAGTTGGGTGTGATCCTATTATTATCTACTCTATATCTTCATCACTCTCCAACTTAGCCTCTTTCCTTCTATATTTTTACTCTGATCCTTTTCTTGGTTCAATCTATTTTAGGACTTCAATATATAACCTAATTTGTTATTGGGAGCCCAAGAGAAATCCATCAATGGAGATATATTGTCCTGCATGTTGAAGAGGTGATTTCATAGCCAACTTGATTTTTTTAGCTGGTTAGGAGAGCTGGGAAAAGGTTATGGTGTCTTCCTTGTTGCCCCTAGGCATCTCATCACCAATCATAGCCTCAAAACTCTTATGCCTATCAGGTTCATAGACCTTTATTCAGGGAAGGAGCCCTTAGGGTACTTAAATAAAAGTAGTACCTATTTAAGGTCCCTCCTTTACAACTTTATCACCTTGGTCTACCTTCTTATTTACACTTGAAAGTATAGGGGTACCCATTTTTAGGCTTGGTCCCTTATCTCCTTTAGATGTAGCCTCTCTTTCTTATATTGAACTTATCTGTACTGGAGAGGGATTGTCCTGTGGGGCTATCTCCACAGCCATTATAACATCCAATTATTGATTTCCTTGATCCTCCAATTTTTCATTACTAGTGGGGGCTTGCTCCTCCCACCCTAGCTCTTTTTCAAGTCCCTCATTAGACTCTTACACACACCTCATTTCACTTGACACATATTGTCTCAGTGTTTGAGTGAGAATATTTTGGAAAAATGCTTTCATGTTTGAGGAGGTTGTTTCCTTTTTAGGTGGAGCCTTAGTCTGCATGACCACCTTGATACCAACTTGCATCACATCTTCAAAGGACAAGGGGTCATCGAAGGCCAATATGTCCTTCTCATCACCCTTACCTTCCCCTCCTAAGGGCATTTGTGGCCCAAATAGTCCTATTAATAGAACTTTAATAGGAGTCTACGACCTTTCCCTCAGAGTTCTTTGGCTTATCCTCATTCAGGGAGGAGTGAATGACTTGGGTTACTTCATCATCTCTATGATTGGCCTATTTTCCTCGGAGTCTTCTTCATCACTCATATCCCTCAACCTTTGGGCATATGAGGATTTTTCCCCTTGTGATTTTATGCCATCATGTCGATAGGGTTCATTGACACGAATGACCTCCTTCCTCTTCTTGGAGGTTGAAACTAGAGGTTGTGATATCTTCTCTAAAACTTTAGTCTTTAGTTGCTCTACTTGTTCCTTCCCTCCCATTTTCCTTGTATAAATTACTGGGGAAGGAATGGGCATTGGTGATTGCTTGGGCTGAATGGATGATAAATGGCTTATTCAATTAATGTAGTAGGAGTCACTTCAATAGTGATTGAAATAGTAATAACACTAGCAAGTTGCACCTCCCTAGTGGAAATTTGGGTCTAGTTTTTAGCAAGACTAGTCAACTTTATAAATGATAGTTCATTTTTAGATTGTGCCACTATAATCTCTTTGATATTGAATAGCTTGGTAAAATTGGTATCAATGGCTATACCCTTCCCTTTGCCCTTGGTTACTGCTTAAGGGCTTGCTAGATAGCTGGTGTAAGGGGAAAGGATGGTCTTGAGCTCATTGACATGTTATTAGCTCCCTAAGAGTAGGGGTATCACATACATCTATTTCTACTCCCTAGAACTTCAACCATTCAAACATCCTTTTTATCACTAGGAAATCTCTATAGGCAATTGAGTCACTTATTAGGATAAAAAAGTCCACTTGTGCTATGGGCTGCACCTCTATATATTTTTAGTGTATTTATTAGCCACCTAAAGTCATAATTAGGTTGAGGTGGCATGTTATCCATCTGGTACCATCCCATTTCTTGTTCTAATCCTCATTGCTTTGGACAAAGAAGGACATGTATAATATCTTATCTCCATGGGGAACTTGAAGGGATTGTTAATCTTTTTTGTAGTGATCATCTCATGAGGTGGAACCATTTGTTTGTAGAGCTCCATGAGTGCTAATTTATCATCAACATACTTGGGTAGCTTATGAGGTGACCTTAAAATTCCATTTACCAAGATATACTTGAAGGTACAGAATTGAATATATACTACACCAAATTTGTCAATTTTTCCCTAGCCATCTTGGTCATCCTATTCAGGGTTCACAAAGGGAAGAAGACACTCATTATCACACTAAAGAAGTAATTATAGACCTTAGCCCAATTGTTCTTAAATCCTTTCAAGTTCATCTCAGGATATACTTCATATATTTTTAGTCTTGAAGGATTCTTTATAAGACCTAGAAAATATCTATTGTGTACTAGCTATACATAAGATAGGAAGACATGTAAAAGGTACCTTCAAATGATTCTTTGGAAAAGATATCCATGCACAACATCATCATTTGGATATGTAAGTTATTGCTTAGAATGGCAGCCTAGTCTAGCTATTTCTTCTCTTCCAGTACATAGATAAGGATGGAAAACAACCATGGCTCAAACTTCTCTACCATGGGTACCCCATAAATTATAGTGGCCATGGCTATGACATATTATAGTATCTCCTCGAATTCTATTATCTTAATATTTTTGGTCATTCTTGAGACCTTGATTTTCTTTGTAATGAGCCAACAAGTGTTCAAAATATCCCAAAATACCTGATCATGTTGGTCATCATAACATTGGCACTCTTCTATAGTTAAAAGAATACTGTCATGCTATGGTGGTATCCCAAGCATGGTGATAAGAGCTTCAGTGGTGAATGAGTAGACAACTCATTGAATCCCATTGAGTACAATCTTAGTGTCATCATGGTATACTTTTACACATGTAATGACTATCTTCAAGTATGGGGCTGCTAGTGGAAAGGCTACTGTAGGATCCATATAGCTCATACCTAAATTAACAACTACCGCAGAGGGGTTAGGTCTCTATAAATAACTTAGTAAGGTAGAAAAATCCAACCCCTAGACATCAATATCTCTAGTTTCATCAAGAATTGAGGCAATGTTGGTCTTCATCAAGATAGATGGTGAAGCCATTTCTTTCTAATTTAGTATAACCTTTCTTCAAATTGAGACACACCCTTCTTGATGGCTAACCCCCAAACACTCTAAAATTCATCTAAATAAGCACTAGACAAGGAATTCAGGGGAAACTTGTAATCATGTTGACTATCACATACTTAGAAGAACAAATTCTTTGAAAATTTGACTATAATTTTTATTATCACCACACATCACTCTAGTTCTCAAATTACCTAAAAATGAGTATAATATCTAATTGTAAAAAGTGGACTCGAATGAAGAAA
The DNA here is from genome assembly GCA_037957365.1 of Torreya grandis. Classification (NCBI taxonomy): domain Eukaryota; kingdom Viridiplantae; phylum Streptophyta; class Pinopsida; order Cupressales; family Taxaceae; genus Torreya; species Torreya grandis. Next base: position 1,914,999 of record JARHVA010001287.1, on the reverse strand, counting down.
AGTGCTTCGTTATAATCATCTCACTTTGAAATTAGGGTTAACATTAAAGCCTTGGTGCATAATAGTTAATTCTTAGCTACTGCATTAACTTATTCAAGCTTCATTCAAAATAAAAATGGAGGTAAACTCAATGACACTTCCCTTTTCAGCCAAATAACTCATCTATGACACATGGATTCATACAAGTAAAAAAGGCCTTTAAGAATAGTTTCACCTCCTCACCCTTCATGTTATTTAATGTGGAGATGGACTATACATTGAATTCTCTCCTAGGATGCACAACTTGACATGTGTCAAAGATTTGAGAGTTTCACATTATTGGGGACATTTGCAATTCCTCACATCATTTAGATGAGGCATACTTCAAAAAGGGCCTAAAAACTAAAACCCCTGAGTGATTGCCACATGGCATGATTTGAGTGGTCTCATCCTCGAAACTTATTTGTACCTTTCCCACCCAAAGGAAAGTGAGACATCTTTGAAAAAAGGATTGAAACCAAAATAATTTTGGGATGCCACCACATGTCACTTTGAGATGCTTGCTCAAGATTTTGGCCATTATTTTACCATTTCCATCATTAACCAACCTAAGGAGGAGTGAAATACTCTTTTATCCATCAAAAAAGATTTATCACTTTATAATAAAATTTAAATTGAAGGAAATTTTCAAGAAATGCTTATGTGTCCCTATCAAAAATGAAGTTAGGGTCACGGCTACTTCTACCCTTTTCACCAACTTCCTTAAAAGGGGAAAAGTGAAAAATATTTTCATCCCCTAAACCTTACTCCTAGAGGTCCCTTGAGTTAAATACATATATTTCATTTGGTTCATTAGACTACTCCTTACTTTAATCACCAAAATACATAAATGTAGCTTTTTACTTTTATTTGGGACATTGACATATCTTCTCTCCTAAGCGTGAAGGATCCAAGCATGGAAAAAGACTTGGTTACACCCTCATTTGTTCACTATAGATTCTCATGCCATAGGATCTTTTCTCCACATGGTGCAACTCTTCAATATCTCTTAAGCCTTTTTGGGGTATTTTCCATCTTTGATAGATGTCCCTATTGACTCATCTAATCAAGATGAAAAACATGATTGCTTAAACTACATTTCCTAACCTCTTCTCTTGATGAGGGAAGGTAGGAAACTAAAACATTAAAACTCACTTAACTCAAGCACAAGGAATTCATCATACAAAGACCCAAATTACTCCAATGCAATTTTGGGCACTAACATAGGATCCTACTTGGGGATGGGTACCTCTAGTGGGTACACAGAGAACACCAAACTGGTCACCTATCCAATGGGTCACAGAGTCAAAGGATTTCAACATAGAGTTACAATAGGGAAACCTAGGATGACCAAAAAATAAAAATGGAGAAGAAAGAAACTATACAAACACGGATAACAACTGGACTAAAAATATGAGAAAGGAGAAACAAATTATGTAAAAATTAACAAAGGCAATCATGGACTCAATCCAAGAAATGCTTGAGGTGTCTGCCATTAACTGGTAGTTCTATAATTTCTCCATCAATAAAGCTAAGATAAAATTTATGGTTCCTTTTTTGATAATCAATAGTGTAAGGGCCTATCCATAGGGAATCAAACTTACCATGCTTTCCTTTGTCCTCATGCCTGCTATCCCACAATAGAACTAGATCACTGACCTGAAAGGTTCTTGGGGTGACTTTCTTATCAAAGATACTTTTGAGGTACTCCTTAAAATTTACATGCCTCTCATGATCTTGTCATCAAGACTCATCAAGCTCAATTATTTGATCAATCTTATCTCCATAGTGGTTCATTTCCTCCTCATTCTCAGCCATCTATTGCATGAATTGGTAGGTTGGCAACTGTACATTTAGGGGTAAGACAACTTGAGTTCCATAAACAAGTTCAAAAGGGCTCTTCCCAGTAGATCTCTTTAGAGTCAACCTGTCCACCTAGATGACAAACTTCAACTTCTCACCCCATTTTATTTTGTTAGCATCCAAGGTCCTCTTGATGATATTTAATAGATTATTATTACTAGACTCAACCTACCCATTTCCTTGTGGGTTATGATTAGAGGTGTATGCTAAATTAATCCCATATTCATCACCTAATGCACTTAGTTTTTTGGATTTAAAGCACATAGCATTATCACATACAACTTTGATCGACACTCCAAATTGACAAATTACATTATTTAATAGGAAATTGATGGCCACTTGATAAGTCAATATTTTAGTAGGGATTACTTTGACCCATTTTGTGAAGTAATTAATAGCCACTAAAATCCATTTATGATCATCACTTGAGGAATCTAATATTTCACCTATGAAATCTATCTTCCATTGCCTAAAAGGTCCCTTAATAGAGACTAACTATAGGGGAAGTGATCCAGATGCCTTCATTCTTCAAAAAAATCACTGACATTCTTCACATCTTCTTACCATGCATTAACATTCTTGAATAAGGTGGGCCACCAATACCCAACCCTTAGAATCTTATGTCTAATGAATTAAGGAGCGAAATTACCACCACATACACCATTACAAAATTCTAAAATTACCAAAGAAATCTCATTTTCCACAAAATATCTCAAGAGGACACCATCTAGGTTTCTCCATGCTAAATCATCTTTCAATAGAATATATTTTTGAGATTCTAACTTCAGTGTCCTTTGATTTTTGTCTAAATGAGATGGGAAATTTAGATTATTTAGATAATAGACTATATCTTTATACCATAGAGATTGGATATATTTAGACTTGGGGTTATCAACCACCCTTTCTACATTGTCTACTTCCACTTCCTATATATTTTCTTCAGTCATTAGCCTAGCCAAACCCATACCTATAACTAACTTAGTAGTCTATATCTCTAGGTCATATTCTTGAAGTGTGTTAACCCATCGATATCTTTTGTCAGTGACTTCATTTTGGGTTAATATGTTCTTCACCATGGTATGAGAAACATTTGCCATAATCTTTGAAATCAAAATATATTATATAAACTACTTGATACTCTTTAAAATGGTGAAGGCTTATTTTTCCATTATGGTATATCTCAGCTTAGTCCTTGTAGTGACTTGATGAAAATGGAAATTGGCTACTCATGGCCTTCATCATTCTTTTACAAAAATACTATGGCAATAGTATGCATGGAGGTGAATGAAAATATTTGGAAATCTTTCTTATAATCTAGACTAGCAAGCACTGGAGTAGTTTTCAAGGCTGCCTTGATATCTTGAAAAGACTAGGTGGTCTTCTCCTCCCACTTTATTATTTGATCCCCTTTCAACATAGAAGTGATAGGTAGTGTAATCTCTAAAAATTTGGAAATAAATATTCTTAAAAAATTAATCTGGCCAAAGAAAAATTGAATACCTTTCTTGGTCTGTGGGATATGTACTTTATCGATGGCCTCCACCCTCTCAAGATCTATCATGACACCTTGTTGGGAAATAATATGTCCCAAAAACTTTGCCTTTTGTACCCCAAAGTAGTACTTTCTAGGATTAAGGGAAATCTAGAACTCTCTGCACTTGACTAGCATTTGTTCCAAATGCACCAAGTGGTCACTCCTTCTAGAGTACACTATAACATCATCCTGATATACAATAATGAACTAGTTGATCAATCCAGTGAAGACTACATCCATAGCTCTCTAAAAAATGGTTATTTCATTCATCAAACCAAAAGGCATTTAGATATACATGTAGGTATCCCATGGGGTGGTGAAAGCAGTCTTGGACCTTTTACTCTCCTTTACCACTACTTGGTTGTAACTAGAAAAACCATCCAGAGTTGATAGCAGCTCAAATATAGTGACTTATTGGAGCATGTTATCCATGTTAAGAAATGGATAATTATCTTTTAGAGATGCCTTGTTTAAATTTCTAAAATCAACACAAAGTTAGATGTCTCCATTCTTCTTCCTAATAGGGACTAGGTTTGCCACCCAAGATGAATATCTGACAGGTTGAATGATCCCACCATCTCTAAATTTATTCAACTCCTACATCTTAGTGTCTGAAATGGGGTTGATGGGTTTTTACTTTTTTTAGAATGGTTTTACATCAGGGTGAAGAGGAATAACATGTTGGAATAAATCTTCTCGATAAGCCTTCAGCTCTGAATATGACCATGCTAGGCAATCTTGGTACTTCTTTAGTAACATAATAAATTGGTTTTTTTCTTTGTCACTTAAATGAGTACCTAGCCAAATATTTCTTGGATTTTCTTTTATCCTCATGTTAACCTTAGTTACATCCCTTGACATGGAAATGTTTTTGTATTTGACTCTATCATCTCCATCGAAGGCTGCTTCTAGGCTAACCAATCCTCTTGGGATAGTATTAGTCTTTAACTAGATTATTTTCTTCCCATACAAGGTTTCTATTTTATCATAGACTTATATCATAGAGTCCCACTCTATGATATTTCCTTCAAATTCATTTATGCAACATAGAAACCTCTTTATTTGTTCATCATTGTCAAAGACTTGCCAATGATCAATGCTATCTAGGATAGAGGGCTCACTAATACCTCAACCTCATATTCACAAGGAAAACCTTCATGTTCAAATTTAAATTTTGCAACCCTCTTTGCCAACATATCTACCAAGTGATTAAGCTATTGTGCATGGTACTAAATATTGAAAGATTTAAACCATTAAAAGTAGTCCCATACATCATTTTGGTATTCTTTAAATCTCTTATGCTTTGTGGTGTAAACACCCCAAACTTATTTCACCACTAGTTCTAAGTTGCCCTTGACTAACAAATTTTTGAATCCATATTCTCTAGTAATCTAGTGACTAATCAAGAGTGATTCATATTCTACAATGTTGTTAGTGCACTCAAAGGATAATTGAAAAGAATACTTATAAACTTGACCATCAAGGGCATAAAAAACAACATTGGCCCCATTTATGACACCTGAACATGCTCCATCAAAATGCTTGATCTAGATGGATTCTTCATCAGTGGTACCAGAGTCAGGAGGCATTTTTATGTATTCGATATTTCACACAAAACTACAAATTTCTATATCCAGATATAATACTTCATTCAATTGATGCTTAGGATCCTCTAAAACATGGAACATCTATGGCTTATGGTTCAAATGAACCATCTTCCCATTTAGGGGGATAGTTGCATAGGATAAATCCATCTGAACACTTCCTCCAATACTAGTTTCCCATTTTACAGATAACAACATACCCCATTTTGGTGGATAATCTACAACAACAACATCCATGGTCAGAAATTTTCTAAGGTATTATGTGAGTTGTACCACCAATCCTTTGACTATGCAAACATAGGTAATTCTCTAGAATACATAGCAAGGCATCATCCATATTCTATAGTTATCATTATACAAAGTTCATTCAACATTTCCAATGGCATGATATTACAAGATGCACTAGAATTAAACTTTTAATTGTGGACAATTAGCCCATTAATTAGCAAGGTGGTATAGAAAGGATCAACATCAATTTGAATTTATACTAATGTTATTCCCAACTATAATTCCAAGTGGTGCTTAGGATACCTTAATACACTCTCTCCTCCCATAAATTACGTTAATTCATTGAGAAGATCATTATGAAATCATTTGCATCTTGACCACCATCATCAATTACGTCACAAGGGGGATGAGGAAAGAAGCACTTGTGACACTAGTTGATATCATAATCAACTATGTTAATTATTACAGTCAAAGGATCTGGTACTTCCTTTCCACTTCCCCCATTCTAATTTCTTTCATGCCTATCATCCCTTATAAGGCCTTTCCCCCTATCATTATTTTTGGCTTGAAACTGTGTCCTACCCTGTCCCTAATCTTAGGGATGATTCCTTTCATCTCTCTTAATATCCATTTTATCATCATGGTTATCAAGTCCCTAAGATAGTCCCTTTTTGGCTCTAGCCAATTTTTAAGAAATTTATTTTACTGTATTGGCAAAAATCTTCATCCTCTTCTCTAAGTCTACATTCTTGTGAGATGATTGAGGATTCTTAGGATTCACCAATTTAACATCAATCCTTTTGTTCAAAGGCTTACCCACAACTTTAATATTATTTTCTATTTGGATAGCTAGATTGAAAGCCATTCTTAAATTCATGGGAGCCTTATATCAGAGATAATAGGCTACCTTTTTGTCAAATGACTCAAAATACTTAATCAAAGAAGCAGTACCACTAGGCCTAATATCCTCTAGTAGTCTCCTTAATACCTTACTGAAACTAGAATTAAAATCCTTCACACATTCATTTAGATTCTTCTTTAGGTTCTCAAACTCAACAAGAAGGAATCTAGGATCAATGCTATCACCATATTACCTCTTGAAAGCATCAAGCATATATTTCCAAGTGTCTATGGATCTATTAGGGAGGGATTTGAACCATTCCTGAGCCTCATCCTCAAGTGTGTTCACAAAGAGTTTAATACATTATTCTTCAATATCTATTTCATAATCCTTAATGATATTTAAGAAAGCCTTCAAATGTTTCTCCCTAGATACTACATTATTCCATTAGAAATTAGGTAGTATATTTCTAACCTTTATAGGGACATCATTGGGGAAACCAAGCCTACCATTAAATTTGATAGGATGAAACCTTGAAATCAATTTTTTTTGCATTTATTAGCCAAATCTTGATCATCCTCTTGATAATTATCATTGTCAACATTGAACATTTGTATCCTCAAGTTATGATCCCCCATTTCTGAATCTAGAGATGAAGATGAACTAGGGGATGGTTTGGGACAAACACTATGTGAAGGGCTCGAAAAGGTGGAAATAGAGTGAATCTTCAAAGGTTGGGTAGGAGGAGAAAAAATCCTTTACAGAGAGGGAGCCTGAATCATGAGAAATTCTAATTTTTCTAAGGCACTTTGGTATCCTTCAACCAGAGGGATATTAGAAAAAAGGAGAAAATACAATGGGGAACAAACTAATCTAATTTTACTTTATTATTTGAGAGTTGGCCCACAATAGGCTTCCACACTTGCCTTCTTCTAGATGGGATTTTTAATTCTAAGATAAGTTCTTTTGATGGATTCCTTTGAAAGGAAGATATAGTACCCTCTAGCATTGTATATCTAAAGAAAATTCCTTAATTTAGAGAAGGGAACATATAATAGGCATTGATCTTCAAACCTTAACCCAGTGGAGTCACCACTAGAATCAAGACTTCTCTATTAAAAAATAAAGCTACACAATAATTGATGAAATATCACCCCTAAACACTGAAAACAACATCAAGGATATAAAATATTTTAGTGAAATATGAATGAATATCTTTAGCAGATTTGCCTAGAAACTATAAGGATGTCAATTAACTCAACACAAATAGCCCATTATAGTGATAGGAAAAAGCACTTACAGCTCCTTGTAAGAGTCCTTGACAATTATAAGTGACTATAATAGTCCCCAAAAATGGCACCAAAAAAGTGTTGGTTCCCAATTGTACACCTCTTTGATCTGGCCTTGCACACTTGAAGAAAATGACAAACAAAGATGAAAAACCTGCTAAAGTGTCATTATGGTTAGGGAAGGGTTTAGCATCACAAGTGGACTAGTTTTGAGAAAATGATCGGGAGGCACCTACAGAGGGTATGGTCAATTCCATGATACTTCTAGCTCTACCTAAACCAAGGTGAGAGGACCTATGGGGTAGCTATCTCACATGGAGATATTATACAATTTTGCCTCTATGGGGGTTATTGGCACAAAGGAACACAAATATGACCAAAACATAACCAAACTTGATCACTCCACCTAAGAAGGGTTGTCACATGGAATAGGAAAATGTTTTAAGCCAGGCATGAGATATTAAAGATAGATATGAATATGTGATTGCAACTTTCATTTGAAAAGAATTTTCATAATACAAAGATTGAATGAGAGATTGTAATACTGGGATTTAAAGCACAAAGAGAAAACACATGATAAATACATAATTTTTATGAAACTATATGCAAATAACACTTTAGATATGCAAAGGGCATGTTATATATAGGGTAGGATGGGTAAAAACCAAGTTAATCTAAAATATGAATAAAGGTGTGGGTGATTAGAAAATGAGTATGGAGACATTAACATCTATGTTATCTTCAATTAAAAATGCTTTTCATTTTAAAATAGATAAGATGAAATCATGCACAAATGATCCTTGAGAATTTATTTGCAACTCTAAAAATAACTATTCAAAATCTTCTACCAGTTAAATTCATAAACCTAGGACTACCCTTAAGAAGGCTATCAATTCCCTATTTTTGTATATCAAAATGAAAAGGATTTTATATTCTAAATTTAAACCCTAAATGACTACCATAAAGAGGCACATATCAGATAACCAATCCACTATGCATGTAAAATAGAGCATTGTATTTCAACAATAAGAAGAAATAATGAACTTTGCATGGATTTCATATATTAACTGAATCAAAGCTAATTACAATGTATCTTAAAAATTACATATCAAAACACCATGAAAAACATTTCTTTAATAAGGGAGACATTTTTAATGCTCTAAAATCTTGTCAATGATTTTACAAGAGGAATCAATTTGGCATCAAAAATTTACATGGGGAGAACCCTCCTAAGCTATAACTATGTACCCAAAACTTAGCTGACATCTATAAAGGGACAAAACCCCTTTAATTATACAATATTAACCATACATAACATCTCATGAAAATGTGCTCCAGTTGGAAAAATCATTCATGGGCCTAGAGCTCATCAGTTGTAATAAGAATGATTCTTGGGACTATGCATGCACTCTAATGAAAGTGACATATTTGATAGTTCACCTAGGTGGGATTCTTTTCATCAGCCATGTGGAACACTACCTAGTAAAGGACAAAAAAACTTTGTCCATTTTCATAACCAACCCAAAACATTCCCCTTAATTTTCAAACAACTTTACAAAGAATATTCGAAGGGAGAACGTGCATCTAATAGGTGCTATATAATGAACAAAATAATGGGAGAGAAAGAGAAAGAGAAACGAGAAGAAAAAGAAAGAATTTATATGCCATCTAAGAAGAAATAAAAATGGATTGGTCATGTTGTAGAATCAACATTGATGACCGAGCCTTATGCCAACTTGTTCTTGTATGCAACAAACTTTGTAATCATAGTGGCAAGGATTTTCCTATTGGGCCCACTTGATACTTGAATTTGGCATTATAATCCTCTAGTTAATCAGTGGTTATCTAGAGAAATCCCTACTTCTTACGTACCAATGCCTCTAACTGGTCATAGGAATTTTCAAGTTATACTATGTCCCTTATCTTTTGGCTATTGAAGGCTCCATGGGGTGCATTAATGAGGTTCTTCAAAGCATCCTCAACCAATTCTTTTGTCAAGTCTACTGCACCATCAAACTTCACCATTACTCTTAGAGTGGCCTCAATTTTTATCATTGTAGTCTTGAGATATTTCTCTTCTCCTTTTATATCAAAGGCACCATCCTTGAAAAGGGTTAGCCTATGCTTTATGGCCAACTAACATTCTCTAGGCATTTTAAGATTATCTAAAGAGACAATATTTTTTGCTCCTAAAGCATCTTTGCCCATATTACATATCTCATCTATTTTTGGCATGAGTTCCTCTCAACTCTTGATATCAACATCATATGTAAATTATAGGGAGCTACACTTTCCTCATCTATCTGTCCCATTATCAAGCCATTTCATGGTTGTATGGATGACTTCCTTGGCTTGGGCTATCAAGTCCTATTTCCAATCTTTTATTACCCATCCTCTAGTATTTAAATCCTTAATGAGGCCAAAGTCAATTGTATCCTAGGAGGGAATGGGTTTACTTGGGGCCTTACTAGTAGTTGGAGTCACTACCTTAGGTTTTCTCAACAAATTTTACAAGTACTAGATCATTTCCTAGTTTTGCATCTTTAGCTCATCCATCGATACTTTTTCTTTATCCATTCGATGAGCCACCATGTTTGCTTGATCTCATTCCTTGATATATCCCCAAAATCATATCTATATATTGCATAGATTTCAAGGGGAGCATCCTTCTTTGTAACATCTTTTGGGGGGATAACTATCTCCTGCATTCTCTCCCCAACACTGGTGAAAGTGGTCTGGGAGAGTGTTTTAGATTTTTTGGGAGGTTTTGCCCTATATGACTGGGAAATATTAATCACATCTATATCTTCCAATTTAATTTTAATGTCCCATTTTTCCTTGATCTATTCTTTAACCCATAGGAGGGGCCTAGGCTAAAAATCCATTGGAGTCATGGACCTTGAAATTGGCTTGGATGCACTGAATGGTGGTGTGATTAAAACATTAACTAGAGGGAGCGTGACAAGAGTTGTGTGTGATCCTATTATTATCTTCTCTATATATTCATTTATCTCAAAATTAGCCTCCTTCCTTATATCTTCTTACTCTCCTCCATTGCTTGGTGTAATCTATTCTATGACTTCAATATCTGACCCAATTTATTGTTGGCTGACCCAATTTATTGTTGGGAGCCTAGGAGCAATCCATCAATGGAGATCTCTTGTCCTACATGCTGAAGAGGTGGTTTCACAACCAAATTGAATTTTTTAGTTAGTTGGGAGAGCCAGGAAGAGGCTATGGTGTCTTTCTTGTCACCCCTGGGTAGCTCATCACCAATCATGGCCTCAATACTCCTATGCCTAGTAGGATCATGGACCTTTATTTGGGGAAGGAGCCCCTGGGGTACTTCAATAAAAGTAATATCTATTGAAGGTCCCTCTTTTACAAATTTTTCACCTTGGTCTACCTCCTTATTTATACTTGAAGGTATAGGGGTACCCATTTTTAGGCTTGATCCCCTATTTCCTTTAGATGCAACCTCTCCTACTTGTATTAAAATTGTTTTTATTGGAAAGGGATGGTCCTGTGGGGCTATCTCCATAGCCTCTATAACATCTGATTATTTCTTTCTTTGATCCTTCAATTTTTCACTACTGGTGGGGGCTTTCTCATCCTACCTCATGTCTTTTTTAAGTCCCTCCTTAGACTCTTACACACTCCTCATTTCATTTTCTGCATCTTGTCTCAGTGGCTAAGTGAGAATATTTTAGATGAATGATTCTATGTTCAAGGAGGTAGTTTCCTTTTTAGGTAGAGCCTTAGTCTATGTGACCACCTCAATACCAACTTGTGTCAAATATTTGAAGGATAAGGGGTCATATGAGGCTAATATGTCCTTCTCATCACCCTTACCTTCCCTTCCCAAGGGTGCTTGTGGCCCAAACAATCCTATTGCTAGAACCTTGATAGGAGTTTGTGACCTTTCCCTTAGAGTTCTTTGGCTAGTCCTCATCGAGGGAGGAGTGAATACCTTGGGTTGCTTCATCATATCTATGATTGGCCTATTTTCCGTAGAGTTTTCTTCATCACTCATATCCCTCAACCTTTAGGAATATGAGGATTTTTCCCCTTGTGATTATGTGCATCATGTCGAGAGGGTTCATTGACATGAATGACCTCCTTCTTCTTCCTAGGGGTTATAGCTAGAGGTTACAATATCTTCTTTGCCCTTTTAGTCTTTATATGCTCTACTTGTTCCTTCCCTCCCCTTTTCCTTATATACATTACTGGGGAAGGAATGGGTGCTAGTGATTACTTGGGCTGAATAGTTGATGAAATGGCTGATTTAGTTAATATGGTAGGAACTACTTCAATAGTGATTGAGATAGGTATAACACTAAATAGTTGAACCTCCCCAGTGGTAATTCACATCTAGTTTTTAGAAATACTGGTCAACTTTGTAAATGATAGTCTAGTTTTGGACTGTACTACTATAATCTTGTCAATATTGACTAGCTTAGTGAAACTGGTATCACCAGTTATACCCTTCCCTTTACCCTTGGCCATTGCTTGAGGGACTACTAGATAGACAGTATAAGGGGGAAGGATGGCCTTGAGGTCATTGAAATTTATCAACTCCTTGAGAGTATGGGTATCACATTCATCGAGGTCCACTCCCTAGATCTTCAACCATTCAAACATCCTTTTCATCATTAGGAAAGCCCTCCAGGTAATTGAGTCACTTCTTAGGACTATAAAGTCTACTTGCACTATGGGTTGTGCCTCTATATTTTCCTTAGTGCATACTAATTAAAGTATAACCTCCTCATCATCCATATCCTTAGGGATGGGGATAATGCCATATGCAATAATTTCTTACATAGTGAGCCTCAGGCAATCAATTTTCCTCACCTACTCCTAAGTTGTGCACTTGGACCAGATATCTTTGTAATGCACCTGGTATAGGATCAGACCTATAGCTATATTGACTAGCCACCTAATGTCATAATTATGTTGAGGTGGCATGTTATCCATCTAGGACCACCCTATTTCTTATTTTAATCCCTTTACTTTGGCAAGAGAAGGACATGTATAATATCCTATCTCCATGGGGAATTTTAAGGGATTGTTAATATATTTTGCAATGATCATCTCATGAGTTGGAACCATTTGTCTACATTGCTCCATGAGTGATAATTTATCATAAAAATAATTGGTAAGCTTTCAAGGTTCCCCTACAAATTTTCTTATGTAGATATATGTGAAGATGTGGAATTAAATATATATTACACCAAATTTGTCAATTTTTTCCCTAACCATCTTGGTCATCATGTTCAAACTTCACAAAGGGAATAAGACACTCATTATCACATTAAAGAAGCAATTATAGACCATGGTCTAATTTTTCTTGAATCCTTCCAAGGTCATCTCAGGATATACTTCATATATTTAAACCTTGAAGGATTATTTATAAGACCTAGAAAATCTTTGTTGTGTACCAAGCTATACTTAAGATAGAAGGACATGTAAAAGGTACCTTCAAATGCTTCTTTGGAAAAGATATCCATGCAAAACATCATCATTTGGAGAATGGAAGCCTAGTCCAGCCATTTCTCCTCTTTCAGTACATAGATAAGGATGGAAAACATCCATGGCTCAAACTTATCTACCATGGGTACCCCATAAATTTTAGAGGCCATGGCTATGACATATTGTGTTAGTTCCTTGAATTCTATTATCTTAATATTTTTGGTCATTCTTGAGACCTTGGTTTTCTTCTTAGTGAGCTAGCAAGTGTTCACAATATCCCAAACTAGCTTATCATGTTGGTTAGCATAATGTTGGCACTCTTCCATAATTAAAATAATACCATCAAGCTATAGCAGTATCCCAAGCATGGTGCTAAGAGCTTTAGGGGTAAATGAGTAGATACCTGATTGACTCTTATCAAGTACAATTCTAGTGTCATCATGGTATACTTTTTCACATGTAATGACTATGTGTAGGTATGGGGATGCTAGTGGAAAGGCTACTATAGGAACCATATAGCTCATACCTAAATTAAAAACCACCTCAGGGGGCTTGGGTATCTGTAAAGCACTTAATAAGGTAGTAAAATCCAACCCTTGGACATCAGTGTCCCTAATTTCATCAAAAATTGAGGTAATGTTGGTCTTCATCAAGATAGATGGTGAAGCCATTTCTTTCTAATCTTAGTATAACTTTTCTTCAAACTGAGACACACCCTTCTTGATAGCTAACCCCCAACCACTCTAAAATTCCTCTAAATAAGTAATAGACAAGCAATTTAGGGGACACTTACTTGCAATCATGTTGACTATCACACACTGGGATAAAGAAAAAATATATAAATTTGACTATAATTACTATTGTCACCATGCACCACTCTGGTTCTTAGATTACCTAAAAATATGAGTATAAGATCCAATTGTAAAAAGTGGACTTGAATAAAGAAAAATGCTTAGTTATAATAATCCCCTTTTGAAATTAGGGTTAACATTAAATCCATGGTGCATAATAGCTAATTCTTAGCTACTGCATTAACTTCCTCAAGCTTCATTCAAAATAAAAATGGAGGGAAACTCAATGGTTCTTCCATTTTTAGCTAAATAAGTTATCTTGTGACATGTGGCTTCATACAAGTAAAAAGGGCCTTCAAGAATAGTTTCACCTCCTCACCCTTCATTTTCTTTAATGCAGAAATGGGCTATACATTGAATTCTCCCCTGGGATGCACAACTTGACATATGTCAAAAATATGGGCATTTCAAAATGCTAGGGACATTTTCAATTCTTCACCTCATTTAGATGAGGCATACTTCAAAAAGGGCCCAAAAACTAAAACCCCTAAGTGAATGCCATGTGGCATGATTTGAGTGGTATAATATTCAAAACTTATTTGTACCTTTCCCATCCAAAGGCAAGTGAGACATCTTTGAAAAAAAGATTGAAACCAAAATAATTTTGAGATGCTACTATGTGTTAGTCTAAGATGCTTGCTTGAGCTTTCAACCATTATTTTACCTTTTGCATCATTAACCAACCTAAGGAGGAGTGAAATACTCTTCCATCCCCCAAAAAGGCTTCATCACTTTATAAGAGAATTTAACTTGAAGGACCTTTTCAAATAATGCTTACATGTCTCTATCAAAAATGAAGCTAGGGTTGTGGCTACTTCTGCCCTTTGCACCAACTTCCTTAAAAGGGGAGAAGTGAAAAATATTTCCATCCCCCAAACCTTACTCCTAGAGGTCCCTTGAGTTAAATACATATCTTTCATTTAGTTCACCAGACTACTCCTCACCTTAATCACTAAAACACATAAGTGTAGCTTGTTACTTTTATCCAGGACACTGACATATCTTCTCTCTTGAAAGTAAAGGATCCAATCATGGAAAAAGACTTGGATACACCCTCATTTGTTCACTATAGATTCTCATGCCATAGGATATTTTCTCTAGATGCTATAACTCTTCAATCTCTCCCAAGCCTTTTTGGGGTATTTTCCATCTTTGACAGATGTCCCTCTGGACTCATCTAATCAAGATGACAAACATGATTACCCAAACTACATGTCCCAACTTCTTCTCCTAATGAGGGAAGGTAGGAAACTAAAACATTGAAACTCACTTGACTTGGGCATAGGGAATTCATCATACAAAGACCTAAATTGCTCCAACACAATTTTGGGCACTAACATGGTGGACTTCCTTGGTACTTTTGGGAATGAGTGAATAATTGGAAGAGTTTATATATTTCATCATCAAAAACTTTTTAATCAAGGGGTGGAATTATTTATGAAGATGGAATATATGGGTGAATCTAGAGGAAGTCAATGGTGCTATAACATTAAAATTACATGTTATATTTAGTAACAATTTTTGGAAAAATTACATACTATGTACTAAGGGTTTGTTGAAATTTAGTTCCCCAGTCAAGCATGGTGGCAACTTGGATTTCCATTGTCATGGTCTCTAAATTATTTTTTATTTTCTCTCCTATGATTTTATCTGTGTCCCATTCAAAATTTTTATGTGTTTGAGATAGTATTTATGTATATCATTGCTAAATAGAGTAACATAGATCCATATTAGAAATCATGATTATCTCTCTTTATCTTTTGAATGTTGGAATTCAAATGATCTAATAGGCCTTGGTAGAGGTTTAATTTAGTCTTCATTGACATCATATACAAAACCATAATTATTCTCTTTGAGTTCATGACATCTTTCTTATAGATAAAGTATATTTTCCATGATATTGATTTGACTATGTATTTATAAGAAACATTGGGAATGGTTGTTAATTTGATGATACATTTTCTTTTAGTAGGTTTCAAATAAGTGATAGTTACTAATAGTTTTGTTGAACACTTATTTACGTACTTAATAATACTATTTATTTCATTCATCACCCTAACTATTCTTTCAATGTCCTAGACAATAATTTGATGACATTTTTTATTTGATGAGGGTAAACGCTTTTGAATATGGAGTTATAACCAGACAAGTGAGGGTTTTGATTACTGGTCCCACAACCAAGATAGGGTTTTAAACAATGGATCCATAACCGAGAGGGTTTGAAGGATCCCACAACCATATCAAATCATAATAAGAGGGTTTGATGGCTCCCACAACTTTACCAGGCATAACAATAAGGTTTTAAGGATCACACAAACTTATAAAAATAAGGAAGGTAAATCCTCAATAATCATAAAATATAAATAAAAATCTAGTCAAACATCTTTCCACTAATCTTTTATCTCCTTAAAACATTGGCATAACCTTCACCCAAATGAAGCATAAGTGGAATTACCCACTGACAGATCCAAATAGTAGATAAATCATAAAAAATAAATATCCAAATCATCCTAAATAATATCACAACATCTTGATACAAGTCAAGAATATTCAACCCATCATAAATCACCTTTGTCTCTGCTTTGGTGAAGAAACCTTCAATAATATATCTACCATAATTCCTCTTCCTGTGATGTTGGTTGGCATGATATTTGTGTAGCAAGATGACCATCCACTAAATAATATCCCATGATTTTAAGAAAAGCTTTGAAAAACAAAAAAGGTAGGGGTGAAATCCTCTAACATCTACCCTTTCTTGAGAAACAACATAATGAAATCCTCTATCATCTACTGAAGAAGGAAGGGGCATATTCCTCTTCCTCTATCATCCACCAAAACCCCAAACATTTTGATAAGAAATCATCTAACTTCCTCCATCAAAACCACAATGTTATATCCTTGAGAAGTAAAGGAGGTTTGAAGAAGAGCCCTCTAACATCCACCTTAGAACCCAAAAAATCTCTATCCCAATCCATGGGTTTCACATCAATTAAAAATGAGATATAATCCCTTTGGATTTCGATGCTAGGTAGTAGATCCCTCATAAGTCTAGCATCAAATTGGTGCATGGATATAAATGGATGAAAATAGATAATACAACTAAGCTTCCTCCCTTTCCCAACATGAGAGGGAGATAACTGATTAGCCATCAGGCTATGTGAAATAGGTGCCTGTATGATGAAAATAAAATAAAATAAGAGAATAAATGAAATAAAAAATACCCATCATAAAAACACCATTAAGACATAGAGATTCCACTAGTCTATCATCTTACCAATCCCATTTTTAAACCTATATATATATGATACTTAACATCTACCAATCTTATACTCTTTTTTACTAGACCCTACCTAGAATCTTTAGCTCTAGTATGGTTATGCAAAATTCCTCAAAAATCCATTTTCAAACCCAAAAAACCTCTATTCCAAGTCATGGGATTCACATTAAATAAAAGGGAGATATACATCCTTTAGATTTTTAAGCTAGATAGTCAAGCCCTTAATAGACTATCATCAACTTGGTACATGAAAGGAAATAGATGAAAATAGATAATACAACCAAAATTCCTCCCTTTCCTAATAGGAGAGGGAGATAACTAAATATCCATCAAACTATATGAGATAGGCTCCCATAGGATAAAACTAAGATATAACAAAAGCATAGAGGGAATAAAATATTACCCAACCTTCTAAATGGGCAAATATCTCCTCATGATGGAACATGTACTTAATATTATTCCAATCTATACCCAACATAGTTTAATCCCTATAGATCTACCAATAGAAGGCAACATCACTTCCAATATAAATAAATTCTATCATTCTACCATAGATTTTCTTCCAAACTATCATCTTATAAAAGATAGTCTTAAACCCACAGATCTACCACTTGGCATCAACTAGTCTTCCATTCATTTTTTGCTACTAGACTCTAACTAAAAACTTTAGTTCTAGTATTTGGTTTATGCTTGAATTTTTTTGTGACTCTCTTCCACCCATCATGCCCTTAAAAATTCTAGGAAATGGTTTTAGTGACATAGGAAACCCCCTATCCTCCTATATCTAGATCATCTTCATCTCAAGGTTCTTCCTATTGTCCTTCCTACCCATGCCCTATTGTCCTTCCTACCCATTCCTTATTGTCCTTCTTAACCATGCCCTATTTGATAATTTTATTACATTGATCCAAGAATAAAATTCCATTATGCATGTGACTGAGTAAAATATATATTATAGTTTATGCTAGCATGAAATATAGCAACCTTTCCTATACATATAGACTCATCTATGGGATGGATTTTAATTTGGGGTTCCACTACCAATTATTTTTTTCTAGCACCCAATGCATGCATTCTACGAGGTCTACCTCCATGTGGGTGTGGTCAATTTATACCAAATTTTCATGTATGTATTTGAATATGTATTCCAAATGTGCAATGTTTTATATTAATTTTTAAAATACTCCTTCAAGATCTAGTACTATTTATTTAGGTGGTACATGTTTCACCTTTAAAATAATTGAGAATATTTTGAGATTAACAACTCGTGGGGTAGCCATTTTTTTCACTCTTATTTTTTGTGGTTTATTTAGTCAATAATGAAGCTAGAAAATTTTTTATGGAGTTTTGGTGCTTGGAAATATTTAGGAAATGGAAAGAGTTGTTGGTTAGATTTTGTATTATTTTTGGTAGTTTTGGGTTGACATGGGAATGGAGTGAAATATCTTTCCATATTTCTTGTTGATTATGAATGTTTTTATTTTGCTAAGTTGGTCATTAATAGTTTTTGGATGTGTCATTTTTCTATTTGTTACACCTTAATCATTATAGGCTTATTATTTCATCTTTTGTCTTGTCATTTATATGACATCCATTTGATTGGTGATCTACTTGGTAGTTTAAATAATTTAATTTGATGTGAGTTTATTAGTTTTACATTTGATATGATTTATGTATCTACCTAGGGAGTTGTAGTTGGTCAACTTACCCATTTTATTAAGCACCTTCATTAGTTTTCATAACTCTAACTAATGACAAACCATTAATTCATAGTCTTATATTTCATACTATGCTAATGTATAGAGAAAGTATCTAATTATAGTGACTTACCATATAATATTTAAACATAATGAAACATAACACAAATGATGCATATGATTATATATATTTATAATTATATAAATATTTCTCATTGGTATACTCAAAGTGTTTACATGTGATAGTTTAGAACATACTGAGGTGGGAAAATCAATTTCATGTGCAAGCCTAATCTTGAAGGTCCAATTTTTGCAATGGGGGTTCTATTGTCATTTTTGATCTTCCACAAAAATTAACTAATTTTATTGACATGAAAACAACTTCAAAACATGAATTCATAATTTGATGTTCTAGACATCTAACATGTAGAGAAAGTATCCAATTAGATTAGTTATCTTGTCCTCTTAATCATATTATAATATAATTCACATAACCCACAAAAGGATTTAGGATATCTTAAGTATTATTTATTAATATATATAAATTGTTACATATGATAGATTAGTAAAAAAATATGACAACTTTAATGATATTTCATCTATCTATTTTACTAAGTCTAAATATAATGATATACTCTAATGGTCATGCTATTTATTTATGTCACTTTGATCTGTGTAGCTCCATAAGATGCTGCAAGGTAGAATTTATGCCATGATAAATTCCTATGTTTAGAACTATGCCATGGTATAACCATAGACCTATGCATTATCTATAGACTTTCTTGAATAAACTCAGTAACATTATCCCCATACTTTAACTTTTGCTTCCTCTTTAAGACAAACCAAATTTGAAAAAGACCAAAAAATTGGTAAAATACATGGGACTTGTGGTAAAAATTATAATGTTTATTTAAAATATTGATCTCAAAGGCTTTTCATTTTGTGAGTTAATTAGTGGCTCGTTGGGCTTTCTATTCTAACTATATATTTTCTTGAGTCAATTCATTATTGTCATCAAGGGTGAGATGATTTAAAATAATATTTAATGATGTATCCATTTCCTTTGTAACCTTCTCTAATTTTCCCATGAAATTATTTATTATGTCTCCTAATTCTTTGAGCTCAATTATTAGCTTTGCTATTTGTTTTTGTTACTCCTAGAGTTTTTCACCTAGTGCAAAATCCTCTCCCTTTGTGTGTATGGGATATTTATAAATATTATAGTGAGTTAAAACTAGGTTTAATTATTCTTTGAGACTATTGAAGGCTATTTTCCTCTATTTTTTCCACTAGCCACCTAATATTGAATTAAAAATATGAACTAACATCTGATATTATTTTATGTAGAGAAGTAACATAGTTTTTTATTATAGTGTGGTGTTGTTTGTTATCCTCTAAGGGGTTAGTATTTTTTCAAGTTTAAAATATTCTATTATATTGGCCCTAATTTTTTTCCTCTCTTTTATGGTGATATCCTGATGTTTGATCAAATTTTATAATTTTTTGGTGAACTATTTAGTGATTAACAACTTTGGATCTACTTCAAATTGTGGCATGTTTAAGCCTAAAAATATATATTAGGGAATATAGATTAAAATGGGATAAAGATAACCTAGGGAACAAGGATGATAAACTATATATATATATATATATATATATATATATATATATATATATATATATATATATATATATATACAAGATAATTTTTTATGAAACTCATATAGAATATATATTGAAACTATATTAGATAGTTAATGATAATTAAAAAAATTACTTACTTTATTCTAATGATAATAAATATTTGGATATGGAATAGATAAGAAGTATATTAGAAGTATATTCTAGAATAATCACCAAATTCTAGATTTAGTGCCTTTGTAGCCTCAAACACTTACATCAACACTAGTGTCTAGGTTGATCATATGATTAATATATATAATACTTGTAGAAATATGATGCAACTACCTAGATGCTTTTGGGTTTTTCATCACATTTGTTCTAGTGCATTTAGATAAATGTCAAGGGTTTCCGCTTATTATCAAATAGTAGAACCCTAGTTCTTCCTCCTCATAATGGTTTTGAAAAAAAGTGTGTTAGTGTGCACATAGTGTCAAGATGCCTAAAAATCCCCTCTAACAATGAGAAGTTCCTACATAGCCAATACTCCAAAGAGGGCCTTATACTTATGTATTTCTCTCCTACTTGTTGGCTTAGGTGTAAGTCATGCAATATGTGGAAAACAAGTATAATGATGACTTAACTTGTAACTCAAAAAATAGGGCTATGGGATGCTCCTTTAGTACTCCAAACCTATGTATGTTTTTTTCTTATGACTGATATGAGAATATGAGAAAATAGGAAATATTTTAATTTATTGAGTTCTTGATTGAATGTTTTTGATAAGTTGTCTTGGTTTGTGCTAGGTTAGGAATGATTGAGAGTTGATATTGTATTTATACCAATCCTTTTAGGGAATGAATATAAATAATTAGGAAAACCATTATGATACATTTAATATTCAAATTATATGAAATTAGGGCACTAAACACTTACATTAGAGTAGGACACCTACATCGACATATGTGTCTTTCTAATATACAAGTGTATAGGGAGCAAGAAATATGTATAGGCTCATAACTTGAAAAGACATAATATAAGTAGGTTTTAAGAATTATAGGAAATATAAAAGGCTTGGGTTATCAACATAATAATGGTAAGGCTAAGAGATATGTCAAAGTGCACAAGAAAGAGTAGATACGATAATTACAGAAGCAGGAAAGGTTTAAAATAGAGAAGAACATCCAAGGTCTAAGTTTTCCAAGTGTATAAGATTGAGGTGCTATATAATTTATAAATAGTGTCTAAATTCCCCTATTTTATTAATAAAATTACTAGTTTAAAGGATATGAATGCCTACTTGGGTGTGTATAACACACCTTGCCTTTGCTTGAGTCCAACTTGAGTGATTTGTTGGTGATTGAACTACAACCAAGATTATGTTAAAATATATAATTAATGAATATAATATATAATTTAAAGTATTGAAATTATTTTAAATTAAAATATAACAAGGTTTAGGAGTAACTTGTGTATCAATGCAACCATATTGCCTATTGGAAATTTGATTTGAAAGATGCATCATTATAAATCACTGGAATTGAGATTAGGAAAAATATAAATATATAAAGTTCATATATATATATATATATATATATATATATATATATATATATATATATATATATATAGAGAGAGAGAGAGAGAGAGAGAGAGAGAGATCTCATGCCCCTAAATTTGGAGAAAAGATGAATTGTCACTTGAAAATTAAGACTAGCTCAGCCATGCAACCCAATCATATTTATAACCTAGAGAGTGTGAGTGAACCAAGTCAACTCACACTATAAAACTAGTGAGGATGGATGATATGATCAATCCCAACATGAAATATTGGAAAAATTGAGTGATTTAATCATATAAACCATACCAAAAATGAGCTAATTATTGTAGTATATTGGCTCAATATAATTCAAAAAAGTTTGACCTAGTGGTGGTGATAGTCCTTAAGAGTGTTTATAATCTAAAATTGATTTGGATTTTGTAATATTAGGCACACATAACATAACATATACATATTTGATATATATCATGCTAAAAATGTGTATAAAAATGGTACTAATGTATATAATTCTACCATAAATGTGTATCTGAATCATATAACTATGTGTTTTGGCCAATTGAGAAACTATGTAAGTGTGGAGAACATGCTTCCAAATCATGTCCCCACTATACATGGAGAAATATGAATACTGATATAAGCTCCAATGTGGATGATATCATTTTAAAACATAACCCCACTATAATTTGGGTATGTTGAATATTGAATAAGTGTGGAGAACATGTTTTCAAAACATGCCCCCATTGTATATTTGAAACTATAAATGCATGAAAGCCATGTATTTATGACATGCCCATAATGAATCTATAAATATAAGCATGTGAAACCCATTACTATATGGCATTCCCCCACTAATATTGTCCCCTTTGAGGTGAGGGAAGAATATAAAATGGTAGTTACCTCACCTCAAAAGGATAAGATAACCATATAACTACGAATGAACCATGTAGCATATATGATAACATCTCTAGATAAATGTATCATTGAAGAGCATAGAATGTGATCACATCAAGGCCTAATATTCATGATAAATATCATGGAAACATCAAGATAGTAATAGTACAATACTAACAAGCAAATCAAGCACACACATAAGAACACTCAAAAGTAAGTCAAAAGACAATGGTCCAAGGAAACCAAAAATACATAACATGTTCAAATGCTGAAAATTGAATGGACATAACTTAGTCAAATTTACATAAAACCAAGAATGACATATTCAAATTTCTATACAAAAATAAATGACATAATCAAATGTCAAAGAAGAAATAAATTCATGGGAGGCACATATAATGCAGCATATTCAAATGCTCAACAAACAAGACAATAAAAAGACAAAACACTCAAGGACTTGTATAAATTAAAATAGAGGAAACTAGCATAAAAATATCATAGTAGCCCATGGATTCAATGTGTTATAAAAATAAGTCAAGTACATAACATATCAAGTACATTCTAAAAGATATAATCATGGATAAATGCATGTGTAAGTACATATATGAGCTCAAACATGAAATGTAAAATAACCATAGAATGATATAACCTAGATGTATTATTATCATAGAGGTGGATTCATCCAACATATTGGTGTTGTGAGTAGAGGGAAAGCCCAACATCCGAGAGTGCATAAATCATGTATCTGTGTATGCTTGTATTGCACTCAAATAGAAGCATGAAACACATGTATGTAATAGTAATTGATATGTTATCCATCAACATGGAACTAACACATAGATGCTAAAGAGCCAATAAAGTATGTAGATACTAAAAATAATTTTGGATTTTTGATTTATTTTTGGAATATTAGAATAGTTTTTATCAAGGAAGTCCTCATCATCAAAAGGTGTAGGGACATTTGGAATTTTTTTAAAGCTTTGTTTATATCAATGTATTTCCACCTCTTCAATATTTTTGTCTAATGGTTTACCTAAAGCTAATGGTGTAGGAAAATAATCATATCCATCATGATTTATGTAAATCTTAGTATCTATATAAATAAATTAATACACATATTTGTATTATCTATCTTGGCATTTTGTTCAACTAGCCAATTTTGTCCAAACCTTAATTTCAAATGTGGTTCATAATATCATCTCCATATGGTCAAAGTTTACACATGTGGACCACATGAAATACATAATTGACTGTATCCTTGAGATTATGACATCAATGGAGAGTATATTAGTTCATCTGTGGTATGTCCCAATTATAAAATAAATGTGGTTTCATAAGTTATATCCCACTTGATATTATCAAATTGGATATGGTGGAGATATACCCACCAATATTAGTAGTAATAGTTAAATATTCATGCTTTGGTCACTTGGAGAGATAGTTCTCTTCTAAAAGATAGGAAGGATTTTTCCATTTTGGCATTTTAGACACAATGTGTATGCGTCCTTCATTATTATATTTCTAAATTAAGTTATTCAATGCCTCACATTGATTAGTTATGGCTAGTGATCTGATGATAAATAAAATATGGTACTCCCTCTTTAACTATAAGTCTATTTCTTGATGTGTGTATTGTATAAGGTAAATAAATTATTTTATATTAAATTAACATAGATAATATGATAGTGTCTTGTTGTGTTTTGATCTGTAAAGTCTATTGTGAAGCCTTTTAAGAAGACTCTACATTGTTCACATGATGTACTTAAATTTGACCCTTTTATGGTTGAATCAACGTTTTTAACCAAGATGAATGTATGGAGTAATAAGCATCTACATGCTCATATGCTATTTATTCTTTTCCATTATCTAGATTTAGTTATGTATTTTTTGCAAGTGGATTTAGTTTATATGTACCAAGACCTATAGGTTTGAATAGGTTATGAGAAAGGTGGTCAAGTGGATAAAATTTTAGTTTTGGTATTTTCTCATCTATCACATCACAAGAGGTATCATCATCACTATCATAGTAATATAAAACATGTCCATATTTCTCTTTAATATTGACAATAAAAGAAGCTCAAATGTTGGGGTTTCTTGTAGTTTTATTGGCTTTTTTAGTAATGGTTCTTACTATTTATGTTCATTTATGTGTAAATTAGTATTTAGTGCCTTATTTGAATTTGGAGATGATGGATCCATTATACTTGACTCACTTATTTAATATGTGTGTATATGCTCAAGAGGAATGCATTGTTTAGGTGGTACCATTGTTTTCAGTTTCAAAATATATATTTTAAATTTTTTTGAAAGGTTCATTATTCTCAAGCATGGTTAATAATGTCCCATCATGTATGAATTTCAAACATTAGTGTAACATATATGGGACAAATTACATTGCATGTATCTAAGGTCTATGAAATATTAAATTATAATGTAAATATTGAGACATTACTTGAAAAGTAGTTGAAACTATTTTTAATCCTAATGTTACATCGAATGCAATTTAAACAACCAAAGGGCTATGTTAATTATCAAATCATTTTATATACATGACCATTTTTTGAAAATTATTTGTCCTAATACCCATGGTGTTTAGGAAGTTTATGCTACAAATATTTAATCCTGATCCATTATCAATGAACATCCTTTTGATGCACTTATTTTGCATGGTCACTTGTATGAATAAAGACAAATATTGATCATTAATATCTTTAGATTGTAAATCTGTTGATCAAAGGTAATGATATTTTCATTGTTATTTAAATATTTCATGATGTTATCAAAATAAGTGGGTTCAATATTACTTAGAACTTGGTCTTCACATAATGCCTCAAAAAGAATATCCTTGTGATTAATGGATTGCTTTAGGATCTCAAGGATTTAAATTTTAACATATGTATTGATCAATTGGTCAAAAAGGTAATATCCCTTAGATTTTATCATAAGATTAGGATGAGGATGCAACTATTGTATATTAATAGGTGGGGGATTAAGATGATCAACCTTACCTCTTCAAGTAGTAACAACATGGACTGTAGGATCCAATATAAGTAGTGGGTGAATAAAGGGTGAGGGATGGTAGTTATCATTCAAATAAGGATTAGGTAAAATAAATGGTTGAGAGCATGCACAATGGCATCTATAAATTGGATCTATAATATTACAAAAGGAATTATGAATATAGATCAAGTGTTGTCTCCATTTAAAAACCTTCTCATGTTGTTTAGGAATTTACTTAATATATTTGATAAGGGAGGTGATATAATAAATAATAAGAATTATTATTACTTAGAACCAAAATTTGGTGATAGATGCATCCATAGTGCACATATTTTATAGCAATCAGATATTAAAAATAAAAAATATCTAAAAAACCTAATCAACCTAGGGTTTTGAAACTAAATGCTAGGTTTACCAAATGTTTAACCCCAAATATATAGTTTAGGGAATTTAGGGTTAAAGGGGATAGAGATAGCCCATGTCACAAGGATGATAAATTATCTCTATAATAGGACAAATTTTTTAATTTAAAATAGAAAATATGCTAAATTTATTATGTTAAAATACTAAACAAATAAAGTAGAACTATGCTAGATATTATAATGATAATGAAAATAAGTACTTAGTTGATGTTGATGCCAATCCAAAACTAGATCTGGAACATGTAGGAATTAGACTAGAAGAATATTCTAAAATAGTCACTAAATTATTGATTATGTTCATCTATATCCTCAAATATTTATATTAACCTGGGATAGTTACATTGATGTTAGTGTTTGAGTTAGACATAGGTGCCCTGTATGAAATACCTATTAAAATAGGATGCAACCACCTAGATGTTTTTAGGTTTTTCATCACCTTTTTTATAATGCATTCATGTCTAGGTCATTTATTATTGCTCTTTGTCAAATAACAAAACCATAGTTATTCCTCCTCATAGTTTTTGTAATAAAAATGGGTTGGTAGGTAGATGGTGTCAAGCTACCCCAAAGACCCATCTATTAATAAGTACCACCTACATTAATAATACTCTAAAGAGGTCCTCATACTTATGTATTTATCCCCTATGTGTTGGCTTGTGTTTGAATCATGTAATATGTGGAAAGAAAGTAAAATAATGACCTAGCTTATAACTTGGCAAATTAGGCTCTTGGGTTACTCTTTAAATACTTCAATCATGTGTATTTTTTTCTATAACTGATATGATAATAGGATAAAATATAAAATATTTTTATTTATTAATTTCTTGATTGAATGCTTTTGATAAGTTACCTTGGTCTATGCTAAGTGAGGAATGAGCCAGGGTTGATCTTGTATTTATACCAATCCCTTTAGAGAATAACTTGTATTAAAACATTTAGGTTAACTATTAAGATACATTTCATTTGAAAATAGATGACTTTAGGGCATTAAACACTTGTATTGGAGTAGGAAACCTATGCCAATGTAGATGTTTGTCTAAGACGTAAGTGTCTAAGGAGTAATAAAAAAGGTACATGCTCAAAACTTATAAAGGTATAAGATAAGTAGGTTTTGAGCATTTTGGTCATGATAGAAGGCCTAAGTCATAAATATCAGACTAGTTATGATAATATATATTTAAATGGACACAAAAGAGAGTATATGAAATAATTGAGGAAGTAGGAAAGGTCTAGAACTACGAGGAACAATCAAGGTTTGAGTTTTCCAAGTGTACAAGAGTGAGGTGATATATAATTCAGAAATAGTGTTTACATGGCCTAAATATTTTCATCACCTATATGGCATATTTTAGTGTTTCATCTAATATTATGCATTTCAACATCCAATCATATTGTGTACTTTTTTGACATATGTTTCCCAAATTGTACTTTTGACTAGATGTCAATTCATGTAACTTGATATAGTTCTTTATGGTGTTGTTTAGGTAAGGGTGGAAGAAAAATGGTTGGTGTTGATTTTTTAATGATAGGACAAATATATTTAATTTTTGTAAGGGAATATTGGGGGTTTATAGAGATGGTGTATGGAGTGGTGGTAAATTTTTTGAGTGGAAGTGGAAGGTGGAGTGTAAATTGGCTTCTTGGGAAAAAATAATGGTTATGGTGTTTGGGAAAGTATGTTTGGCCCAACTTTTGCTATGGATTAATTTTTTGTGTAATTAGTGTCTTTATAAGCATCCTTATCCACCACCACCACCACCACCACCTCCTCCTCCTCCTCCTACTGCTTCTTCTTCTTCTTCTTCTTCTTCTTCTTCTTCTTCTTCTTCTTCTTCTTCTTCTTCTTCTTCTTCTTTTGTTCTATTTTTGGGCACCTTCTTCTTTCACTTGTTTATTTTTCACTTCTTCAACTTGGAGAATGACATCCTCTTCCACCTTTTTTAGTTGGCTAGGAGGGTGGCATCCTCTATCACATTTTTATTTTTCTTCTTTTCCTCTACTTTCTAGTTTTTCTCTTTTTTTATTTTTCTTCTTTTTTCTCTCTTTTTCTTCTCTCATTTTGTTCTTTCTTATTTTGTTATTTTCCATGTTTTTATTTTTCATGTTGTTCCTTTTCCATTTATTATTTTTATTTTTAGTTGGTGCCTCGACTACTTTATGTTTATATGTAGTATATTTTTTAGCCTTCTTATTGGCTTCTACATTTTATTTTACCATGGCCTCTTATTTATCTTTATCTTATTTTTACCATTATTTGGCCTTTACCTTGCCTAAGGATTTAACAACCTCTTTTTGGTCTTTGGCCAACATGATATCCGTATATTGGTTTATATTTGGTCCTTATTCATTATTTATATTTGATGATGTCACTACTATAACCTTTGTATCACATACATCAATAGGGACTCTTTTAAACTTAGATCTAAATGTGTTGGGAGGTATTTCTCCCTTGTGCTTTTTTTTTTAAAGTGGTATATCATTTGATTGTGGTGGAGGATGTGTTCTTGGTTTTATTGTGTGAAAAAACCTACCACCCATGGATCCACTATATTTTTTGATGAAATAAGTTTGCTTACAATTTTTACGTACCTGTACATCATTTGATATTATTGTTTACTTTGAGGTTTGGAACTAAACCCATATTACATTATTTTTATTTATTTCCACTGATGTCACAATTTTTACTATAGATTCATCTATGTCTTCATCCTATTTTTATACTTTTTCTATGGATGATGCTCCTAGTACTTCAACCACTAACTCTTCCATATTAGATTACATGTCAGTTAGATCAGACTTACCCAAGACTTATGGAAAGGACTAGATAATGGGAATAAGTTTTTTGATTTCATTATCTAATGCTTCATACTATAATAGGGGAAAATTGTTTGATACATTAATCATATGGATAGATATATATGTAGTTAATGGTGGTATAAAATTAAAACTCCTTGTGGCATTTTTTTACTATTTGTGGGGAAATATGATACCATTAACTAAGGGTTTGTTCTAAACTAGTTACCCATATAATCATAGAAGTAACTTATTGTTCTAAAACCATAGTATCCAAATGATTTTTGACTTATTCTACTATGGTTATTGCTTAATTCCATTCTATTTTTTTGATTGTTCCTAGGAGGATGTTTGTGTAGTACATAGCTAGGCAAAGTAATAGAGATCCATAGTGGAAATCATGCTTACTTATTGATCTTATGAATGTTGTCATTGAAGTTATCTAACATGCCTTAGCAAAGGTTTAAATTGGTCTTCATTGACATCATATCAAATTACACCATTATAATCTTAGGGCTCATAGCATATTTCTTGTTGCTAAAATATATTCTACATGCTACTATTTTGATTGTGTATTATTAGGTGATATTAGGAATGGTTACTAATTCAATTCTATGTTTTTATTTAGTAGTTTTTAGATAAATAGTGGATACTACTACTTTCAATAAAACCTTATTTTCCTACTTTATAATTCTATTTCCTTCATTCATTAGCCTAGTTACTCTTTTAATGTCATGGGCAGTAATGTCATAAGGCTAGTCGAGGAATAAAATACCATTATACACCTCACTAAGTAAATTTTTTATTGTATTATCTACTAACATGAAGTACGGAAATATTGCCTAGACATAAAGCTTCATATTTGGAATTATTTTTGAATAAGGGTTCTAATCCCACTTTTTTTATTCTGGTATATCATGTATAAGTTCTACCTAGTTTGCCTCCATTTTGGTATGGTAATTTTTTTTTAAACGTACATGAATGTATTTAAATGTATATTATATGTGAGTAACCTTGTATGGTATATTTAAAATTCTCCCTCTAGATATGGTGCTAAATATTTTGGTGGAACATTATTTGATTTCAATAAGCCAAGTATTTTTATGTTTGTAAGGATTAGGGAAGCCATTTTTCCTTTCATTATGTTGTGATATATCTCTCATAGTCTCAAATGTAGTTATTAGACTTTTTTTTAGATTTTTTATGCTTATAAATCATGGAAGAATATAAGTGATGTTGGATCTATTTCTATATAGTTGTCCATGGTTTTAGGTGGTGACAAAGATCATGATCAAATTTCTTAGTGATCGTGCATCAACCATCTTGCTAACATGGCCTTTCCTAATTGGTTGAACTTATCTCATCCATTATTTTAGATTTGATGGATCGTTATGTGACATTAATGTTATTTTTTAATATAGTTTCCCTTTTTTATTTATTTCATTTGGTTTATCAATGCCCCACATGGTAGTTTATGTTTTTATTTTATTTTTATGTGATTTATTATTCATTTGACATCATTTGTGTATTTTTATATGGAGTTGTATCTATTAAGCATACCCATTTATATTAATAATTTGGCATCATATTCTCCATGACATTCATGCTCAACTCACCCATCCTTTCTTACTTCACTCAGCACAAATTTATATATCTAAACACTGTTATCCTCAATTTTGCTTATTTTATCCCTCAAGCCATCGTTTATTGGATTTCAACTTCAGGATATTATTTTTATTTATTTTATTTATCTTTTATTTCTTTAAAATTTAAATTACAAACATAGGCTTCTACCATGACATAACTTTCACTTCTTAACATCCTACAGAGCTACATAAAACAAAGCGATAGATAAAAATGACACAACGATTGGAGTATATCATTGTATTTAGACTTATTAAAATACATAGATGGAATATCATTGAATCTATCATATTTTTGTACTCAATATATCTTATGTAATCATTTATAAATATTAATAAAGAATAATTATGATATATCAAGTCCTTTTATGTTAGTTGAGTTATCTTATAATATGATTAATAAGACATAGTAACTAATCTGATTGGATACATTCTCTACACATTAGCATGTATAAAAAATTGAACTATGAATTCATAGTTTGATGTTGTTTTCATGTTAACACATATTGATATGCCTAAGCCTTAAATCTCCTATTTATAAGAGGTCAATTTTTTAGGAAGACATTTGTTCATATCCTTGATAACTATATATCATCCTCTTCATGAATATTATTCTTTGTTCTATTTTGTGGGATGTTGTGAAGCACTGCCAATATCATGAATAATGTATATGTATGTTTGATGCCATAATATGACTACAAGATTTTTTTGTTTACTTTTATAGTCAGTAAGAAAGAAAACACAATTCATTATTGACAAGGTTGAGAAGCTTGAGGCATGACTCATATATGCAATTTTATAGTTGATAAGATTGATATATGACTCAATAAATAACATGATTGATGGACATGAATTTTTAAAAATGGATGTAAAAGTACTTGTAGGATAGCTACCAACCCTAAATATTTAGCTCAAGTACATGATCAGGATACAAATATGGATGGATATTTTATCCATTTAATTTAATACTAAAAATAATTACAATATTACTATAAAAATGTCAAAAGACTCATCTCTTCTTCATGAATATTATTATTTATTACCATGAATTATGTATATATCTCATGTTATACTATGACTACACGATTCTTTGGTTTACCTTTATACTCAATAATAAATACTGCATAATTTATTATTAATAGGGTTGAATGTATCAATGAATGACTCATTCATGTAATGTTAGAGTTTCATAGATCAATAAATTACATCCATGTGATTGATGAATAGGTGTTTAGAAAAATGAGAGAAAAAGTATTGGTAGGAATAGTTACCAATCCAAAAACTAGATCAACCAATAATAAACCCTCACAACTATAAATATAGATATTTATTCTATGAATAATGTTGTTAAATGGAGTTTAGTTAAGATGAGGTTTTTAAATCAAGAGAATGTTATTTTAATCAAGGATATGAAGATCCCCTATGTGAAGCTAAAGAGTTAAAAAACTAAAATCATAATATTTTATTTTTATTTTCATTTTATGCTTAATTTGTGTGTGCATGGATGTGAGTTAATAGAAAAGAGGATATGAGATTTATCTCCCCTCTTGAGATAATGTATGGAAATAATGAGTGTAAGAAGCATATGAGGAGTGATAAGGAAGAAGCATGGACTAGCAGACACTCAATCTTGAGGCATCCAAGTATGACTTCATAGAGAGTCAAGGCCCTCCACCAAGTGCATATGGGTAAAGGGTAGAAAAAAAAGGAGTATACACATAGAAAAATATAAATTGGGTCAAGAATGTAAAGATCAAAACATACAACAAAGAGGAAATAGGAGAGTCTGTAGAGAGAGAATGAGAAATAAAGTATTTGGAATAGATCACCTAGGGGATGGCAGGACTTCAAAGAGAAAAAGTGATGGCATGGCAAGTAGAGGAAACACATAGTATCCAAACTAATATAATTGGTAGTGTATGCATAGACTTGAATGCCTTGTCACCCTGAATGGACATGTAATTATGAACTATTATATAATAAACATAACATTATTTCTATGATTGTGTATTTTTAATGGCTATGTGATAAACTTTGTTATTATTGTTTTTAATATATATTGTTTATGGATAATTAAATATATAATGTATATTTTAAATTAATTATATAAATATACAAAAAAATTAATGGGGCCATATAAGTAATGTGTAGTGATTCATTTTTAATTTTGTGGGTCCCTATTTCAATTAGACATAGGGCTGTGTTTGTCACAATAAATTCTATAATAATATAAGGAAATTATCAACTATCACAATAATCTAATAATAATTAAGTAATTATAAATTATAAATCCAATATTCTTATCTATTTCATAATGGTAATATATAAGAATATATTAAAATAATATAGGAAACTATCAATTAGGAAGTTAATAGTCTTAATTGCAAGAATTTTATAATATAATAATATAGGTAACTATCAATTAAGAAGCCAATATTCTTATCTTGTGTATAATGAGAACATGCATATTATACTCAATAGTCTAATAATATAATTAATGATCAATTAGGAAGCCAATATGCAAATATGTCAACATTATTATAGACTTTTGTAGATTGGGGACGTTCTCATTCTACACTAGAGTCTAAGAATATATGTACACATAGAAAATACCAAATACGAAAGCATGCATAAATTAGGATATAGCTTATTGAGGATAAAATTCTAATGTGTGATATTAAAACTAATAATTTATCCTAATGATTGGATATCCTTGGCATCCATGATCATAGACAATATTGGAACCTAGTTTTTAACAAATTTTAAAATGGTTTGGGCTCCATGAATTCTATTCATTAGGGCCATTGGCATGAAATATCTAAGAATAGTTTAAGTAATTATCAATTATTAGGAAGCCAATATTCTTATCTTTTGTATAATGGGCATGTGACCATTGTATAATAATATTTTATGAATAATGTCCTTTTTGTTGACTTAATGGTTTGTTTGATCTAAATGAAGTTGGGTTTAATAGAAAAAGACAAAAAGGAGGGAAAGGCAAGGCATAAAAGAAGGGTGTTATGTGATATAGTTGAATTATAAAAAATTCCAAGTTGAGTTACTATAAATTATAATTATGAATCAATTCATAAACAAATATATATTGTGGTTTATTTTTAAACAGTTATAACATTTTTAACACACACATATATTAATTTTTTAGAAAAAAGAAGACAAATCATCAAGATCAGTTCAAATAGATAAAAGATCATTCTAACTTGGCACATGCACTAAAAATAATCACTTCAACATTAAATTAATGGGAAATATTCCAAAAAAATTCATCTACACAACATATTAATAACATAGGCCTCTAGTGTTCACATTATTCCTATAGACTTGATTAATAATGGGCGTGTGTCCATTATATAGAACTCTATAAGATTATTATTAATAAGTAGCAAATAATAATAGATGTTTATGTTCTTATATCAATCTTATGTCAAGACTTTATAGGTTTAAATAATAACCATCCATTGAAAATAATTATGATCTAGTAACTAATGTATCTAGATAGTTTGTTTTTACATGGTTAAAAAATATGTCAGATTTTAAATGTCATCATGATATATCTAAACTAACAAATTATGAACAAATTTTTAAAATATGTATTATAATAGATATTATAGGCATTTTTCCTTATTGATATATTTTATTTATTGAAGGTGCATTGGATTGGGAGAAAAGAGATGAGTGGTTTGTAGAAATATACTCTCTATCTAACTATCACAATGACCTCTGGTTGTTTCATTCCCTATCAGGGGAACATCAAGCAGTTGGGATAGTGTTAAATATGAAATGCATTTTAAAGAATGTAGTAAGGGTTTAGGTGGAACAAATAAATGACAATGGTCATTTATGAAAAATTATTTAAAAGGATTTAGAGGTTCCATTATATATAAAAAGTGTCATGGTTCATTCAGTAAAATATCATAAAAATTGATATTATTATTACGATTGGAAAATTGAATCATTTACAAATAGATAAATCACTAGAGTGGAACCAATGAAATTATTAGTATTATAATTAAATTATCATTAAAAATAATTTATCAATATGCATTCAATTCATCCATCACCTACCACTTGAATATGAACAAATAATTGGGGAAGAAAAAAATTCATCTAAAAATATTTACATATATGAGGATGCAAATATTGGTGAAGTTCAAAAAATAAACTTTAGTATAGCACTTATAAGATCTAAGGGCATATAAAAGGGATAAAATTCTATTGAATTAAGATGAAAATGAATTTATGAAAAGTGAATCTTCAACATCTCAAGATATTCAAATTTTCCTATTCAATGAAAAATAATTCAAGATTGGAGTTGAAAATTGCCACCAAGCTCCTCCTAAATACCAGTATCGATACCTTAATCTAGATGGTGTTGATAGTCTTGTTAGCTCAAATTTTTGTAATATTTTTCCTCTTTAGTGGGAGGTAATATTGCTTCCCTTCCTAAAATTAACCAGTGATATCTTGGACATTGAGTTCAAGTATGAGTTGTAATATATAGAGGCTAACTTATACATCATTAATGGATAATATACTATCATATCTATGAAAATTATTCTAAAAAACCATGAGTTTGCTTCTTTTCATAACATATTAAAATAAAGGTCATCTCGTACTCCTTCCAAATCCATAATAAAGCAGGTGATCAATATTTGTAAACAATAAAACATGGCCAACAAAACATGGGTTCCAACAAACTTTATTGACCAATTGTAAAAATGTAGGGTGTTTTGGAACATGGATAAAGGACCACAATACCATAGTTTAGAAAATGAAAAGGCAACTAACTGGAAGGTACTTCAAATATTTAGTTTAGTTAAACTAATAATAAAATGAATAAAAATAATCATTTAATTACTCTATATGCCTAATTAATGTAAATTTATTTTATGTTTGCATAATTCATTTTAATAATAGATTATAAATATTTTTGAAAAAAAAAATTAGACACCCTTAATAATAAGTTGTCATTTCTCAATCTTATTGATGACATATGGGAAAAATGGATTCTAGATTTTTATCTCTACATAAATGGTGGGCTGAATTCTATCCCTAAGAAAGATAATGACTCATATTTCAATCCAAATTCATTGGATAAATTTATAGAAGGTTTATTTAGAGGAATAAGGGGTATGTTTATGGAATAGTTGTATGTATTCACAAACAAATTTATGAGTGGACATATTTGACTGGAGGTGAATGTTGACCCTAATGTGAAGGAAGAAACTTTAAGTGACTATTACAAAAGAGTGAAGCAGACCAAAATTTGAAGGGTGAAATTTACAAAATATTTGAATCCATGGGTTCCTAAAGAAGTAGTTATTTGGGGGATGATGCATTAAATGTGATAGAAATTATTTTCATACATGAAACTCACTTTGTTAAACTCTGTGAGGAATATAGAAATGCAAACATAAAAATAAAAAAAAATCAAACATGGAAAGGGATCCAAATAAAAATACAAGATAACAAGGCCATATCAAAGGATTCCATAGACCTCCTATAACTATATGTATCATCAATTATTAAAAATTATCTACCAAGGGAGGATGGCACTTATGAGTTCACCTATTAGTGTGATTTTGCTTTTATATTGGGTAACACATTGGGAGTAATAAAACACCATATTTATCTTAGCCCAAAGGTGATTATTTTATATTTTTACAATGTTTTCATCAATTTAACACAAAGTGATATTATAGGTCTATTCTCTTGTATTGGGTATAGTGCAATGAATTATGTATACATTTTTATTGTTTTCAGTGCCCAAATCTTACTTGTTTCATAATTTTGTATGCTTATACATGAAAAATACTAAATAAAATAATGAAATCATTTTTGAAGGATGATACATGATTTTAAATGAGAAAGGTGGGTTGGAGAGACTATCAGTGGTATTTAGAATTTATGGTGTCCATGATTCAAAAGATAGGTTTGATGAAGTAGGAATATAACTTGACTAGGCACACATTAATCCCTTAGACATTATGAGGCCAATAAATGTTGCGATTGTCTTATCAGATAATCCTTTCAAGAATGAGAGATATATTAGTTTTTGGGAGCACATGTTACTAATATTAATCACAAACTCATCCCCTATTTTAGTAATTTATGGAGGCAGACATGTGATACAAGTTTCTCAACTTTAAAAATGACTCCACTAATATAGATAGTGTAAAATCCAAATAAGGATATGATTCTTAAATAATACTAAAATTATATCATGACACCCTAGGTTACGTACGTGGTTTGATAATTATATCATACAATTTGTGTAGTTACACACTAAATTATTTTCATATTTGAAGTCAATGTTTTAGATCATAAATTTTAAATACATAATATAATACTAACTAATATGTTATATATAAAATTTAACTATTTCCAAGAGTTTACATCCCATGATCTTAGATATTATATTTTTTGATGCATTTGATAAGTTATAGGTAGCCACCTATTCTAAATAAGTTTGAATTACCATTCTAAACTTGTATGTTTTATGTTGGTATAAATTGTTAATCCATTAAAAACATTGATGAATTCATAGATGATGATATTAAATTAAGAATACAATTTAGCTTAAGGGGAGACAAGTAAATAGCTAGAGTTCACATCTAATAAAAAATATGAAATTCACCCAAATATGCAATTTGTTATGGTAAACACATCAAATATATTAGATCATGTTTTGATAATTATCACACTTGGATTGTAATCAAGTATTAATTATATTTTTATAGATGATGATGGTTGGGGGTCCCTCTCCTATTTATTAAATGAGAAAATAGGATTACAAAAAATAGGTTAAAAACCCTTGATAAAAAATCTTCTAGGGAAGGAGTAGAGAAGAAAATAATAGGCCATAAAGGGCCACCAAAATAACAAGACAACTAAAAAAACCCTAAGGGGTGATAACAAAATAAAAATCAATAATGAAAATAAAGGGGTATGACCCATACAAATACTTATGGTGACTTCAATAGTGTTGCCACCACCACCAATAATGGTGGAGCCACCAACTACCACCTAGGTAGAAAAAGCCCTTTTTTCCATGTCCTTCCCTTGGATCATCTGTCTTAGTAGCATTCCCACTTGGTGTGTGTCTAGTGCCTCTTACCTTCAGGGAAATCATCTTCCAAATATGATGATTTGGCCTATCAACTTTTTATTTTAGAATGAATCCTCCCTTGAATGGAGCAGCATTTTGTCCATCCAAATAGGGCCTCATTTGTGTGATAACCATGTTATAGGGAGTTTGATAGCCAACTTCTACTCCTAGATTAGTACTCTACTAAAGGGGTCCCCCAAAAATCTCGAGAAGGCATTTGAATGGTACAATAAACCTAGAAGAAGATATCTAGCTTAACGCTACCTCCATTAAATCTATGGGTACATAAATTTCATCTAGGTCTAATTTAAGAATAAAATGTCCCTCTAGGCTAGGGTTATTTAGACATGACTTCACATGCTCTAGATTCTCCACCACCACACAAAACCTAGATTCTAATTCATAAAATGTCTATAGAGGAACTAACCCTAGCTCATTATGAGTAGATTGACAGGACCAAAACTCCCCAAAGCTCTGACACAACTTGTCAGATTTAAGAGCACACATGATTACCAATGTATAAGCAACTAAACATGCAGAATCCAAAAGAACAAATAACTATCAATGAGAAAGCACACAGAATATGAGAGGCAACACACAATTGTATTCAACTCATTACAAAGGAATTTACAACAAAGAGGTGGCACTCTTTCTTCCACTTCGTGGGCTTACAGTAAACTTCCCTCTAGAGTAATCTTCTCTCATAGGTCACAACACACAGCTAACACAAGCTGTTGTTCACCTCATTGCACATCTGTACAATTGAGTACACAACCGTACTCCAAGTAGATCTCTCCATGATCCTGCTGATGTATTGCTGTCACCTTGGATCTAGCTACCCCACTGATCTCCTTTCTGACCCTCGCATCCACACATCCCTGCATATCAAACCTGATCTTAATTATCCATACATGGGGAATCCTACTTGATTCCACCATGGGAAGAACTCTCCAAGCTTCACATAGCTCTTCTCCAAATTCTCCACTTAATAATATAGCCCATGAGTCTATTATATAGATCTCATGCATACACTAATTAGACTTGCGGATCAAGGCTTCGAACAAGCCTTTAACATGCAAACTCTACATTCACTTAACTGACTATTTGTCAACAGTAGTTCAGACCGCTACAGGTGACCGACGTCGGTCCCTGCCCTCCTAGAGGTGACCGATGCCGGCCGATCATCTGCTGATGCTGGTTTCCCTTCTGCGTCCCCTGATCGACGTCGGTGTGGCCTACCGATGCCGGTGACTACTTACGCCAGAAACCCTCCTGTTTGCCCTAAGGTGTAGCTTTTAGCTCCACACCCTAACAATCTCCCACTTGGAGATAAAGAGCTACACCTGTACCCAAAACCAGTACTCTATCCAATCTGCATCCTGGCTTGTATTCCTCTTCAAGCTCCCACTTGAAGACAACCCACCACACTCCTTGTGGTGATAATCCTGTGCCTGATTTCTTCATTCTCATTGTACCATCTTCTGCCTTGCTATACTCCCACTCAAATAGCAACCCCTGTGAGTAACCTATAATCAACAAATACTTAATAGATCTGGGACATCTGTTAGTCAAACTCGCTCTGAGAATGTCTAACCTCGCTCTGATACCAATTGACAGGACCAAAACTCCCCAAAGCTCTGACACAACTTGTCAGATTTAAGAGCACACATGATTACCAATGTATAAGCAACTAAACATGCAGAATCCAAAAGAACAAATAACTATCAATGAGAAAGCACACAGAATATGAGAGGCAACACACAATTGTATTCAACTCATTACAAAGGAATTTACAACAAAGAGGTGGCACTCTTTCTTCCACTTCGTGGGCTTACAGTAAACTTCCCTCTAGAGTAATCTTCTCTCATAGGTCACAACACACAGCTAACACAAGCTATTGTTCACCTCATTGCACATCTATACAATCGAGTACACAACCATACTCCAAGTAGATCTCTCCATGATCCTGCTGATGTATTACTGTCACCTTGGATCTAGCTACCCCACTGATCTCCTTTCTGAACCTCACATCCACACATCCCTACATATCAAACCTGATCTTACTTATCCATACATGGGGAATCCTACTTGATTCCACCATGGGAAGAACTCTCCAAGCTTCACATAGCTCTTCTCCAAATTCTCCACTTAACAATACAGCCCATGAGTCTATTATATAGATCTCATGCATACACTGATTAGACTTGTGGCTCAAGGCTTCGAACAAGCCTTTAACATGCAAACTCCACGTTCACTTAACTGACTGTTTGTCAACAGCAATTCAAACCGCTATAGGCGACCGACGTCAGTCCCTGCCCTCTTGGAGGTGACCGACGCCAGCCGATCATCTACCGATGCCAGTTTCCCTTCTGCGTCCCCTGACCAATGTTGGTGTGGCCTGCCGACGCCGGCGACTGCTTACACCAGAAACCCTCCTATTTGCCCTAAGGTGTAGCTTTTAGCTCCACACCCTAACATAGATAAGGTGAGTGAGTGTTAACCAACACAAACAAAATCATCCATTGCATCTTCTAAATCATCCTTAAACACTAGATGCATAATTTGACTAGAAACTACCAACATTTATTGCTTGTCTTTCAATAAGATTAAAAAATTTATAATTAAATTTGATGATAGGAGAGAGTTTACATTTACCCTACAAAATATTGTCTATTATAACTTAGCTAATAACTTATCTGATTATCTGCATGACATTACTAGATTGAATGATAAAAATCCATTTAAGATATGAGTCGATTACATGTCCTTTGAATGCCACTTACCTCTTAGTTTCCTCCACCTACAACATGGGTTCATTAAGTGTGAATTGAATCATAGGATCCATGGAGGTAGATAGAAGT
Source organism: Torreya grandis (assembly GCA_037957365.1). Classification (NCBI taxonomy): domain Eukaryota; kingdom Viridiplantae; phylum Streptophyta; class Pinopsida; order Cupressales; family Taxaceae; genus Torreya; species Torreya grandis. The sequence continues at coordinate 1,874,411 of JARHVA010001287.1, read as the reverse complement.
AAAGTAGAGAAAGATGAAATGTTGAGAACAGAGGCAAGAAGTAGATAATAAATGTGAAAAATTTTCACCATTCACACACCTACATTCAATAAAATTATGGTGAAAGAGTTCCATGCATGTGATGTAAGAATCCCAAGAGAATGTAATCTAATTATGGGTAACAGATCCATCATGAGGTGGAATGCCTCCCAATTCCTAAAAAATGTGCCATCTTTTCAAGTGTCTCAACTTCCCCAATCATTTTCCATGATTAGTTCATCATGTTGATCAATTACTTTATTTACCAACATATCTTCTATAGAGATTGATTCATGAAAGCAATGGGATGATTCTCACAGATGTAAATTATCTATAAATCTCCAACTGTGGTTGATAATGTTATTAATATTCTAAGATATTACATTTACATTATTTATGGATTAAATAATAACTTTGGAGTCACCTTCAATGATAACTTATTCAATCTCATAGTTATATATTAATTCCAATACTAGGATAAGGGATTTCACCTTGACCTCATTATTGGTTCCATTAACTAGTTTCTTCAAGGAAACTCAAATTAGTGAGCCCACACAATCTCAGATCATGCATCTTACACTAGATGCCTCTGTATTTTCCTTGGCTAGTCTATCAAAATTTATTTTGAAAAAATTAGGAGGTGGGGGAACCCAATCCATTTTTAGGCATGTCTCAATGTATTTGAAAATAAAATCAACCCATTAATGGGGGTAAAATTTAATCTACATTTGAAGCTTAATGGGGGTGAGCTTATGTTCATAATGTCTCTCGAATGATCTACAATAATTAACCTATTGTGATCCATGTGGAACACATGGATAAGATTGACCCCTAACTTAAGGTGTCATCATGGCCACTTTAGAGTGTAGGTGATGTGAAAAGGCTCCATTTCCAACACCATGGGTAAATTAAGGATTGAACCTGAGACCTGGGTTACTTAAGTCATTACTCCCATCCACTCAAGATAACCCTTGGGAATAAAAAATGTTACGTATAGACATTTTTGTAACTAGAATGCCAAAATAGTGGTGGATATTATTCCTATTCATGATTTTTTGACTTGCCTCATCGCATTGAACACATGTTTTAATCCACATGCTGACCCCCATTGCATTGAAAACTAAGACATTAGTCCATTATATTGGATACTTTTCAAGAATAACCCATTATATCTTAGTGTGGGAATGATGCTAGAGAGTGGTTATCCTAGGGAATGGACCTTGAGACCTCCCACTTATAACACTCAGCTCACTCACTGATAGGCAATTATCACTAGGTAAAAAAATTATTCTATATATGAAGCTTAATAGGGGTGGGCATGGGTCTGTAATGTCTACCAAATGATATGTAACTAAATCAACCTACTGTGATATGTGTGAAACATATGGAGAATTTTAAAACCTACCTTAAGGTGTCCCCATGGCCACTTCAGAGTGTAGGTGATGTGTAAAGGCCCCACTCCACACACCATGTGTAAATCAAGGATTAAACCTAAGACTTTGACATAAGTTATTTCTCTCATCCACTCAAGCTAACCCTTGGGGACTAAAATATTAAGTATAGAAGTTTTATTAATGGAATGCTCAAACCAGTGGTGAATAGTATTCCTATCCATGGGCTATGGACTTTCCTCATCACATTTAACATAGGTTCTAAGCCGCATATTGATCCATTTTTATTAAACACTCAACTGATAGTCTGTTGCATTGGATAATTTTCATGAATAACTCATTGTATCTTAGTGTGGGAATGATGATAGAGAGTGGTCATCCTAGGAAATGGACCCTAAGATATCCCACTTATAAAAATCATCTCACTCATTACTAGGATATCATCATTAGGTTTTATTAAAATTTAATCTACATCTAAATTTTAATGGGGGTGGGCCTAGGTCTATAATGTCTATCGAATGATATACAACTAAATTACCTCATTATGATCTATGTGAAAAACATGGAGAAGTTTGAACCCTACTTCAAGGTGTCCCCATGGCCACTTCAGAGTGTAGGTGATGTGCAAATCCCCCACTCTAAAATTTTATCTATATCTAAAGCTTAATGGGGGTGGGTCTAGGTATTTAATGTTTGCCAAATGATCTGTAACTAGATCACCCTATTGTTAAATTTAAATATACATATAAGATTAATGGGGGTGGGCCTAGGTTTTTAATGTCCACCAAATGATCCACAACTAAATCTCCCTACTTTGATCCATATGGAACACATGGAGAAGTAAAATTTGAGTACAAACATTTTTATAACCAAAATGCCTAAACTAGTGGTGAATCTTATCTCTATACATGGGCCATGAACTTGCCTTATTACATTAAACATATGTTTCAAGCCACATGCTGACCCTTATCACATTAAACACTAGGATGGTATTCCATTGCATTTTATACTTTTTATGAATAACTCATCATATATTAGTGTTGGAATGACACTACAAGTATTAATTATTACTTAAATTAATAATTAATTATTAAAAACTTCATGACTAAATCCTAATATAGTTGGTTTGATTATGTTTATCAAACATTAAATAATTACAATTTTAAATTATTATGTATATTTGACTAGAAATGATGTAAAATATGTACAAATTTCTAAGAATGAAGGTAAAATACTAACTAGTATATTACTATAATAACATTCAAAAATAAATTGAATGTAAAACTAAATCTCAAAATTATTATTATCTAGTAGTGCCTCAAAAAAAACATTTGATTATTCTTGACTTAGAAGGATTGTTAATTCAAAAATATTCTTATAAAAATAATAACACTATATTTCAAGTAAACACTGATTAGATAGAGCCAATAGGATATTTGACCTAATTTTTAACAGTTGCATCCTCATAGTTTCAATTAGTATTTTGGTCTACCTCTGATATAGATGTTAACATACAAAAATTTGTAATGAAACTACTGTTAAATGTTAAAGTGGATTCATATCCTTTTTTTTAGGGTTATGAAAATTTCAAAAAAATGTAAAAATATTTATTAAGAATTTGGACACAATTTGAAAAGAACCTGAAATTCATTTTAATTATGCAAGTATTATTACAATCAACCCATTGAACAAAGATGTACCTCAAGAAAATTTTATCATTTCAATAAAGGTTTTTTTTCTAAAAAAGAGTTTATAACTAGAAAATGGATTATGCTAACATTGTTTACGTAACTATTCTTTATTGGGGATGTAAATGATGTAATATTTTTATTTAAAAGAAGATCCAACTTTATCTATGATAAGTCTTGAACTAGGGAATAATTGAAATTGAGTTTACACTACTTATATAAAATATTTTTTATCAGAATTATTTAATTTAAATTACTATCTAATGTTAGTATTGATTATTAGTTATATGTTTGCATTCATATTTGTCTCTATTCTCAAATAAGCTTATTAAATATACTTTAAATTTAAAGAAAAAAAATATTTTTTACTTATTCAACATTTTTTTATATTAAGGTTTTAAGTTTTTCCTATTAATCATAATTTTTTGATAAAAGGTACCATTGAATAAATAAATTTTGCCCCATAATTTTTTATACTATGATATTCTTCCTAATTTTTTTTGAATCTATGAAGTTCTCCTAAATAATTAAATCTTTAAAGTACATTCTAAGATTAAATATTTAACATGAAGTATCACAATGGTGTCAAGAATTTTATTTTAGTAAAAATATTAGTAATTGGCAAGTTATTGAAAATGAATTTTTGTGTTGGTTGATTATTTTAGATATTATCATTCTACTTAGAAGGAATTTGTTTATATTGGGAGTAGGAGTGTTATTTGGGGTTATAGGGACCACTGAATTTAGATTGCTAACCAAGAATTTTCATTTTCATGTTATCAATATTTCAGTCATACATTTAGCCTTGACTTGTTAAGGATTGCAAAAAAATATTTTGATATTGGTGTTAAGTTGTGGAGCTAAAAGCTTCACTGATGAGCTAGATTGAGGTTGTTGAGTTTACCAGTAACTGGCATCGGTAGTATCACTGACATCGGTCAAGCATTGATCAGAACTGATTGACATTGGTCAGGGATCAACTGATGTCGGTCATATGTAGATCGACAGTGACCGACATTAGTCACCTATGTGTGTGTGTGTGCGTTTGCATGCATTTTCAGAATTAGATTTGTTCTAATTTTAGGAGAATAGTTGGTTTGCATGTAAAGACTAATTTTAGTCTTGAGTCTATTTTTCTAATTATTGTTTGCCTTGGATCCTATTTAAGAGACCCATGGGGCAGTATTGTAATTAAGAAGAAAGAAAAGAGGGAATAACAACTCGGTTATTGAGTTGATTGTAATTGATTGAGAGAGAGAGAGAACTCTTGAGAGAGAACTACTGTACACCCAAGAGGTGTGGGAAGAGTGAGATTTCTTCATTGTATTTTGGAAGAGTTTAATGCAAAATTGGTTGTTTCTTGTATCTCCTATTATTTGCTATTTCTGATTTCTAGTTACTTATTACTTCTGGTTTAATTCCGTGTTTAGTTGCTTATACAAAGGTAATCAATTGTACTCCAAGTTCCTAACAAGTGGTATCAGAGTGTATTAGTGTTTGTTGATTACATAATTCACTCATAGGGGTTTCTAATTGAGTGGGAGTAAAGCAATGGCAGAAGAAAGTAAACTAAGAATGAAAAAATTCAATGGCAAGAATTATCAATTATGAAGGATGCAGATTTAAGATTATCTATATCAGAAAGATCTGTACTTACCATTGGGTGGGTTGCAAGCAAGCCCACAGATATGGAAGATGAAAAATGGAATGTTCTTGATAGAAAGGCTCTTGGAGCTATAAGGCTGAGCCTGGCAGCTTCTGTGTTTTCAAACTTATCACAGGCAAAGACAACGGTAGAGTTAATGGATACTTTGGCAAATTTATATGAAAAAACCTCAGCTTCGAATAAGGTATATCTTATGAAGCAATTATTTAATTTTCAAATGCAGGAAGGTGGATCAGTATATAGTCATCTTAGTGATTTCCATGGATTAGTAAATTAGTTAATTTCAGTCAATATAGATTTTGATGATAAAATTAAGGCTCTCTTAATCTTATGCTCTTTATTTGAAAGTTGGGATAGTTTGGTAATGGCAGTTAGTAATATTGCGTCTGCTTCAAATATCTTGAAAGTTGATGATGTTGTTAGTGTAATCTTGAATGAAGAAATTTGTAGGAAAAGCACAGGGAAAACATCAGGGAATGCTTTAAGTGTTGAAAGTAGGGGAAAGCAAAGAGAGAAGAGCAAACAAGGGAAATCAAGGTCAAAGATAGACAGGAGATCCAAATCTAGAAATGGAGGTATAACCTGCTAGAATTGTGGAAAGAAAAGGCATGTAAAGAAAGATTGTTGGTTGGTAGAAGATCAACATGTAGGAAATAAAGAAGCAAATGATGTAGGTATTGTTTAATAGGATGCTCTTATATGTTCCTTAGATAAAGTAGAATCTTGGGTTTTAGATTCTAGTGCCTCTTTCCATGTAACCCCAAATAGAGAATTTTTCCATGATTATGTCCATGGAGATTTTGGAAAAGTTTATTTAGGGGATGATGAGCCTTGTCAAATTGTTGGCAAAGGAAAAGTGCAGCTGAAATTGTAGAATGACAACACATGGGTGTTGAAGGATGTCATGCATGTACCCATCCTGAAGAGGAATCTAATTTTTACAGGAAAGTTGAGTGATGAGGGTTACACAGTAACTCTCACAGCTGAATCTTGGAAAGTTTCTAAGGGTGCACTTGTATTAGCTAGATGTAAGAGAGTAGGTACACTTTATCTATCTACTTGTATTACTGATTATTCTCCTTCTATTTTATCTACTTCAGATGTAGATGCAAAGTTTTGGCACTACAGGCTTGGTCACATGAGTGAGAAGGGAATGGATATTCTTAAGTCAAAAGGTAAGCTTTCAGATTTAAAAAGCATAGATCTAGATTTTTGTGAGCATTGTATTTTTGGGAAATAAAAGAAAGTGAGGTTTCTTAAAATCGGGTCAACAAAGAAGAAGCACAAGTTGGAACTTGTTCACACAAATGTGTGGGGACCAACTCAGGTAGCTTCTATTAGAGGATCACAATATTATGTTTCTTTCATTGATGATGCTACAAGAAAGGTATGGGTTTATTGTATAAAGAGAAAATCTGATGTTTTTGACACATTTAAGAAATGAAAAGCTTTGGTTGAGAATGAAATAGGTTTGAGATTGAAGTGCCTTAGATCTGATAATGGTGGTGAGTACTGCAGTAATAAATTCAACAGTTACTATTCTATGAATGGAATACATAGGGAAGGATGGTTCCAAGGACACTTCAACAAAATGGAGTTGCTAAAAGGATGAATAGAACAATAATGGAGCATGCACAGAGTATGAGGTTGCATGCTGGTTTGCCCTTACAATTTTGGGCAAAAGCTGTAGATACTACGATTTACTTGATTAACAGAGGACCTTCTACTGCACTGGATGGTGGAATTCCAAAAGAGACATGGATAGGTAAAAAGGTAGATCTTTCATTTCTCAGATTTCTTGGTTCTGAAGCTTTTGTGCATGTTGATAAAGAAAATAGAAAGAAGCTAGATGCTAAATCTATGTGGTGCACTTTCATTGGTTATGGTTTTAGAGATTTTGGAGTCTGGTTGTGGAATTTAGAAACTAACAAAATTATTATAAACTAAGATGTAGTTTTTAATGAGAAGGTGATGTACAGTGATCAGCTCAAGAGGTTGAATAATTATGAGCAGGGCAATCTTGATTTGGAAAAGGTTATGATCCAAAATGATCTCATGGGTAAAAATCATCACTCACAGGAAAACACAAAAACTGACGTCAGTCAAGTGGAAATTGATGTCGATCAGGTAGAGACCAATGTCAGTCAAAAAATTGATGTTGGTGACTAGGAGGAATCGATGTCAGTCAGGTGCAGACTGACATCGGCCAGAGATGATCGAGATTGGTCACTGATAAAAAGAAATTTGGGTGGACAGTAAGCTAACAATGAGTCTCAAATGCCCATAAGGAGGTCTGAAAGGGTAAGTAAACCTCCAATTCATTATTCCCCTTCTTTATACTACTTGTTGCTCACTAATGGTGGAGAACCAGAAAGTTTTGATGAGGCAATGTAGGTAGAATCTAGGAAACAGTGGGAGCATGGCATGAATGAGGAAATTGATTCCTTGGAAGAGAACCATACGTGGGATTTGGTTGAGTTGCCAGCCAGAAAGAAAACACTAAAAAATAGATGGGTTTACAGGTTAAAGGAAAGAGAGAATGGACAAATGAGACATAAGGCCAGGTTGGTAGTAAAGGGATTTGCATAGAAATTAGGTATTGATTTTGGTGAATTTCTTTCTCTTGTAGTAAAGATGACTTCTATTCAGACTGTATTGTCTTTAGTTGCTATTAAGGATTTGCATCTTGAGCAGCTTGATGTTAAGACAATGTTTCTTCATGGATATTTGGATGAAGAGATATATATGGATCAGCCAGAAGGTTTTGAGGTCAAAGGTAAGGAAAAACTTGTGTGTAGGTTGAAGAAAAGCTTATATGGTCTTAAGCAAGCTCCAAGACAATGGTATTTAAGGTTTGATAGGTTTATGATAGAACATGGCTTTAGTAAATGTCAATCTGACCATTGTGTTTATTTTACCAGATTGGATAATGGTAGTTATATTATCCTGTTGCTGTATGTAGATGATATGATTATTGAAGGTTTACACATGTAGGAAATTATTGAGCTAAAGGTGAAATTAGCTCAGACATTTGCCATGAAGGATTTAGGAGCAACAAAGAAAATCCTTAGCATGAGTATTAAGAGAGACAGGAAAAATCACAGTTTGATTTTGTCTCAAGAGGATTATGTGAATAAGGTGTTGGAGAGATTCTATGTGCAGGATGTAAAACCGATAAGCACACCTATGGCTGGACACTTCAAGATGAGCAAAGAATAGTGTCTTAAATCACATGATGAGGTTGAGTACATGAGCAACGTTCCATATGCTTCAACAATTGGGAGCTTGATGTATGTAATGGTATGTACCAGACCAGATATTGCCCAAGCAGTGGAAGTTGTCAACAAGTTTATGGCCAATCTAGGAAAGGAGCACTAGAAAGCAATTCAGTGGATTCTCAGATATCTGAGAGGGACCGATAGTAGGAATTTATGCTATGGAGGGTCAAACACTTCTCTACATGGGTATGTAGATTCAGATATGATAGGTGACTTGGATGGAATGAGAAGCACCACATGATATGTGTTCACTATTGGTGGAATGACAGTTAGCTAGATTTCAAAGTTATAGAAGGTTGTTGCCTTGTCTACTACAGAGGTAGAATACATTGCAGTCACAGAGGCTAGCAAGGAAATGATTTGGATGACTCAGTTCATGGAAGAGTTGGGAAAGGAGCAAGAGAGTTGTATATTATACAATGATAGTCAAATTGCAATTGATTTGGCAAATAATTTAGCCTTTCATTCAAGAACCAAACATATACAGCTTAGGTACCACTTCATTAGATAGGTATTAGAGGATGGATAGTTAAAGCTAGAAAAGATTCATATGGATAAGAACCCTGCAGATATGTTAACAAAGCCGGTAACAAAGGAGAAGTTGAATCTTCATTCAACTTTTGTTGGTCTTCAATATTGAACTTGAAGATGGAGATACAAGCCAAAAACAAATTAGAGGATGTACAGGTACAGGTATAGGTGTAGCTATTTATCTCCAAGTGGGAGATTGTTAAGTTGTGGAGCTAAAAGCTTCACTGATGAGCTAGATTGAGGTTGCTGAGTTTACCAATAATTGGTATTGGTAGTATCACTGACATTAGTCAGGCATGGATCAGAACCGACTGACATCGGTCAGGGATCGGTCGACGTCGATCATATGCAGACCGACATCGATCACCTGTGTGTGTGTGTGTAATTGCATGCATTTACAGAATTAGATTTGTTCTAATTTTAGGAGAATATTTGGTTTGCATGTAAAGACTAATTTTAGTCTTGAGTCTATTTTTCTAATTATTGTTTGCCTTGGATCCTATTTAAGAGACCCATGGGGTAGTATTGTAATTAAGAAGAAAGAAAAGAGGGAATAACAACTCGGTTATTGAGTTGATTGTAATTGATTGAGAGAGAGAGAGAGAACTCTTGAGAGAGAAATACTGTACACCCAAGAGGTGTGGGAAGAGTGAGATTTCTTCATAGTATTCTGGAAGAGTTTAATGCAAGATTGGTTATTTCTTGTATCTCCTATTATTTGTTGTTTCTAATTTCTAGTTACTTATTACTTCTGGTTTAATTATGTGTTTAGTTGCTTATACAAAGGTAATCAATTGTACTCCAAGTTCTTAACAATTGGGTTGTGGTTTACATACTTGAAATCAAGAGTACAACATTATTTAATTCAACACTTTCAATAGATACAAAATGTGGAATTTTTTCTACTTGGAGATGTCATAGTGTGAAATTAGTGACAAATTTATCAAATAATTTTTTTTTGTTCCAATATATATTAAAAACATTGAAAAGGTTCTAGACAAGTAGATGCACTTGTATGGGATAGATAACATATTATTCATATGCGAGAAAACATGCTTTATTTGTGACAAAAAATAATCCATTTTCTTTGTATTGCCTCAAAATTGAAAATTTTATGGCACACTACATTTTGATAGAAAAATATTCACACACTTATGTACATGGTTATATCATGTGTGGTTGTACCCAAATATGCATCGCTCTTTGGAACTATACAAAATAATAATTAAAAACTTTGATTCAGTTATCTTACTACTATTACATAATTTGTATTTGTTACAAACATTTTATGTATACAAACCCAATAATATTTGCTTAAATTTTATAGTGAGAGATGGAATTATTTTCAATTACAAAAGTGATTGATACAAGTTATGAAATATTATTGGCTAAGTTGTATATTTATATGGAGTTTGATTAATTTTATAGTTGATTATTGGAATTATTTTTGTAACTACAAACAAAGAAAATTGTTTTTATATGTATAAATAACTTTATCATCCTATTAAGTTGAGTAATTAATTTATAATTAATGAGATAGCATTTCCACTTAATTGCTATTAAAATATTTTAAAATGGTGACCTTAGTCTATAATGTAACTCAAATTTTCACTCTCATCTTGATCTATTTTGATGAAATTTAAATTGACCCAAGCTTAAAAAAAGTTGACTATTCCATTGAAAGCTAAATCATAACTTCTATACATAAAATGGATCATATAATAGTCATTGGGAATGTTCATTGGTGTCAGTATTCTAATTTTGTATAATCCTATTAATTGATAATAATATTTTTAGATTGAGAATGACATTATATCTCATTAATTTGCTATGCAATAGTTTTTTTTATAAAAATATGTGTTCAACAAGATCCATGTATCTTATTTTTATTATGTCACATCACTCTAACCCATATCCATTCATAGTGATAATGAGATTATTCAATGGAATGTTTAGCATATTAAAGGTAAAATAACAAAATATTATAGTCATACCACAACATTAGACATCCATAGTCATATTTCATGGAATATATTATAATTCACAACATCCCATGGACACAGACACAAATATTTTATTAGGTATACTAAAGTGTAAATGGGATGACATGGAGGGGATTTCCTAGGGGTAAAATTATATGAGCGTACAAAGGTACACATGGTAATTTATGACTAGATCAAGCCTCTTAGTACTCTGAAAACTCTAACAAATCCATGTGTATAGTATTCATGGATATATATGATTATATTGGGCCTCTTAGGGCTTTGAAAACTCTAAGTATATGACTATACATGATGATATATAATTGGATTGAGTCTCTTTGGGATTTAATATCTATGATAAATTCAAGTGTATGAGAACATGTGGTGAGCTCTGATTGATCAGGCATCTTAGTATTATGATATCTCTGAGATATAAAAATGAATGGCTGCTTACTTTTCATAATTAGCTTCAAGGAGGGGCTAGCTAGACTCTTGGACCTACTTATCTAAATTTTTTTATATGAATAAAAATAAATTTTAAAAATCATGTTTGGACTCATCTCTTCGAAAACTAATTGCCTGAAAAAGACATTTAAATACAAAAAAAAATGGGGATTTAATATATCTACAACAAAAAATCTTAGACCATGTGATATGATAAATTCCTAAAATTTTAAAATCAGACAAGGTTTATATTGGTCTTAATAAAATAAAATAAAATAAAAAGTTTCCTTTTAGGGTTCCCCTTTTCTTTTGTAAAAATGGATGTGTTGGTCACAAAAAGAATATTGTCAATTAAGAATATAATATTTCTATTTTATGTAAAATGGGAACATGCCAATTTTACACAATCAAAGATAATTGATTCTTAATAAATAATATTTTTATCTAATTTGCATAATGTTCTCATTCTACAAAAATTAAGAATATTAATAATAAGCAGGTGGAAAGTGGTAGCGTGAAGGAAAAATAAGGGAAAAATGAAACCCAAAGTTGAAAATGGGTAAATTATGGATTGGAAAATTTATATACACACAAGTTAAAAATTCATGAATGGTGGTTCATGGATAAGAGAAAGTAGGGGATAGTAGTATTTGGTCATGAAAATCTCACTAGGTAAATGGATCGAGGATGGGCAAGTCGAGGAAAGATTTCATAACATTAAATTATAGATGCCTAATTAATACGAGTAAGTTTATTAAATAAAAATCACTTAGTATTAATATTCAATAATTGAACTGAAGTAATTGGAATGTCCAAATGGATCATTAATTAACCATAATGCCATACATGTGAAAAGTCAAAAAGTAATCAATGAGGAGTCATAAAAATTGAGAGGATAGACAAGATGGCTAATAAAAAGACTATGAATAGTGTGAACTTGATGCAACAAGTGGAATCATATCATAAATTTATCATGATCATTTCCATGCCCCATATGGTGAATAACTATGAACACAGATTTAATAATTGTAAAAAAATACTAATTATGAAGACCAATGTAGAAAATGTAGAAAATATAAAGAAAAATGCCATAGTCTTATTTAAAATTAATAATACATAATATAATAATATTATCACTTATGAATATATCAGTAAAATATATTCTTATATACTTGTGTAGCATGGGCACATTCCCATTCTACATGTCAAAGTATTTTTTTGATATGGTAACAGGGTTCTATTAGGGCCCTCACCCATATAAATACATTAATAACTTAATAAATTTGATAGAGAGTATAATAAAGGAATTTAATGTTGAGGAGGAAGATATAATAAGGTATGAAATGTAATACTTAACAAAAATATTACATTGATCATATGGTTTAACTTTTCTTTTCTTTCTCATACATAGTTATATCATATCAGTCTAGGAATACCTTCATGTGAGAGCCTTACCCATGAGAATCTAGGAAACCTCTTGAGAAAATATAGAATTCATGATTTAATTAGTGATAATATAATCCATTGTTAATTTATGTCTATATAGAATGGTTTGGATCAAAGGTAGACCTATAGCGTGACCAAAATGCTCAATTATATAGAAATGTCCATCAAGAAGGACAACTAGTTTCTCTTTCTTACCTCCTTTCCTTGTAGAGCTTTAAACCATCAAAGGGATAGTTGACAGGGTTTAGTATTTACCCAAGGTTGGGAAATTTGGATTCACATGAAATTTACACTTGACATTGGAATCCTTGAACTCGGAACAATGACCCAATGCTTTTTCTAACTTGGCCTTAATAGATTGAAGGTGAAAGAGATTCTCATATTTCCTTTTAAGCATATTAGATATTGGATCAATGTTTAATTCTCTATCCAAGTAATTTTATTTCCACCTTCCATAGCTTATTGGGACTTTTAAAACCTTTTTACCAGGTTGGTAGAGCTCATAAATCATCTTCAATTCTTTGGTGTCATATAAATTTTGTTCTTCTCCCATCACTTGGATCATAATGAATTAAAGAGTGATAAAATACAAAATAATTAGGTCATTTTTCATCTTAAATTTCATGAAGGTTGGGTTGATTATTACTCTATATATTGTCAATGCTTGATAAATCAGTCTCTTGAGGATGATATCACCATCAAATAGTTGTAGATATTTATGAAAGATGGTTGAGTTAGAGGAGAAGAATGAGGGAGATATGGATATATTTATAATCGTGAAGGAGTAATGACACATTTTAGAATTTAAGGATCTTGATAGTTATGTAATTTATGAAGATGAATAATTTAATGGAGAATGGAGGACTAATGGCATAACTACTTGATATGATTGCCATCTTGTAAGTACAGAAGAGTAAATACTTCTTTTTATTATTACCATCCTCTCTAAGTGTGGGAGATTAATAATATATTTTTTCATATTTCCATTGAACCTCTTTGAGTATGGGAGAGATTAAATACTATTTTATCTTTGATATTAGACCTCCTTGAGCATGCTCGATAGCTAATATTCTCTTTTGTCAAATGATTCTTACTATCAATGAGGCCATAAAATTATATTATCGATCATTATTTTCAATATCATGCATTAATTTTTTGTAGGTGCATGGTCCCCCATAAACTAGTAGCTTGATTAGCCTCCCTAAAAAAATGATTAGTTTTTATTTCATTAAATTTTAGGAGCATTCTTAGATAACATTGTCAATTTCAAAATTATCTAAGATTATCTTCCAATTTAAGGAGGAGAATTTATTCAATTTTAAATCAATGGCATCACCATGAAATATTAACTACTTAACCATTCATTGTAAAAAAATATTGAATTATTTAAATAGACTAGAGTAGTACATAATAGATGTTTAATAACTTTGAATTCCAAAAAAAATTAAATTAGAATTTGTAAAATATGATATATAATTCTAAAAAAATTCAAAATTGGAATTTGATAATAGCAAAATTAGATTCCAATATTTAAAATGATTATAATATAAAAATTCAATAATTATAGTTTTAGTTTTCAATCTAGACCAACATATGTGCAAATTTAATGAAATGATGGTTTAAAGGTTTGAGTTATGACCCTCTTCATGCTTTAGGATGCTCTATTAAATTACCACTAGATGTCCATGTCTCCTTTATAAAACATTTTTAGTTTGCATGAACTCGAGGATTATATAGACTTGGTCTATCTTTACCCAACTATAGTTCTCAGGGTGGTAGAAGGTGGAATAGGATGAGTTGATGTAACTAAATTGGAAGGTGGTGGGAATGTTGAAGGTGGTAAGAGTGGAAGGAGCACATGTAATGGGATGTGAGATGGAGAGGGGTAAATTAGATAAAAAAGAGGAACCATAAATGAGGAATCCCGATTGAATAAATATGATCACCATTATTTAGGAGTCATTGAGACCTCAAGGCTAATAACACTTAGGAAATGTGTATTCATGATGAATGAGGAAATTCAATGGTTAAATCCAAGTCTTTGGAGGCTTATGGTTATGGATAGAATATTCTATGAGGGATCCATAAACACTTCTATATGGGTAAGGATTACCTATGCGAAAACACCTTCTAGTTCTTCTTAAGTCTCTTGTTCAGGTCTTTTAGCACTAAAGATACTGATGCAAAATAAATAAATGTGGCCTCAGATGAATCATGTGGGAGATTAATATATAATATCGAGTATAAGTCTATAATATAAATTGAGGGGGTTATGAAAATAAGAGCAATGGATGTCTACAAGATCCACTAAGAAGACATGGATACATGGAGTGACCACTACTGTAGTTGTAATTATGTTTATTAGGGATGCTAGGAATGAAGGAGCACTATAAATATTAGCTTTTTTAGGGGAAAAACTAACTTATAGAGTTGGGTGGAGAGTCATATAGGGTGAATACCATGATTTTGGGGTAGACATTGGCCAAAATTGGGTTTCAAATTGAGACATGGGAACTTAGGCACTAAGGATGCTAAGTAAGGTTTACACTAAAGGAAAAGGAGGGAATTAAACCCTTGGGATCACTAAGGTAGGGGGAGGCATAGATGTAGCAAGCCTTGTTGGAATAGGAAAACCTAATGGAGTAGCTAAGGGTTATGTGGGTTTCTAGAAATTAGGATGGATTGTCCTAGAGTAGGTGAGATCAATCTTTAGGAAAGATAGAATAAATATTGATACCAAAATTCAAGGCACAAAAAACCTAATGTTAGATTTCTTGGGGTGGTGATGTAGGCACACTAGTTTTCAAGGATTGTGGAATGGTAATTTTAAGGAATCCCTATATAATTTGTCTATAAATTCCACTCATGATGATTGAGATCTCTACAGTTGGTTGTGTGGGATATTTTTATAGATGGGCCAATCTTTCATCAAGATTTGGTTGAGTAGGTTATTGAGACTTCATGAGGTTGGGCCTGAGGGTGGTACATGATGTTGAGCTTTACTTGATTAGTTTCCACATGGTCTTGTGAAATGTTCTGGGCATCCCATTTATTATTATATACATTCCCCATCTTGTAGGAGTCCATGTGTTGATCCATAAATTGAAGTGGAGGAATATTATTGTTTTTATAACACCTAATAATCATGTAGAATGATAAATAGGGATTTTTCTCTAGCCCAATCGATGGCCAACTACATTATGAAAGAGTTGGTAGGTAATATGCTATTCTGCAAGGTGGTATGAGACCATGTATGGTAAAAAAAGAGGATCCCCACAAATGCCTTATACTTGAATGATGGTGATATCACACTTGTACCATTAAGCATTGATGGGTTGTAATGAAGCTTATCTCTTAGGATAATAGACCCCTCAAATATTACTATAAAATCTTGGTGAATCCTATATTTTAAGTATAATTCCATTAGATAATCTTTGGCAAAATCACCATGCTGGTATAAATTGATAGACAATTTCTATTAGATATTTCAAAAAAATTATAAATAGATGGAAAATCAAGCGTCATATTCAAATCAAGAAATAATGGCAAAAAAACTAATAGAGAAAGAGGTTAGAGGATGAGAAGTCTAAAGTCAAGATCTTATTTACGATTCCTTATTTTTAATGATTAAATTTTTCATTATTTTTAAAGATTAAATTTGTCATTTAAAGTGATAAATTTGATGGCCATATGACTAAGTATAAATTGAGTACAAACCTCTTTAAGTCTCTCAAAATACTAACTGGATAATATAATAAACTGAGTGTAGAAAAAATTGTGACAAAAAATTAGATTATAGAGTATAAACCAATTATGGGGCCATAGGAAAAGACAACTATTAAAATTTAAGATGGCATAACTTAAAAAAATTTCAAAACATTTTTATAGTTTTAAAATTACAAACTATATAATAAGGTTTTCCAAAATTTCTTAACCACATCTATATTATCCTTTAAAATATTTATTTATTTAAATTAACCAAACATTCCAAATAGAATATAATTATTACCTTAAACATTTTAAAATAAAATACAATATGATCATGAGGCTCTGTTGCATTTATTCAGTTTGTTCTTGGTGCATTGTTTAAAATAAGTATATTGCATGTCATTATTTCTCAAAATAAATCAATTTCTTGTTTGTTTAAAAAAAGTATGTGGTAAAGACTAACCATATAATATAATAAATTGAGTATATAAAAAATATAATGATAATTTCCTTGAAAAACATTTCTTTAAAGATATTTTCTCAAAATGTTGTCTTTCAAATGTCCTAACCATATCCATAATCAATAATGATAAGGTCTGTTAAAATGTCTTAACCATATCCATAATTAATTATGGCCTTTCAAATATTTTTTTTATTCCAATTAAAAAACCATGTTAATCAAAATATAATAATCACCTTAAATATTTAAAAATACAATACAATATGATCTTGAGGCTCTATTGCATTTATTCATTTTATTCTTTGTGCATTATTTGAAAGAAGTATCATGCATGTCATTATTTCTCAGAGGAAATCAATTTCATATTTGTTTAAAATAGGTAGTGCTAAAGACCAACCAAATAATATAATAAACTAAATATACCAAAAATAGTGATAAAAAGTTAGAGTATAGAGTATAAACCAACTATGGGGTCATAAGACAAGACAACTATGAAAAACGAGGATGACATATTTGAAAAAATATTCAAAACATTTTCATAGTTTTAAAATTTTAAACTATATAATAAGGTCTACCAAAATATCTTAACCACATCTGTATTGGCCTTTCAAATATTTTTTTATTTCTTTTAACAAACCATGCCAACCAAAATATAATTATCACCTTAAATTTTTTAAAATAAAATACAGTATGATCATGAGGCTCCAAGACTCTTTTTGTATAGTACATATGGTAAGATCATATGCAATACTTAGTATAAATTGAGTATAGACCACAACTCACACTTTTGACATAATTGGTCAATCTAATAGACTCAAATAAGTTCTTGTTACAAGGGATTGATTCCTTGAGTTTGTATCCTCTATAAAACACCTTGAAAGAAATTGTAAAATGTTTCTCTTCAAATATTATATATCCTTTTCCTTAGGATGAAATACTAGAATCCATGGCTATGATGTACCCTCAATATTACAAAGTTAGCTCATCAAATTTTTAGAATAAAATCAAAACCTTGGCCCAACACTTTTGCAGGAGTGTATAATTGAATGGTGAATAAATTAAAGGCATTTTAGATTTTAAAAATCGAAGAGGGTGGTTTATTTTATTTACCACAACAAGTTTTGGACCATGCTTTTGAAGATGGCTCAATCACTAGACTATGGACTACCTTAAGTTTGAGTGAAATACAATGTGATGGTATCTCAAAATATTTTAATCTTACTAATTTATGCTAAACAATGATTTTAGGTTCAATGGAAGATAAGAGAATTTGTAGTGCATTGTCATTTTTAAAGTCAAAGTTAAGAAATAAGCTTGAAAAAAAGAAGAAGACTTGATTGAGGTTCTATACAACTATATATAATGTCTTAGATTTTCATTTGATAGAGCTCTAATAATTTGGAAATTAATATCTTAAAGAAGGGGATTGACTAATAATTATTCAAACACACTACAATTTTAAAATATTAGATATGAGTTCAACAACTTTTGAAAAGAATGCAAATAATAATTATAAAGAACAAAATTAATAAAATTGGCATGTTGAAATTTTAAATTTAGGCATCTAAAATCTGAGGTTAATTGAGGAAGGGCAACAAATTTTGTGATCAATTTTGAGATTTATTTTATGAAGGTTTTGAGAAAGCTTGTTGAAGATATTGTAAAATATATAAATGATTAGAAGGTAAATTTTGTATTTTTTTCTATTTGATTAAGAGACTATGTCTATGATAGTTGTAAACTATATTATAAATATGCATATATATTATGGTATTCCCTTATTATTTTATACCAAGTAGGTGCATTTTTGTGTTTTGTTTGATTAAGAAAACATGTCTATAACAATTTTAAACTTTATTATAAATATTCACAAGTATATTATGGTGTTCCCTTGTTATTATATTCCAAACTTATTTGAGGTATCTATAGTGTAATAAACTATAAGTATCTATATTGGACCAACAACTTCACTTCCACCAATATCTTGCTTAAATGACTAAAAAAATTGATAAAACTATCACATATGTATTCAATCAACTTCCATTAATCCCATAGGTAATGTGTTGGATCAACATTAAATTTTTACTTGGGGCCCCTCAATATGTTGAGACCAATTCACTAAAAAATGAGGTGAAATCTAAACCTCAATTATCATAGCTTTAATTCTACTTGAACCACATTCAATGCTAGAAATAAAATAAACATTATGTTTGAAAATTATTTATTATTATGTTTTTTAGTCATTAAAACCATATAAATAAGAGCATGTTTATTTTAATTCATTTTATAAATGTGTTAAGGATGTCTTGTGACTTATTACACAATAATATTATGGTAATAATTATATTTTGGCTGACATGGTTTGTTAATTAGATTAAAAATATTTAAAAAGACATTATTGATTATGGATATGGTTAAGATATTTTGGCATACCTTATCATTATGATTATGGATATGATTAAGATATTTTGACATACCTTATCATTAGTGAATATGGATATGGTTAAGATAATATCACTATATTTATTCATTTCAAGACAGATGATTGTGCATGCAAACAACCACTCTCAGTATTCAAAATAAAAGAAACACAAACTCATACCTTACAATCACAAGAAAATTAGCTTAAAATTTGTTTGTAATTTCATTTCCAAGCTCTCATTGTAATCTTTCAACTACCAGAGATTCACTTATACCAATATCTTATATCAATAACTAGAAAAATTAAAAAACTATCATATATGTATTCAATCAACTTAGTTATGATCGAATACATATGTATCACTATAATAGAGTTTATAATTATTATAGACATGTTATCTTAATCAAATAGAAGACTAAGAGTAGTCATTTGCATGCACAATCATCTATCTTAAAATGAATAAATATAATGATAAGTTCCATGAACAACATTTCTTTAAATGTATTGTCTTTCCATCCTCACTTTTCATAGTTTTCTTGCCCTATGGCCCCATATCCAATTTAAGGTAATAATAATATTTTGGTTGGCATGGTTTGTTAATTGAAATGAAAAAATATTTTAAAGGGAATCATTGATTATGGATACGGTTAAGACATTTTGGCAGACCTTATTTTATAGTTTATATCTTAGTTATCGTGTGTGTGTGTGTGTGTGTGTGATCATGTTTCAAATAATATTATCTAATCTATCTAATAGAGTAAAGCCTATAAAAGAGATAATTTCTTGAAAGAAAGATTTTTAATTCTATCAAAGTATTTTATCAATCTCTTTATATCCCTTTTATATTTCTATAGCTAAAAAGAGGGGAAAAGAAACTAAATGAAAGTAATATAGAGAGAAAATGACTCAATGTAATCAATGTATACTTACAGATTAGTCTCTTATATATATCTTTATATCCCTTTTATATATTAAATTAGTATTTTGAAAGACTTACAGAGGTTTGTACTCAATTTATATTAAGTACTACACATGATCTTATTGTATGTACTACACAAAAAGAGCCTTCAAGAACCATAATTGTGAGACATGAATGATTAAAAAAAATGATTTCAACCTCTCCCTAAAGCTCATCTTGAATATTGATCATGTTACATACATTTTATTTACTAATTTTGGCAAGGCTAAAACATGATCAATATGTAGAAATAAATTTAAAAAATGATTATAAAATATTAAAATCCATGTTTGTTCATAATTTTTTAATAAATATTAAATCATTCAAATATACTTTTCTATAGGAAATAAAATCTTTCCATGTATATATCGAAACTGCCTAAAATAATATCAACATACAAATATCAAAGTAGTATTTAATACCAAGTATTACCATAATTTTAAACACAAGAATTTAATTTTTAATTAGAGTCTGTATCAGAAACCAAATATATTAAAGGGGCACCCTTATCAGTCAATTACTCAATATACTCCATGGAAGCATTAGGAAGTTCCATCAAGTCGATCGAGGCCCCTTCATAATCATCTACCTCCAACTTAACTTTTTAAAATATTCTGACCTCCATAGGTTATGATGTAGGGATGCTACCACATTTCCTAATAAAATTAGATTTTTCAAGCTCAAGGGGTGGAATATTAGTGTTAAGTGGAATAATATCATTAGGATGAAATTTTGAAATTAATCCAAGAATATTTTTATGTTGAGGTGGCTAGGATAATGGAACATTATGCTCATTAGGCTAAATAGTAACATGCATGTGTTGAGGGGGATCATTTAGAATGCCTCATTTGTGAGGAAGATTCCTCCAATTTACTCTCATCTATCCTCTATTTCCATATAAATTCAAAGAGTTAGCAAGCAAAGAGTTGAGAACATTCTAAAAGTTAGGGTCATTGACATCAAAATGCAAGGAAACATGAGTTCCCTAGTTAAATGGTTTAGAAACTATGTTAGAAACTCTAAAACCATGAAATAATTTTCCACCTTGAGAGCTACCCCATGAAAGATTAGCCTCACTATGTCTATCATCATCATGACCCCATACATCTCTACTTGAATAATTTGAACCTGGATTCCAACTTGACATCTAATAAAATATGTTCAGATAAGCGTTTTATACAATTGAGCTCAAATACTTCCTAATTTTCATTATCTTAAAAATACAATTCATCAAATTATTCAATTTGAAACAAAATGGAAATAATACTTATATAACCATAATTGTGCTTAAAAATTAATCATTCCATCCTTTTTACAACCATCTTGGAATAACAATTTCTAGTCTAAGAAAACCATGAATTATTCTTTCAAAATCCTCATGCCACTTTCAAGAAAATGGTAAATAAGCGATAATCAAATACATTAAATCCTTGATGATCAATTTTTATGTGTGTGTGTGTGTGTGTGTGTGTGTGTGTGTGAGAGAGAGAGAGAGAGAGAGAGAGAGAGAGAGAGAGAGAGAGAGAGAGAGAGAGAGAGAGAGAGAGATAAGGGCCACTTAGGACACAATCAATGTAAGGTAATAATGATATTTTGGTTTAGGGTTTTGAAATTGAATTAAAAAATATTTTAAAGGTTAATATGGATATGGTTAAGAAATTTTGGTAGACATTATTATATAGTTTATAATTTTAAAACTATGAAAATGTTTTGAATATTTTTTAGTTATGTCATCCTTGTTTTTCATAGTTGTCAAAGAGTATAAATAATAAAATGACTATGTCAAAGAGTATAAATAATAAACTATGCCAAAGAATATTCAAAACATTTTCATAATTTTATAATTATAAACTAAATAATAAAGTCTAACAAAATGTATTTACCACATCCATATTAACCTTTCAATTTTTTTTTAATTTCAATTAACAAACCATGCCAATTAGAATATAATTATTACCTTAAACATTTAAAAACAAAATATAGTATATAATGAGGCTCCAGGACTCTTCTTGTGCATTACATATAGTAAGATCATGTGTGATACTTATTATAAATTGAGTACAAACCACAACTCACACTTTAAACATTTTGACATACCTTATTATATAGTTTGTAATTTTAAAAATATGAAAATGTTTTGAATATTATTTGGCACCACATGATCTTTATTATGTATGGTTTTAATAACAAAAAAATTAATAATAAATAGTTTTCAAACCTAATGTTTATTTTATTTCTGGCATTGAATACGGTGTAGGTGGAATTAAAACTATGAGGATTGAGTTTGAGATCTTACCCCATTTTTTATTTCATAGTCCTCATGCCACTTTCAATTAAATAGTAGATATGCCATAATAAAATACATGAAACTCAAATCCATACAAATTCTTGGCCCTACAAATTTCACACACACACACACACACACACACACACACACACACACACACACACACACACACACACACACACACACACACACACACACACACATGTAACTATATATTTAAAAATTTGAAACCAATATTTTTAATTTTGACAATGTCAAATAATCAAATACTCATTTTGAACAAAATTTCCTCAAACATTTCAACAATTTTTTTAATAAAGACGAATCACTATGTCAAAATTGATCATTTACATAATTTGCATTATCTTCAACAAGATTTATCAATTTTCAAAACCCTAATGTTCAATTTTAATATATATAAGGACCACTTAAGACACAATAAACTTAAGATAATAATTATATATTTTTAGTTATGTCATTCTCACTTTTCATAGAAGTATGTTACATGCCATTATTTATTAGAGGAAAGTAGTTTCTTGTTTGTTTAAAATAACACTAGTACAAAAAGAGAAATATATGATTTAAAAAACTATTAAAAATTACATATAAATGACCAAACATGATCACGTGACCATTAGTAGTTTATTGCCAATCATTTATAACATGACCAAATTGATGACTAAACCATTTTTAGTCATTTATTAGTTGTTTTGATTGATCGATTTGGTATTATATTTAGTCATTGATTGCTGTAATCTAGTCACTTATTTAGTCATTTTTATTCACTGATATATTTATTCATTAATTTAGTCATTGATTGCTGTTAATTGGTCACTTATTTAGTCATTTTTATTCACTTATTTCTATCCATTGGTAGTTTATTTAATCGTTAATTTTAATCATCATTTTGATCAATTTGGTAGTATATTTAGTCATTTTTATTCATTTTGATTTCATTAATCATCATTGTGTACTCCTTATCACATTTTTTATAAGTATTTTGACTCAAATAAAATCAATATCACATGAGGCAACCTCAATCCTTAAGGCACGTTCTCACATGGTAAATATTGACAAGCTCTTTCACATGTGCAATCATTAATAATCCTACATTTTACTAAAGATTGGGTGTGGGATTTGAAAGCTTCCATATTTTTTGATTCAATTTTTAATGTTTATTCTTGGTGGTGGTAATTCACTTTGGTCTGGGTCCCTTTTCAACTGTGTAATAATTCGATGAAGCTTTAATAGTCATGGGAGGAGAAAGAGTCAGAACTGAGCTGTTATCATGTGATGAAACCAAAATGGATGATATGATATAGAGTATATGTTATGAAATTGGAATTTATAATTTTATTAAATGTATAAATGGATATGATGAAAACATCTCCATTCAATTTGCTTCAAGTTGGAATGGTGACCATAAATTTTAGGTTGGAGGTATAGAGTTTATTGTTAGTGAGGAGTCGATTGATAAGGCCACAAGTTTAAATTATGAGGGTAGAATATTGAATAGAATTTCCAAATTTCAAGGCTTAGAAGGTTTTAAAAAATTCTTCATTGAAGGAGAAGCACTGGTGAAGTTACATGAGGCTTTGATAGAGAGAGCTTATTTAACCCTTGGGATAAGGTATGCTTCACCATCATGAAATATTTTACCCTTAAAGGTCATTTTAAGTGATTTTATCATTACCATTTCACTCTTTTTAATCACTTTCATCACAAGATATTGGTTAACTTCCACTTCTTCCTCTTTTCATCCTTGGAGATGTCTATTTAGTCTATCAAAAATTCCCTAGAAAAAAACCTAGCTACCTCCACCATTCCGCTCCACCAAGGTCTTATCTTTAGTCTTTGTCACTTTCACCTTGAATTGTGTCCCTCTAAGCCTTTAAAATCATAGGTGTTAGATACTTCCCATGGTAGTGACCCTAATGATCATATTTCCCTTAGTGTCAGATTTGGTTTCATATGTCCCTGTGGTTTGCTACCCTTTTCTAAGAACCTTGTTATCCCCTATTCAAACATATAACCTAAGTTTGAAAGCTTTTCCCCTCTCAAGATAGGCTCTAGTTATCCCTCATTGATAGCTATGACTTCCAGATCCCTTGACACTTATGACTCTCTAGATGTCAAAGGGCTACGGGAGCTAAAAAATAACCCTTCCTTTTTTGGTAATAAAAAGAGAAAATTGATTATTTGGATTAATTCTGAGAAGATCAATTAGGGAAAGAGTAAGAACATGAAAGTGGTAGGGGTGAAGCCTCAAAATTTGGCCAGTGATAAAGAGCACCTAGAGGCCCAAGTGTAAGGTGAGGATGTTGTGGAGGAAAGGTCTGGTTTTAAATTTTAAGCTATACAGAAAGAAAGTTGATGAATATCAAAAGATCTAATAGACTAGCAGGGGAAAAACATTATTGGTAAAGATTGTGGATTATTCCTCTACCTCATATCAAGGGGAAGAAGTAGGTAATTTAAGATAAACCCAGTCTTGATCAATAATTAGAGAAGGAGGGAACTAATTATTTTGAAGAGTTGAATGACTCCACTTATGATTCTGACAAGGAGGATTTCATAGATACGAGTGAAGAGGAGAGATAGATTGAAAGGGAGTTTAATGAAGTGAAGAAGGGTTTGTGATCCCTTTAGAATAAAATGAAGGTACTAACCACTATTTTCTTGAATATATAAGACCTCCTAAAACAAGATAAAGATATAGAAGGAAAAATTGCTAGCGTAGAGGACCTTCTCAAGTTCATCAAAGAAGATTAGAAAGATTTCATCAAAAACTAGTGTTTTTGTTATGGTTAATCCATAGTATATTTGTTGTTTCCTATTTTACTTTTATCTATCCACTATTTTTGGATGTTAGTGGCGTTTGGCCTATTTTTCTACCCCTTGGGATTTTTGTAATTGGGCTCTGCACCCTCTTTTCAAAGTTATAATATCAAAAACATATAATTGATGTAACTGTAAATGCTCACTTTTTGAAAGAAGAATTTAGAAAACCTTCAATATGTATTACAAATGATGATTAAAAACATCCATTACACTATTTTACTTGTTACATTCTATAGTCGGGGGTATATTTTTAGCTTCCATTGGATGCGTAAGTAGCAGTAGTAGTACAATTATTTTAAATATGTCTAGCTAAAAAATGCAGAGAGATGTCAAATTTTAGAATCATATTTTAGATTTTTCACATACCATACTGATTAAGACTCCATTAACTTCTTCATTAATTTATAGCTGACAAGAGTATGAAAAAATTTAAGTCATAATATTAAGTACAAGAAAGGTAAATCCAATTAGGTTGTAGATTTATTAAATCACCTCTAATTAAGTAATAAGAGTACCTTAATATAAGGCACAAGAAAAGTAGCTCAAATTATGCTGGAAACTAATTATGTCACCTCCAATTACAACACTAACAACAATCCTAGATTCATGTGGCCATGAGACTTTTAAATGGCCCATGCTGTATGACAATGATCCTTAATTTTATTCACAGACCACATAAAATGCATAAATATTATTTTTATCAATATTTAGAGCATGATCATGATGAATTCATGAATATTAATCATGAATCAACATTTACAACATTAGGTAATATAGCTTACTCTAATTTGAAACTCAAGATGAATTAATAAATTGGGTATTAGATACAGGTGCCACAAAACATATGACATAATGATGAGACTTCAAAACATGACATAAAACACAAAAAAAAATAATCAATATTTTATTTTCACATAATGAAATATCTATTAAGAAGGAAAAATACTAAAATTTAATTGAGAAAAGGTGTTCTTATAGTAGATACAAGATAGAAATATGTGTCTTTGCTTTGGGAAATGTGTTAATACAAAGTGTGTTTCTCATTGATGTGACTAAGAAAATTGAGTTACAAAGTTTTTATTGCTTATATAGCTCCAAAATAGAAAAAAACACTAATAATATCCCTAAACATGAACACATTCAAACTATTACATAAAATAATGGGCCAAGCTATCTAACAGTTAGTACATGATAAACATCAACTATGTCATTTTTTCAAATATTTTAGTGGCCACCATGTGAAGGTCCTTTATTTCTCTTTTAGATGGATAAATCCATCTATTTTGTCTTCATAAGTAATGGGTATGTTACTTGTGACCTTTAAAATATTTACATTTGCATCTCCTATTCCTTTCAATTTGACTCCATGTAGAATAGATAGTGAGTGAATCCACCTAATGCCTACAACAACACCATCAAATGGATCCAACACATGGAATTTATCCCCTTCTTGGAGTTTATAAATAAATGTATAAAAAACAAAAAAAATACATATTATATTGAGATATATAACATTTTAAGCATGAAGAATGACAAAACATTGAGATAGATAACTGACAACTATTATATTACCTCAACTAATTCAACACAACTATGATGATTGTGTTGCACATTCTTGTCAGTTCATCATGATCACTATCAATATCAACAACTTTATTGACATCATGAAGATGTTTTTATTTTCTTGTTGCTTTGATGCTCTGCATGTGGTTTAACCATCATGCAAAAAAATATACAAAGCATTCAATAGTTAAGTAAAGAATGCAAGCTATAAATTTATCCAAAAGAACATTTTCTAGATCACTCCAACAATAAAGAAACTGGGTTGGACTCCCCTATGATCAAATTTTAATAATCTACATATTAAGAGGCATTTTTATATATAATTTTCAAACAAGAAGAAATGAGATCAATAGAGCCTTTTACCTCAGCTGAATCTATGGATTTATGCTCATTCCATGCAAAAATTATAGGGTTAACAGAGGAAACCAACTATGAAACTTGCTGAGTGAGATCGAATATGTAACTCATTACCTATTGGTACCTTTCATATAAGTTGACATGATCTAGAGAGGCTCTTAATAGGCATTTAATATATGTCTATGTAATCTCTGTTGATGAACTAGATTTACACTTCATCTCACTCTTATATTTAATAGGTCGATCTAGTGTTGCCATATAATTGACAATATCTTTTGCACTTACTTCTCTATTACTATTTTCCACCTAAAATACAATGTCAATTTCAAGATGTAGTCAGTTCAATAAAAAATTGAAATAACACAATGTAAATTGAACCAAAAAGTGATACACTTACTATAAATTTGTTCATTTTGGCTTGCAACCCACCTCGGCCAAATGTATATCCAACCCTCACATTATCTCTTGTTCTCTTGTCTTTGTTACTCTTTACCTAATATTCTTTAGAATGAATGCTTTATTTCAATGCATCCCCCTGTTTAGGAGATAGAGTGGAGTCTAACCTCTCTTTTCCCTCCATGATTATTTTTCTACAATTATATCTAAAATTATTCATCAAAATTCTCATCTTTTGCTTGTAATATTTTCTAGATATTTGTCCACCAATAGTATCAAAAACATTTTCCATTTTTTGTATAACATTTTCCATAGTTCTTGGATATTTCTATGCAAAAATTGATTTTCAAATATCCAAATGGGCCCTACATCTTACACCCAACTCAAAGGCCCACTTTGTAGCATTTGGTCCAATGGGCTCACCATCTCTTGATACCTCAACCAAGAATGGCTTCTTACCTTCTAATTTTATTTATTTTGCATTCCTCTTTATAGATATATATAAATCTTGACTCAAACTTTATCTTTTTAAAAATGTAGAAACATCTCTTTTAAACCACTACCAGTATTTTTGGCTAATCTACTAGTTCCATCAAAAGTTTTAAATGCAACAGGGGCACTCTAAGGCACAACAGATGCAAGTAGTCTCTCTTTATGTATTTTGTTAATAAAAAAATCATGCTCCTTGGCCACATTAAGTGTGGCATGAGTAGGTAGATCAGTACTAATCTCCATATATTTCACTTCAAACACATCCGTTAATGTTGAATAAATCATCTACATACCTGTTATTCTTTTGCTCTGATTTTTTCAATAATCTCTCTTAGACTTTATGATAAAAGATCATCATGATGTTTCACATCACCATGTTCTATATTAGGCTACACATTAC
The DNA here is from genome assembly GCA_037957365.1 of Torreya grandis. Lineage (NCBI taxonomy): Eukaryota > Viridiplantae > Streptophyta > Pinopsida > Cupressales > Taxaceae > Torreya > Torreya grandis. The sequence continues at coordinate 1,846,083 of JARHVA010001287.1, read as the reverse complement.
TGTGTTTTATCTCAGGATACACATCACCATGTGCTATATTAGGCTACATATCACCATATGCTATATCAAGTTGCACATCATCACAACTATTATTTTCACCAACTGTATTTGTTAAATTAGAAATGCATTGGCTTCTATGAGATGGTGGCATTATATCTTTTGTTTCCTTTTATTTTTTCTCTACATTTTTTTGTATTCTTTTTCTTTCCTATAAAATAAAAAATATATAATATTCTGTCTTACATACATAAAGCTCTTGCCTATGAAATTTCATTAAACACTATTAAATAAATAATATACTACTTAGTGGATTTATAGCTTACCTGTTTGTCAAACCAAGACATAATAAATATTCATTATTCTTGGCCACTTTTTATCTAAGAAAGCACTCATAATCTATTAATGAAATTTCAGCATTATAATCACTATCATTATCTAATCTGTGCCTTACAATCCTTTAACTCATTTCCTGAAGTCCAAATAAACAATCATGTATAAGTCAACAACTTGAATCAGTAAAACTTTATTGATTTCATAGGTTGATAATTATTGACTTTCCAATCTGATAATAAATAAAAATGGAAATTTAAAATAGAATTTAGTTTTACAAATAAAAAATAATTTGCTATCAAAAAAAAAGATGTATACAATTACAGGTATCAAACTATCAATATGACTATCCCTTATTTCAATTGGATATTGACACTTATGAATCTTGATCACTCCTATCTACATCTACTTAATTTTCTTCCTCATCCTCATCTATGACATGTAATAAACTCTCTCTCCTAATCTCTTTATTGGTAATTAAAATCTCTTCTTCAAACACTCCATCATCATCTTTATCCACTTCTTCTAATGTTTCTTGTAAAATAACATATTGCCCATCAAGCATTATATCAACAACTTCCATGAATTTTCATTTAGAATGAGACTTTATTTAAATGACATACAACCATCCTGGGCTTCTTATATCATCAATTAGAAATGATTGGTTCATTTAAATAGGGGAAACATACAACTCATCTGTCTCTGATAAAAACTATCTTGTATTTATGCGTACAAATCTATACTCATCAAATTGTACTACGAATGGTCAGATCTACTTACATTTTAATAATATAAGACTATTTTCACCAAAATCCATTTGAATAATTTCTTGGATGAATCTAACATAAAATTTCTTCTCACTTTCATGAATAAATTTAGTAATAACAACACAATCACAATTTATCTTTCCTTTGTCTTTTTCTTCCACTCTTAAATGACTACCATAAGCCCACATTCCACTAAAATGCATATCCCATAAATTTGGATATTTTGAAAGCTCACTTTCACCTGTTGTTATATCTTGACGTTCTTTTGCATCTCAGACTGCATTAGCAATCCATTCTTCAAATTTTGGAAAAGAATCACCTCCAATCAAATCATGACATCTGTGCTTTTGAGGTCGATGTTGCATCCAAGCTTGATTCTCTTATTCATATTTTTTATATATAATATTAATGTATAAATAGTAATATTAATAATATAAATGTGTAAATGTAATTGAGTAAGTAAATTATTATGTAATTTTTTTTATCTATGCCACTTCTTAGACAAACATGTGTTTTGAAGAATATAGGAATGTATCACACTTATTTATTTATGTGATAGTGTGAAGTGACATCCATTGCCTTCTAATACTTCAGTTGCAACTCTCTCATATTCATCATCATCCCATACATGTTGATTGACATTTTAAAAATCCTTCATATATTCTATACAAAATCCCATGGCCTCTTGCATTGAATATCCATTAGACATGTTGCATTCTAGTTTTACCCTAGTATAAACAATTTTTTTCAAAACTTTCATAAATCATTCTATAGGATACATCCATCTCATTCTCACTGGGCCATAATGTTCTAGTTCATATTGTAGATGTATCAAAAGATGCATAGAAATGTTAAATATTGTTGGTGGAAATTCCCATTCCAATAGACAAAGGAATTCAACAACTTCCCCCCTCAAACTATCAAAGTTTAAAGGATATAATACATGTAAACTCATTCTCTTTAATATTAGACCCAAACTTATAATTACCAATCTTGGCCCCTTTACCAAACTTTATATATTTACCATAATAGGTAAAATATTCTTGATTATGACATGGTAGTCATCGGTCTTGAGGCCTCTTAATCCATTAATGTTAGTTTGGCTTCTAATACTACTACTTACATATCCATTGGGAAAGTGAGTCTAAGACATTAACTATAAGAATTGTGCACATTGTTCCTTTATACAGACATAAGGAACACTAGGTTTTTAACATTTTTCATCATCACATTTTTCAACCCAAAGATTTTGATGAATATTTATTTTTCAAAAGTCTTCACGTGATGAAATATTATCAAAAGCACAAAAAAGAGTTTCTATAATAATATAGGCTATATTTTTCTCAGTATGCATAAAGTCAATAGTATGCCTAATGGCTATATCCTTAAAGTATGGAAAATTATATAATATGCAAAAATATTTTACACCAATTTCATTACATGGATCATATCTACTACCAAAAATCCCATCATTTTCAATAAATGACATTATTTTTTATCCATTCTCAACAATGTAATCACCCATTATTAGTAATAGTGCTTCATGATTCTCTTCTTGACCATTAAAACATGTTTTTTGTTGATGATATGGATGATCCATTTTAAAGTAACTATGATGTCCACAATAAATACAATTATGAAAACCTCTTGAGTGCCTCAAAAAATCCTTAAAGTTGCAATCATGACATCTATGGTATCCATGAACACTGAGACCAAACAATGTGCCATATGTAGGAAGATCATGAATCATAAACAATAAAGAATCTCTTAGAGTGAATTTGATTGAATGACCATCCCTTAAAGATTAAACTATTTCAATTACTTTCCACAATTCCATTATCTCATCATATAATGGCTCTAGATAAGCATTGATTGTATCTAAAGTCACACTTTTCTTTCCTAATATAATCGATGATAGCATTAAGAAAAATGGTTTAGTTGTCAACCATGAAGGCAAGTTATAATTTATTAAAAACATTGGTCAAGTTGACCATTTAGTACTTTGATCTGAGAATGGGTTCACCCCATCTAGAGCCAAACCCAACCTTATATTATGAGGATCTTGAGAAAAATTAGGCCATCTATTATAAAATTCCATCCACATCTTAGAATCAGGCACATGTCATTGTTTTCCATTAGTGATCTTATTTTGGGCATGCCATTACATAAGTTTAGAAATGTCTCTATACCTATACATTCAAAGTAATCATGGGATTATCAAAAAGTGGTGAATAACCTTTCTAAAAAACCATATCTGATTTCAACCCTTGTCTATACCTCACTTCATGACATTTCAAATATTCACTCTCACTTGCAAGATTATTGCAAAATAATACACAACCATTCACACATGTGTGGATTTTTTCATACCCTAAGCGTAGCTTAGTGATTTTATTTTTAAATTGACTTTGTTTTATCGGCAATGTGGAGTTAGGTGGTAAAAATGAACATAATAATGCCAATAACTAATCTACACTCTCATTTGTCCAACCAAACACCAAGTTAAGAATTTGAAGGATTGTTGTCAAATGACTTAACTTGCAATTAGCATACACAAGATTTAAATTATCCTCCATAAACTTGGCCCAATCATCAATTAGACCCTCATTCAACATTATATCAACTTTAAACCCTTCATCCAACATTGTTGCCTCTTCATCTATGTTTGGTGCCACTTCACTATGTATGTTGCCTCTTCATTTCTCACACTCTAAAATTATATCATATATTCATATTAATTTTAATCCCAAGGGATTATACCACTATGCCCATATCTTATCATATGTAAATAAATCAAATTTATTTTTATCACCTTTTCACCAAGACAATCATTACATGGACATAGATATTTGTCCATGTCCCTCTCATCAGCTACTCTCTCATCAAATGCATGGTATTGATTGGTAGTCAACATTCGATGTTGATCCATTTGTAATGTTATACACATAACAACAAAAATCTTTTGAAGAAAAAATTGGAAAACTAAAAGTTCAATATTTTTTGAAAACATCGAGAAAAAATTAGATTTCTTAAAAAATGTAAAAAATTGTAGACTAAGAGACAAAAACTATTTTTTTAATTAAAAGGCATTTCCATATCAATATAGTTATAGAGATAAAATAAAATAGAGATTTTAACTAATGAATTGTAAAAAATAATTTTTTATAGTTTATATTCAAATTGTTTATTACATTGCATTTCACATCTTTCAAACTCAAAACATTACTTCACATTGCATAACTAATAACTAGATGTTGATAGATGAGAAAATTTCAATTACAATATAGTTTTTACAAAGTCAACCTAAGTATCTATGTAATTAATTCACATTGCAATACTAATAACTAGGAGTAGCTACCATTTGCATTTGCTTGTCATAGCATTCCATGAGATCACATTTATTTGAGGCATTTTTTCAAATAGTATACTACCTTATCTATGCTACCACATTTTTCATACATGCCTACCAAAGAATTTTATCAAATAGTTCATTACCTTGTTGCTATGGCTAAAATCCTAAAATAAGTGCTTTTGAACAAGCTATGGGTGCTTGGAAAAAATCTATCAAAGCATAATAGTAAGCAATAACATAGACAAGGTAGTGAGCTGGTTGAAAAAATGCCTCAAAGAAATGTGGTCTCATGGTGATGGAATGCCATGATAATCCATAACAATTTACTTGTCATGGCATTCATCATGGTATTCCATCACCACAAGACCACATTTCTTTGAGGCATTTTTTCCAAAATTCATCCTAGGAGTCCATATTCCTTTTACAATTATTCCAAGAGTCATTCATAAGCATCCCATATGATGTCCATGTGAATTTTATTTTTATTTTGATCATTGATATGTTTTTTCTCTCTTATCATAGCCCCATAGTACATTCAAATAGCTTTGGCAGGTGTATGGGAATCAAAGGAAGTGAAAAGATAGTTACCGCTTCCCCACAACATGCAGGAACTTCACTTACAGTGTTATGATATATAAAGATGGGTTACAATGGCCCCATGATAGTTCAAATAAGGTCTTATGGACTAGCGATAAGTGGTAATAGTTATATAAAGTATGTCCCACATTCCCACCATAGTTAAATCCAATGCTTGCAGTGATAGAGTAAATAGTGAAGGGATGCCAAAGGATCTCATGGTCCCATTATGGTTAGATCAAAGGTTGGAAATAACATAGTATGAGGTATAAGGGGTAACATGTATCTCACCATCTTTCCATTCATAATATATGAGACACATATTTTGTTATTTCAATATTTTCATCAATTTTATTATTCAATTACATAATGTCTCACTATTAAAGGGTTAGTCAATGGACATTAGCCACCCAAACCCTAATAGACATAGTTAGAGATATTAACTCTCTAGAGTCCATACTCAATATTTTTCATATATTTTCCTTGACATTCTAGGTCAAAAAATTAAGTATAGATGGTACATATGAATTGTAATTAATGAATTATCTACTCAAGAACCCTATTAGGATAATTTCAACATATATCACAACCCTATGATAGTTTAAATAAGGTCTTATGAGCTAGCAGTAAGTAGTATAGTTATATAAAGTATGTTTCACACTCCTGCCATAGTTAAATCTAATGCTTGTGATTATATGGTAAATAGTGAAGGGATGCCAAAGGATCCCACAGTCTTGTAATGGTCAGATCAAAGGTTGGTGGTAACATGGTATGAGGTATAAGGGGTAAATTGTATCCTACCATCTCATGATGATGTGTATCAAGGCTTATGGGGTGGTGGTAAGTGGTGAAAGATGTGGTATAACCATCCAAAAGCTCCCATGGTCTCGTGATAGATGTAAATAGGTCTTGCAGTGATGTGGTATAGTGTTAAATGCTAAAATGACTATATCATCACCCCATAATGGTTATCATTGATGTTCATGATTGAATTACCTGCTCAACCATTAGATTGGACCAAATCAATGGTCTATGTTTGAAAGACTTAAATGTTGAGATTTGTCAATTTCATGGCACAAACCAGAGTAATGGTAAAATTATTGGCTCTATAGCAAAATAAAATTTATAATTTCTCTATATTTCATCATTCAAGTAAGTTCAATGGTGATTTTAGATAGTGAATTTAAGCTCTATGTGTGCACTTCAATCATCTTCCAATTAGGTAAGTCTACCTCATTACTCTCTTCAAAAAAGTTGGTATTTAGTTTATGCTTTGTTTTCAACTAGTTTGGTAGAGCAAGTGAATATCAAAAACCTAGTTCAAACTATGACACCTAATAAATTTGAGTCTATAAGTAAGAGTAATGAACCCCGTGTTCCCAAGAAGTATCCCCTTCAATAGTCACTATTGGACATTTTTCCAAATTCAGTTGACAAAGGGTATAAGAAACTATTCAAGGATGAAGCAGAGGGGTGTCGAGATGCTAGAGTCCATATCTTAGGATGGAACCTTTTTTGGTATTTTTGTGAAAATTAAGATGGATAGGGACCAGTTATAAAGCCATGAAATTTGAATTTTAATAAACTTGTGGTGAAAAATGTATTCATTAATGTGGATTTGATCAGGATATTGGCACAACACTATCATCTAGCCACCAAAACTATTAGGTTGCCAAATGGGTCACCATTAGTGGCTATGGATAGAAATGCAATCATTGATTTCTTCATGATCAACAAGCAATCCCTCAAAAAAGCTGACTTGAAGAAGAGTGAACAATAATATACCAATTTGAGAAATCACATAGGAGTGATGAGTTACCCATGTACATGAGGAAAGGGGTAAAAAATATAAAGATCACAATCTAACCCACTGTAGTTGAGCCTTTTCTAGTTGATGACTTTGTTGTGTATTTTAAAAGGACATATTTTGATCTGTGTCAAGTGCTAGGAATTGATGCCCAAGATAGAATGCCAGTTGGCATGATGATGATGGCCATGAGAATATAAAACCCAAAGGTTAATGTTGAGTATGATTTCACTTCATTTATTGAGAAAAAATTACATGACAAATTTTTTCAAATAAGGGAAAATAAGACACCTATGGAGTTTAAATTTTATTCTTTGTTGTGTCATTTAATTTTGTATCAGAACATAAGGAATTGGCCCAAAAGGATGGACTTGAGCACGATTGATCAAAAGGGATAGAGATTGCCTACATAGTGTTGGTGTTACAAATGGGACACTCATTTTCATAATAGTAACTATGTTGTGTTCCATGATGGTTTCTTAGTCATAATAATAAATTCCCTTGGTATCCTTTTTCCTAGATTGACTAAAGAGGTCAGAGAAATGTTGAGGCCTCTTACTCATAGGCTAGAATAGGGTCACAAACATAACTTTGTTGATTGGTATTTATTGCATGACCATACTATAATTAGAGTATATGGGTGTACTCAACCACCCTATGTGTTTCCAAAATTTGTGCCAAATAGAATTTATTTTCTTGAATTCATGTGGTAGATGCTCTGGATGGAGAAAGATGTGATGAAAAAACAAAACAAGGGTACATTTATTCTAGATTGCACTATGTATGGTGAATGGTACATTGGTGTAGATACTTTGGAGGAGTTTTAAGCCTATTTGAAGGCTAAATATTCTTTAAAATTAGGGATAGAAAGGGTTTGTGATCTAGAGGGTCACATGAACTTTGTTAGATAAGTCATCCTTACCAGGATGGGGATATCCCATCAAATAAATTTTGATGAGGATGTGATCATAAATTGTGTTACTTTTCAAGAGGTATATAATAGGAAAAAAAAATTGGAAATTTTGAATAAGATTAAGGATGAAAAAAGAAAACAAAACCCTAAATTTTCAAGATTTTTTGTCAAAGAGAAGGACCCTTTGAAAAGAATAGATTTGATAATTGATAATTTTGAAAAAATATATGGAAAGTCTGAGAAGTAGGTTAAAAAGGATAATAACCTCCCTATCAAAAATCTAATAGGAGTTATGATTCAAGAACCTGGTCTAGATGTAATGTCAATGCAAGATCCAGTTGTTCCTAGTTCACCACTTGCCAAAAGGTAAAAGACTGATGATGTTTTTCCACTAGTTCCATATGAAATGACCAAAGGAGTTGGTGAGTCTGAGGAGGTGGCCAAAATTTTAAGGAATATGGGAGAGGGAAAGGAATTTGATCAACCCCTTGATGGTTAAGAATTAGAAACACACAAACTAGAAGAAAGAATGGATGAACAGACATAAGGTGGGCCTGAACTACAAGAAGATGAAAGGGTTGTGGCTTCTATGAGGTTCATCAAGGATGATATTTCATCAATACCCTAGAATTCAAATGTTTTTGGCTCAAAGTGAAGATGAAAGAATTTGAAAAAAATATGGAAATAAATAAAATGGGTGCTAATGAATCTCAACATGATCAAATTGCGACACAAACTTTCATGGATTTGAAAAATGATGAAATAAATGTTAGCCCTAATGAGGCTAGAAAAATGGTTTTGAAGAGTAATATACTGATCATCCTTGGCCTTGAATTGAATAAAATGTTTTTATTAGACCAAGTGAGAAATCAAGATGACCCCATGATGGTTTCTAAGTTTGATTATGAGGATGGTGTCAATGGTTGTGGGTTTAACCCAAAGACAAATACTCTAGCAATATGGGCTAGATAGAAGAAAACCAACAAGCCAAGATTGTTTGATGTAGTCTAGGAGTTGAGGGGAACAAAAATGGTGAAATGTTTTTAGGATACATTAGTGTTTGAAGTTGACACCCTTACTATGCACTCTACAATGTTCACATAAGTTATTGTCAAGAAAATGGAGCAAAGATTGCTCAACTATGAAAAAACTCAAATTGAGAGGAATGATGAAGTGAATAGGCTATATTTGGAAAATGTAAAACAAAATTAGAAGTTTAAGGGTGGTGATTATTAATGCCAAGTAATTGTGTCATACCAAGACCTTGTGCCATAAATAACTAGTGATAGTACAATCCTAGTTGATCAATTGAATACATTGAAGTTGAAGTTGTAGAAATAAATTGAAGACTTGAAAAATCAAAATAAGAAGACAAAGGATGAGGCCAAATTGAAAATCCTTGAAGTTTTTGAAAAGATTTTGGAAGACAGAGTAAAATTGGTTATTAACAAGTTAAGAGATGTGCATGAATGCTATTCTTCCTTATCTCAAGACATTGATCAGTTGAAGGTTAATATTTCTATTTTGGATCTAATATATAAGAAATTACAACCTATACACCATAAATTTATAACCTTTTGAAAATTTATACAGAGAGATCCAGGTGATTTGGCCTCACTTAAGCCAACAAATAAGATAGTGAAAATGATCTTGGATGAAATTTAGTATGTGAATGGTGAGATGTAGAAAATATAGACAAATATTGATTATTTTTCTACCTTCAAACACCAATTTATTCCTTCTATTTTAATAGAGGATAAAAAAATCAAAGGTTTTGATGCATGGAAAAGTGAATATGGTCAAATAGTTTCTCAAGTCATTAATTTCTTGAAAAAATATCAAAACATAGATATTCTTAGTTTTGATGTCATTTTGGATAGAGTAATTTCTATAGATGTTGGATATGCAAAGTTCATCATTGATGTCAAAGTGCTGCTAGACCAAAGATAAAAAGATCACCAGGCCAACCTACTCTAGATCCAACAATATAAGTGGTCTAGTGATGTCACAATGTACCAATGGGAGAATCAGTATTTAACAATTGAAGAATAAGCATGCTAAGTATGTAGCGGAGCAATGAGCATCAATCTGGTATCAATATGGCACCAAAAAATCCTAGACATCCTCCTATTTTGTCTTTTTCTTATTTTTATGCTTTCTAATATGTATTCAAAATATAATTGGTGGTCCTCTTAAGACTTGTCAAAAAGTATATGTTGTAATAAGTCATATTAAGGGGTAGGCATATGAAAAGTAATTTTTTGGAATGTGAAAGATCTGAATCTTGTAACTTCCTTCACCCCTATAAGAAAGAACCCAAGACCTTGGGAAATCTCTCTAGTAATTTGTAGCTTCCCTAGGGAGAAATTTTTGGAATGAATATAAAACACGTAGGGCTTTTTTGTAACATAATGACTTTTTAATCAATACTAATAATTTTTTTAATAGAATGGAATGAATAAAAAATCCACATATATAATAATTTTTTGAATCAATTTTAATGAAAAAATAGACCCCTAAACCCTAAACTACCTATATGGTTTTGATACTCAATTGCCTATGTAACTACTATAAGTTTCAAATCACAAAGCTATAGATTTTATGTTTAACGTAATGAGGGTTTTGAATTACCTTTGAATTCATTGTAGAGGGTGTCCCAAAATTTGACTTCACTACAGAGGGCCTCATCGACTTCAAATTATTTGCAACAAACTTTGAATTCCTTTCCTACCTTTTCAAAAGTCTTCAGGTCCTCTCCAAACAAGCTTTATCACCCATGCAAGTCACTACTATAACCCAAAATGCCTCAGTGCAAGGATAATTACCAACTAACATAATGAGAAAATATTCAATTAATACACTCACACCAATTTTGTTTTTAAAGTTTCATCTAATTTATATTTACGTAACTATTTAGTCATTTTTATTTATATGATTAAATAATTTTGTAGTCGATGAACAAATTAGTCATTTATTTACTCATTTATAGTTGAATTTCAAAAAATTAATAGAATTTAGAAATTTTTAGTTATTGTCACTAAAAATAATAGTCATGTAGCCATTTATTTGCCAAATTCTACTAGTGTTATGATCTTAGGTATGAATTGGCTAATTGGGATATTGCCATTGAAATAAGAGAACACTTGATTCCCATAATATATCCATGGGATAAGGATAGTCTTTAGGTCATTATTATTGGCCCAATCATCGATTGAGGTTACATCTACTTGGGGTTTAGAAAATTTATTGTAGTTCTCAAATGCTATAGGATAAATATAGGTAATTTTCCTAAATCTATGCTCATTAACTATCATGCCTTGATTAATTTTAGCATCTCTAAAAATATGAGAAAGAATTTTTGAGCAATGTAGTACCATGGGTTTTGATACAAAAAAATTGAGGCCTACCATCTAGATTGCCTCCACATCATAATACATCATCCTTACATACATGATCTTTTCCTCCTCTTTTGTTATGATTGGTTACTCCTTGGCTATTCATAATAACTTGGACCAATGAATGTTTCTAGTGTTCAAAGTAGTGACATCAAACTATGTATCTTTTAAAATTCTTTCCTCTGCATCTAAAGTTAGATAAAACTCCACATCTTCCCTAGAGGTGCATTTTTTAGTTGACATGGTTGGATTCAATCAAATTGATCACTAGTGGGTTGCTCTTTAGCTCTGGATTAAATTACTCTTGCTCAGATGATAATCTAACTTTATTGGGCTTGATTGTGATCAATACAGGGTTGAATTAGGGATTTTATGCATGTTAGGGATTTTTTGAAAGTCATCTCAGAGTTTTAATGGTGTCATCTTGTTGATATTGTATGAACTTTGAGCCTTAGATTTGATTTAGATCTTCACATTTATACCTTTGCCTTTTTGAATCCACAATATCTTTAGTTTATCATTTTCTACCTATGTGGTGTCACCATGGCATTCCTATGGCATTTTAATGACACTTTTATTATTATTATTTAAGAAGTGACCATTATCTTTTAAAAATTTCACATTGATCTCAAACCATTTGATTGATATGAATAAATCAACACATTTTATTGATTTGATCCACAAGATTGAATTTCATTAGTCTTGGGACTATTGAAATGTCCACATTGAATGGCTATCTTAAAATTGACATATGTGAACCTATCATTTGACATTCGTGAGAACACCCTTGACATTCATATAACCAGAAATTTTTAGGTACCTCTTTGAGAATATTTATCGAATTTACTTTTGACTTATACACACCAATCATTTGATGATCATAGGAACATCTTTGATGTTTTCATGAATATCAATTTTAATTATTTACTTAGGACTCACTAAATTTTCCACTTGTTGCTTTTGGGTTCACTCTACTTCATGCATGTGCCACTTGGTAGCTTCATGGGGATTTTACATTCCATATTCTATTATCTCTACCAAGTTAACATTATTTCACCACATGATGATCTCATATCTTCCCATAGCTTTGTTAAAAGGTCAATGTCCACTTCACACTATTAGATCACTTTTATTTGGGCAAATTCACTCTGTTGGATCATAATATGAGGGATGCACTATCATTGGTTTCTTAATATCCTATTGATGAACTCGTGACACTTGTCATCATTTTGTGTCTTTAAATTATCAATTTTCATTATGCTCTGTTGGATCAATCTTGTTTGAGCCAATGTGGATCATTATCCTACAGACAAGGATGAAACTTAGGCCTGAGAATATATAGAACTTAGACTAAAGTTTTTTTGTCTAAGTTTTTAATTTGTCTTAATAAACATGAATAAGCTTAGTCTAAGATTTAAAACATAATAAAATGGGACCCCACAATTTATAAAGGACTTGGCATAAAGTTGTTATCCCAAGCTAGAAACATAATAAGAAAAGACCTTACAAATAATGGAAGACATAGCATAAATTCTTAGCCTAAGTTTTCATTGTATTGATAAATACAATTCAAATTTTAGGGTAAAACTTTAGTCTAAGTCTATGTCATAATAAAAGGGGCCCTATTCTTAATTTTTAAGTTTGATATCATGGTATTGGATCATTTTCTTATGATCAAATGCGTGTCATAGATCATGATTCATGGGATTGAGAGAGATTGGTTCCCTATCTTAATCTTCCCATTTGGGTCTCACTCCATTAGATTAACTTCACCTAAGTAAATACGAGTTGTTGCTACTGTAGACAAACACAATATTTAATTCAGCTCAAGAATAATATAGGACTTAAGCTAAGGTCTTAAGCTAAGGTTTTCATTTATATTAATAAATATGAATAAATCTTTAGGCCAAAGTCTTAAGCTAGGTCCAAGACATATTAAAGTGACATCATGAATTAAAAGGGACTTGGTATAAAAATTGTGGACCAAGGTTAGAAACTTAATAAAAAGGACCCCATGAATAATAAAAGATAAGTCATAAGGTTTTTATCCTAGGGTTTAAAACTTTAGGATAAAGCTTTATGAATTGTCTAGGATATACAAAAGTGACCCTGCATTAGTTTAACCATGCTAAGATAAAAGAGAATAAAGGGGTTTGGTATGTAAAGGGACCCAACATAGAATTTTTAGACTAAGGTTTAATTGTGTTGAAAAACATGACTAAGCCTTAGGATAAAAATTAAATTAAGTCCATGGAATAATTACTTCTCTCACATAAAATATTCCCACCTAGTTTGAATTCAAAAGGAACCTAGGTTAAAATATTAGACTAGGGTTTTATCAATTCAAATATCAATTCCCTTAACCAATTATAGACCAAAGGCTAGAGAAACATTTAAACATAAAACCTTGAGTATTGCCTAATTTGAATGAAATCCATTAGAGATGTGACCTAAAACCTGAAGATCAAATGTTAGCAACTTTACAAGGGGTGAAGCCATGATCATCTAACAACATGTTCGTTAATCCAAATGAGAGTTATGAACAATGTGCAAACATGCTATATAGATTTTGATCAAGTGAATTTTTAATTTTAAGATATAAATTTATACAATTTAACATAAGGGTCCCCATTTTTTAGAAATAGGGGTATGTTAACATTAACAAATGGTGAATTCTAGGGGAAACATAGTAATATGTTAGAATCCAAAGACTCTGGTTCAGACTAATGACCAATTTATTCATTCAATTTAATCAAGTACAATTATTAAGATCGATTCATGGTTGAAACAAGTCTTACACATGAAAAATTAGGTTCAAACATTAGGGCCTAGTCATGTTATGTGTGTACTTTGATTCTACTTATTATTTTCCATGAGATTTAGGGAACAACTTCTAAATTTATGACCTTGATCATCAACGCTGACTTATAGCATATTTAAATGTTCATTAAGAACCATGCCTTAGCCTAAGAAAGGCTTGGGCATTGAAATACTACTAGTTAGGCATCCATATCCCCAATAGAGATACCTATGGATCCACTCTAGGCCTTGTTCCACTACCAACTAGGTGTCCATAGCCCCAGTGGAGAACACCAGAATCACCTTTTCTCAGAAAGTTCTTAAATTTTATAATAAGGTTCTTATTTTTTGTGTTTTCAAATCATTTTGAATTTTTAGCAAAGGTTGAGAACTAGGTTAGCTAGGTTTAAATATTTGGTCAAGTATCTAGTTTTCAAATAATCATCCTTAGCTGTAAACTTTGTCCTAGGAAATTAATGTTTTTAAATGCAAGCATGATTGTATCCTATTAATCTAGTCTTTCACCCTACATGTGTAATCCTTCTTAGAACTAAACTCATATCAAAATAAGGTTTATAATCTCAGAGAGAAATCAACCTATTCATTATTCTTTACTAGTTTATCTAAACTATAACATTATGCTCATATTTTAATAATCCATGATCAACCAATGCTGATAGAACACACCTGTATTCCTGCACTATAAGTTTTCTTTGAGTGATCATATAAATCTTGAGCTGAGGATTTGTCCAAAAGGACTTATTAAGAATAATGAACAAATCAGAGAAAGAAAACACATCGAATAGAAAATAGAAAAATAAATATATATAATCATATGTAAAAACAAGGGATATGAAGGAAAGATCAAAAATAAACTAATCTAGCCTACTTACATTAACTCTAACTAGTCTTATAGTCATTCCATGAAGACTCTAGGTAGGATAGTAGAGAAGTAGTGTTTGAGGTATTTCCCATTGGTTGGTAGTGTGAACTCTGCTCCCTGTAAGTCTTTCATCTTAAAGGTGTTGTCTTCAAGTATCTCAGCTATTTGGTAGGGACCTATCTATAAAGGTGTGAACTTCCCATGTTTACGTTTAGGCTCAGATGCCTTCTCCCAAATAAGAAATAAGTCTCCTTGCTTGAACACCTTTATTTTTGAACATTTATCAAACCACCTCTTAACTATGGTTTGGTGTTTGCTAAAATTAGAAAAAGCTTATTCTCTCACATCTTCCATTTATATGATGTCTAACAATCTTGATATTGAAAATTCTTAGTCCTCCTCCATGTAATCTTGCATGAAATTATATGTTGGAATCTTGAGGGTGATAGAGAATATGGGTTCTTGATCATAAACTAAAAATAATGGTTATGCTTTGAGATCTTTTTTTATTCTAGTTCTATCTACCTAAAGGGCATACTTAAGAAATTTATGCCATGTCTTAGGTTTATCAGCTATAGACTTATTTATAGCCTTCATCAAGTTATTATTTATTGATTTAGATAAAACATTACCTTAAGGATAATGGTTTTATGAGAACTTGAGGATGATATTGTTATCACATGCCCATTCTATCATTTCTATGGATATAAAAGTAGATCCATTATCATTGACCAAAGATACAAGTGTTCCAAACTTGGTGCATATGTTTTCTTCTAAAAAATTGATCACCTCTTAGGTCTTGAACTATTTATTTGTCATTTCCTTAGTCCATCTAGTGTAGTATTCAGTTGTAGTCAAAACTTACTTGTGACCATCAAAGTAATTGTGGTTAATGACCACCTTAAAATCCAGCCCCCACTAGGCAAAGGTTTTATCAACCATTACTGGTCTTAGTGGCATGGTTTCCTTAGGCTCTTTGGTGTTGAATAATTAGAATAAGTAGAACTCTCTCACATGATTGTGATCATCCTTGAAGATTATAGGCTAGTAGCAACCAACCCTTAATATTTTATGTGTTGTAATCCTTTTGGATGGATTTCCACTTCTTAGTTTTTCATGGAAGGTGTTCATGATCTCAATTGCTTCATTCTTGGAGACACATCTCAATTAAATGCCTTAAAATTTATTCCTATACAAAACTCCATCTTTGATCAAGAAATGGGTTACCTTGAGCTTGAGTGCTCTTATTTTTTCTTTATTTAACTCTACATGACAATAACCATTGATTAATAAGTAGACAATGGGATCATACTAATCATTAGGTATGAAAATTTATTACTCTACCTTCATAACACTTTGCTTGGGGTTAGTATTGGAAATAAATTGAATTAAACCCTGAAAGCTTATCAATTTAGTATTCTTTATCTCAATGTCATATTCTTGGAGTACAAACATCCACTTACCTCTCCTTTCTCCTAGTTCATTTTGACTTAGCATGAGCTTGGTGGTAGGGTTTGGTAGAATGGCATGCACTTTATTCCTAAGGATATAATGCCTAAATTTGTTATTAATTTGACTAAATCGCATGATTTTTTGTTAATCAAAGAGTATTTAAACTCAACATTTTAAAAATTAGTACTCATGAAAGTAATTGGATGGTCACATCCATCTATCTTTTAACTTATAACTACATCTATTGTATGATCTAAAGTAAATGAGTAAAGATAAAATCTTTAGTGAAGTCTAGACTTATCATTATAGGGGCCCATCTAGGTGCCTCTTTGATGTCTTTGAAAGCCTTATTTGTCTCTTCATTCCAAGTGATCTTAGCCTCTTTCTTCTACATGTCATTTAAAGGTTTTACTATTTCTACAAAACCAAAAATAAACTTACAAAATTTATTTTACCAAATAATGACTTTAATTCCTTCCTACTATTAGGGGGATCTATATTAAATATTGAATTTAATCTATCAGGGTCTATAGAGATTCCATCATTAGTGATAACATGTCCTAATAGTTTTCCCTCAGTAACACAAAATAGTTTTCTTTGGGTTGAGAGAAATCCCATACCTTTTACATCTTTTAAATACCTATTATAAGTGCATAATATGATCTTCCCTATTTTTATAAAATACAATCAGATCATCCATGTATTTAATAATGCATTTACCTAAAATACCTTGATAAAAATGATCTATATCCCTTTGAAAGGTGTCTCCTACATTTATCAATCCAAAAGGCATTCTCTTGTAGGCAAACATGCCCCACTTGGTAGTAAACATAATTTTCATCCTGTCTTCTTGATTCACTAGCACTTAGTTATACCTTGAAAAAACATCAAGAAAGGACATCATGGTAGAATAATTTTTTTTTGTTTTACTTGGTCTAGAGAATGTACGGGTAATTATCTTTATCAGATGCTCTATTTAGATTTCTAAAATTAATGTGTAGTCTAATTTCACCATTTTTCTTCCTGACTAGGACTAAATTAGCAACCCAAGTAGAATTCCTAATGGGAAACATGATCTTGGCATCTAAGAGCTTATTGACTTCTTTGTATATTAGTGATTCTAAGACCAAGGTGATAGACCTCTACTTTCATCTGAAAGGTTTGCAAATTTATTTTAAAGGTATGGTATGAGTTATGAACTTTAGATTAAAGATCTTTAGGTCATCATATGACCATACTATGATATATTTATATTTGGTCAAAAAAAATTTGGCTCTTTTGGGCTCAATTCTTATACAAGCTGTACCAATATTAACTAGATAAGGTTGACCTTTTAATCCAAGATAAATTACATTTTAATCCTTCCCACTTAATTTAAGAGTCTTTGTGGCCTCAGCTAGTCTGTTAGAATCAAAGAGTCTCTCTAAGACTATCATGCGTTTGGGGATATTATTATCATTTATCTAAATGTCCTTGTCATAAATTTTTATTTCAATGTTCTCACCCTCAAGGAAACTAGCTTCATCAATAATGTGACCCTCAAACACTCCTAAACTAGTCATGAAGTCTATGATCTGTTGATCATCACTAAATACCTGCAAGTGGTTAATGTTATCTAGTACTAAGGGACATGGGATCAATTCAATTGTAAGGTTTTATAACTTGGAGCTTTGATTAGGCATAATATTGGTTGTAATTGATGCAAGTTTATTAGTATCCTTTTTGTATTCCCTATGGATTGACATAGTGTTAGAAGCATTAAAACATTCAATTATGTCCCATACTCTAAATGTATACTTCTTGGGATAGGACAACTTGCATTGATATTTACTCTTGACCTGATTGACCACTAGTTCATAATCACCAAAAACTAATAGTTTCTTGGCCTCATGCTTGATTTAAAATTGTAATCTAAGAATAAGTGATTCATACTCAGCCAAATTATTGGTGCATAAGAATTAAAGTTTGTAAGAGGCACTATATTATTTCATAATGGGATTGATTAATACCATTCCTACTCTAAACCCTGATTTGCATCCAGCACCATCAAAATAAAGCTTCCATAATCCATGAAAATCATGAGATATTTTATAGTTACATACCTTTGTGGTGTCAAGAGTGTAAACACCAAGATTTGATTAAACATGTTGATCTTCTTGTTTATTTCATTTTAATCAGTGATCATATACTTCATTTTAGGCTCTCTTTCTATCCTAAACACATATATGAACAATCTATTGACATATAACCATTTAAGCTTTTAGTCTAGTCTCTAATAAATAACATCCCATAAATATTAGGGATGTCCACTACTTGGATATCAATGAACTATTGGATCATTTGCTTTGAGGTAATCTACATGTGAACATTCAATAATTCACCAATCACTTTAACTCTTGATTTATCTAATTAAGTTACCACTCTATCATATTTAATGGGAGTCAAATCTAATTTTTCACAAATATGCTTAGGCATAATATTTGTAGATGCACCAGAATATAACAATCAATTATGTAGATTCTTACCAAAGATTTTGACTGTAAGTAGGAAAAGAGGGATATCTACCTTAATTTTATGTATTTCAACATTAGCATGTGCAAGCTTTTGAGACTTACTAGGATTTTTTGACAAGGATTCCAATAATAAATCCCTTTATTCAATAATTTGTGTCAACTTATGTAAGGTAATATTGGCCTTGATCTTTTTCATTTCCTCTACTATGTTATAAATAGTCCTATTAGAATAATTAGATGTATCATCATTGGGTTTAGAATTACTTCCCTTAGGAGGTTTTATATTATTGTTTGAGGTAGTATCAGGAGGGGTCTCAAAATTATTTGGAGGAGTTGAAGTGGAAAATGGTTACTTTTGACCCCATTTTTTTAGAGGATAATCTTATTCAAAAACTGCTAAAAATAATGAATCTCTTTAGGAATATCCTCAAGTTCATTTTCCTCCTAGAAAGGGAATTAAAATGTCTCCACCATGAGAGTTGAATTAGAAAATCTAGATGACCTTGAAAATCTTGATGTACTTTGCATCATAATCCTTGTTAAGGACAACTTCAAAAGTATCTAATTCTTCTTGGAAGGCTTCAAAAGTATTACAAAATTCAACACAATCTATTTACCCATGCTTAGAAGTATAATGGACTCTACAATAGTCAGGTAAAGTAACATCAATAAGATTTATATCAAGCACATTCTTGCTAGTAGATGGCTCATTATTCTTTTTATTGTGGTAACTATCATTCTAAAATATATTAGTGGGCTTATTGAACCTTTGAAAGGAGAAATTCCTACAAGAGTTTCCCCAATATTTATTACTTGATTTTGCAACTAAAGGAAGTTAGTTCTAAGATTTTGAACCTTCTTGAGGATAGAATCACTCTCATTCTTTGGGGCCTTGGAATTATAAACTTGAGTATCAGCATTATCTATAGGAATTAAATATTTTTGATCTTATGGATGAGATTCATTGGTAGTATTGTTAAGTAATCCCAAGTTTTGAGTAGGATGAGCATGTCTCAAAGGTAGTTGGTTCAAAAGTAGAATTTGGTTCAGGGTAGACACATTTTGATTGGCATTGGGAATAACATTTAGAATGGATAAATGTGAATTGGCATTATGAATGGAGTATGCCAATTGTATATAGGGTTTTATATGGTCATTAATGATCACATCTTTAGCATAAGTTTTAGATTAAGGTAAAAGTAGGTTTTGAAGGGGCCCTGAAACCGTATACATCAAAAAGAAAGATAAACCATTAAGCACAACCAGGTTTAAGAGAACCTAAAACTAGTAAAACAACTAAACCAAGTTTTATAGGGACCTGTTACCAACAGATGTAACCAGATAAAACAACCATCAAAACACTATAAGTAAAGTTAACAAACTGGATCAGCATCCTAAAACACCTCCCGAACCAGTAACCAGCAAACTAGTGAAGCAACCAGTTTACCAACCAAAAAAACCAGTTAGCAAAAGGGAACATTAGATTTACCTTTTGAATTGAGGTTTTTTTTTTACACGACCAAAGATTCTTATCTAGAGGGGGGACCAAAGGCTTTGACTTCTTTCTCTTGACTGCTATCCATCCTTCCTCTAACTTTTTTTCCACAACAACCCATGCCTTAGAAGACAATGATCCATGGAATCCAGGGGACACAGATGCCGCAACAATCTCTTTGTGAGAATCAAAGTCTGGCTCCTAGGAGGATCCTCCAAAATAGGGGCAACGACCAATGCCGCCTCAACCACTGGCTCAAAACGATCACTTTCCACAACCTCTATAGGAGCTTTAAAGGAATGTTTCACCAAAGAATCCTCTGCAACCACTGGCTCGAAGTGAACACTATCCTTAGTCTCAAGAACAGCCAGAGCTTCCAAGGGTTATTTGACCATGTGATGCTTAGAGGAAGCCTCAGACCACTAAGAAGGTGGTCATCTAGATTTGGATTTCCTAGTAGCACAATGAGCAACAATATGACCTGTTAGGTGGCACTTCCTGCAATGAAAAGGGATACCCTCAAAATCCAACATTTGTGTCCAAGTACCCCTTGGGGAATCCAAGAAAATCACCTCAAGGAGGCCCTTAGAAACATCCAGATCTACCAAAAAGTGTGCACAGGTCGAATGGAGAATATCTGAAGTGTCTGCATCCACAAGTAAGAAATCTTTAGCATAAGTTAAAGTTAATGTATCCATGGATTTAACAGATCTCTTTATAAACATAAAAGTCATAGGATCCAAGGCATCTTTATAGATTTCCAAGGCTAAACCCTCATCAAGTCTGTAAGGAGCTATGGTCCTATAGAACATTTTTTTAAATTTAGCATTGAAGGATCTTATGGGCTCATTTGCATCCCTTTTCATTATGGTGATTTTCTAGTATAAGACACAATCACTAATGATCTTACCAAATTGGTTAATGAAAACATTATTAAAATCAACCTAATTATCAATGTAATTTTAAAGAAGGTTTAGAAACCATTAATATATAGAATATTTAAAAGTAAAAGGAAATAGTCTACAAGATACATCTTCATGAGTTAGATTTAGTAATCTTAATGTAGCTTTGAAACTCTTAATGTGTTCCTCAACATTTATAATGCCACTAGGACTAAATGTTGGGAAGTACTTTTCAAGATTCTGAGGAAGATCATGCACCACACTTGGCACATTGATCAAAGAACCACCTATCTAAGCCATACTTTGATAAGGATCAAACATAAGAGCACTCTAAATTGGTGAAGTTGTAAAAGACTTTGAGAGTTTGTTCTTACCTTTGTCCTACCTAGTTATCTTATGAACTTCTAATGAAATCAAAGGTTCTCTAGTCTCTAAACATGACCTTGTCTTGATTCTTGGTAATTATAGCTTGTGGGATTTGAATCTTATTTGAAATATGATGTGTTAGTCTTATCTTTGTAGGGGGAAATGATTAGACTTGAACACTAAGAAAATTTTGGAAATATTTATATAAAGGATGACAAAAGACAACAATATTTAACTAAGTGAGCTCAAAGATGTGTCCAAATACGTATTTATGACTGATATTTACATGTTTAAGCTCAAATTAGCAAAATATATGTCAATATTTGATCAAAACAACTATTATTAACCTCAAATATATTGAATTAACAAATCTTAAGCCATATTTACCATAATTAATCATATACCTTCAAATAACATTAGTATTCATTTGCCATATTGAGGATGGAACCTGGATTGGATCTCTAGCCCAAGTTGGATGACCATCTTGATTTGGTATGTGAAGTAAATAGTGTTTTCATGGGGGAAACTCTATTTCCTCGGTGGTTAGTGTTTGAGCCACGGTGCCCTGCTTAGGGAAAATGGAGAAACCCTAAGCTGTGGAGGAGCCCTGCTCATTAAAATGATGGGTATGGTGGTTCTACCTTCACCATTTTGGCACTAGTTTTTAGGTTGTTTTCTTGGTTTTGTTTAGGTTTT
Source organism: Torreya grandis (assembly GCA_037957365.1). Taxonomy (NCBI): domain Eukaryota; kingdom Viridiplantae; phylum Streptophyta; class Pinopsida; order Cupressales; family Taxaceae; genus Torreya; species Torreya grandis. The sequence continues at coordinate 1,823,837 of JARHVA010001287.1, read as the reverse complement.
AGGTCATTGAAAAACCTGGGGAGCTTTAACTGGTTTATTTTGTTGGTTTCAGGTCCATGTAAAACCTAGTTTAGTTACTATTTTTCGGTGGGTTTGCCTCTTCTGGCGGTATGTAATGCTTATCTTTCTTGATCTGTACAGGGTTTTGGGGCCCCTTCAAAACCTATTTTTACCTTAATCTAAAACATTAGTATTCATCTAAAGGAAGCACACCTATGGCTCTAAGACCATAAAGATCAATGGTATTTACATAATTAAACAAATATTGACATAATTGTGCAAAGGTTATATTGACATTTCAACACAATTCATAAAAATAAGAAAAGATACTTTAAATCTACAAAGATCTAATGGCCCTCCTTATAGAGATAGAAAAATCCCCTCATGTTTATGCCTAAATATGTATCATAGGTGCCCAAAATGTTCAAAAACACTTCTCATTTTAAAATTTTAAGAATTCAGATCATGAGTTGTAAGTTGTGATAATCTTGTTATCTATTGATGGAATAGAGGCAAAGAAAGTGGACTGTTTCACAATATTTATAATGTTTGGTGGTTGGGAGCCACTATGGACAAAGTCAATCTATGCAAAATATGAAGTATGCTATGCTAATAATGATGACTTATGATTAAAAAAACTAATATAAAGATTAATCTAAGATGGGTATCTATAGTGAAGATTAATCTAAAGTGATTTGGTTAAAAAAAGAGAAAAAGGAAAGGTAAGGTAGAGAAGAGATGTTGATCTTCATTCCAGATATCATGACAAAGTTCAAATATCATCTAGACATGCACTTAACTAATGTATGATATGAAGTAGCATAGGCTCAAATCCTATCAAACATTAAGTAAACATCTAAAGATGGTGTGAAATAATGAAAATAAGAATCAAGTCCACTTTAAAGATTTTGCCCTGCAAGTAAATAACATTATCCCAAATGCAATAAGAGGAAGAAAGCAAAATGACCCTAAAGACTTTCAATTAACCTAGCATTAGCACAAGTTAAAATCTCTGCATTCCAAAGTACACATTAGTAATTCATAAGAACCATTCAAATATAGAAATTAGAACAAATAAGTGAGAGAGAAGCTAGGATAACAAAAGACATAATAAAATTTGGATAAACTTTGTAGAATTCCTTGCTTATATTAATTGCTCAAATTTACAATTAGCTCTTGGCTCTAATAACTTCCCATTTTTACAATTTATAATATTCATTTTATATAAGGTAAGGAAGTATGTCAATCAGTTATATCCAATTATAAAAGTAAAAGTGTAAGGACAACTATCCTTTCTTATAAATTTTTAGAATACGCTAGACTTTTCCTAATGGACTGACCTATAGGAAAAGTGATTTTCAAGTTACACATGTCTTTATAAGAAGAATATTCTATTTTCAAATTATTACAAAGTTTCTACAAAAAGAATATTCATAACTAGCTTTGAGGCCCCTATATCAATGCAGTCCCCTATTTCTATTGAATAACCTTCATTGCTTTCTCATGCTGAAAATCAAAACTTGAGGTTAACAACAAGATCCATGAAAAGTTCATCTTATTGGTCTGCCAAGTTTCTAAGGTCTTTATCATTTCTTCCTAGGGATTATTTAATGCTCCTTACTTCAACAATCTTTGTTTTTGATATTAGGATCATATCCACAACCCTATTGTTGTCCACTCTAGGTTTTCCTTGGCTTGTACTCTTAAGTTCTTGTATGACTAGGGTGGTTCTACGTTTGAAATCTCCATCCATCATGAGACCCATGCAGTTGAGTGTAGTCCATTTTGTGATCATGGTCCAAAAGAAGCATTCTATCCTATTTAATAGTTCTTTTTAATCCTTAAGGATACCTTTAAAATACTTAGGCCATGTGCTCAAACCCTTAATATTATCCAAGATCAATCCCATGACCATGTTGGGAGGAGCCATGCTAATGGTCTTGAAAGTAGGGATTTGATCTTCCATCAAGATTTTGGTCAATTCTTTTATTTTATCTCTTGAATTCTACCATTGGGTGATTAAGCTTTTTAAATTTTCATCCTATTAGATTAACACATTCTATTTTAACCTTATTAAATTTAGATAATTAAGCATGTCATATAAGGATGCTTCAAATATCTTAATCATAGCCTCAAGAATTGAAAATATAACTTGCTTCTCTAAATTTTCCTTTTACTTTTATATATTCTCCTTATGTTGATGCATGCCTTTGAGGGTAGCCTATAGCTGGGGTAACTATGATTGGGATAGTTAAATCCCATTTCCCTCAAAAATAGGGCTTTCTCTTAGTTTTTGTACTCCTACTGGAGTCAAGCCAACAAATGGTTTCACCTTTTGAAAAGTGAACTCTTCTCTACTGACCATGGATTTCTTTTTAGTCACCCTCTATGAAATAGTCGTAATTGGGTCAAATTTGATACCAATTGAAGACTCAATTATCCTTGGGGTTAGGGTTTCCATCTATTTTTCACTTGGATCCCCTAGAGCTATCATCCTTTATTCCTCTTCCTTTTACAAAGTAACTATCCATGGCTTGAGTTCATCATGGATAGTGATGTTGACTGACCTTATAATTACCCAAGGATGATGTATGATAGGGATCTCTATAATTTTCCATTTACAAACCATTTAGGGATGGTTGGATTCTGGATTGGGTTTTCCTCATTGAAAAGGTTGACCTAACTCAAAGGATGGGGGAAGGTCAATCAGGGTCTCTTAACCCCTACTAGAATCACAACAAGATCAACCTTATTTTAAGAGGGGTGGCCATAAAAACTAAGCCCAAGGCCAATTATTTCCCCTTTTCTTCCTTTTCTTCCTCATCTTGAGCTTCCTCTTCATCAGATTGGTAAACATTGGACAATAATGTAAGTGCATCCTCAATTATTTCCCTAGGGTTTAATGCTACCATGTCAATCTCTTTAATTGGTGATCCTTGTTCTACTACCTAGGTTGAATATGATACATTCTCATCAAGTCTCTTCTCTTTTGGCCTTTGTGAAACATGTGATTCCTAATTTTTTGGTTTTGTTGGTGGAGGTCTATATGACTCTCCAATGAGTAAATGATATTGTCTAGGTCCTAACTACCACCTATCATCACTTCCCTTTTGCTCTCTAAGCATCCTAGCTTTTAGGTTGATGTTATGTTTCTTTAATATCCCTAAGACCTTAGAAAATGAAGATGCCTTAATGTATGTAGGGTCATAAGGGTTAAGTTGGTGCTCATAAATTATATTTATCCCTTTTGCCTTCAAATGTATCTCAAGCCTTCTATAGGGGTCCCATTATCTCAGCTCGCCAACTTACAAATTGAAAGAGGTTCTATGTTTGGAGGTAGATTATCCCATTGTTAAAACATAGTCCTACTAATGGTTATGTGGAGGGAGTGGATTAGTCAATTCCTCTTGGTTTTACATAAACCATCTATCCCATTATATATTTGTTAGGCCACTTCCTACTCTACTAGCTTGATTAACACATGAACTAGTAGCCTGAGTGGGGTGCATTGGGTTCCCTCAATCTTATTTATAGTGTAATCTGGATATATCCATATATCTCCCATGGCTTCAATAGTATTCTTGATTAGAGGGTTGACCCTCATCATTGGGATCCCTATGATGGCCTCAACTAAGGCTGGATAAACATAATCACAAATGATTTGAATATGGTTCCTATATTTGAAAATATGAAACTTGGAGTAATATTGGGAGACTACCTATGTCCCATTAGGTGACCATTCCCTAAAATTTGAGATTTTGGTGGTGTAAAGTAGGGCATACAACAAGTATTACATCATGTATAATTGGTTCTTGGTTTTGTTCTTAATTATAGAAAACTGCCTACTCAAATCTGTGTTAATCATCTCACCTAGAGGAGGGGTGAGTTATTTCTCAACCATGAAATAAACAAAGGGGACCCATATTTTGTCCACATATGTGGTGGTGGAATTAACACACAATTGGGTCATCAGAGTCATGATCATCCTAATCCTAAGTCTGAATTGGCTAATTGGGATGTTTCCATTGAAATCAAATAATACATGATTCTTAGAATATAGCCATGGGATAAGGATGGTCTTTAGGCCATTCTTACTTTCCCACTCATTGATTGAGGTTAAATATACTTGGGTTTTTGGAAATTTATACTAGTTCTTAAAGGCTATAGGAGAAATATAGGAAATTTTCCTTAAGCTATGCTCATGAACTATCATGCCCTGAGTAATTTTAGCATCTCTAAAAATAGGAGTAAAAATACCTGAGCAATACAGTACCTCAAGTTTTGCTATAGTGAAATAGAGGCCTATCATTTATATTAACACCACATCATAATATCTCCTCCTTTCATACATGATCTTCTACTCCTCTTTCATTATGATTGGTTACTCCTCAATTATCTAGAATAACTTAGACCAATGAATGTCTTTGATGTTCAAAGTAGTGGCATCAAACTATGTATCTTTGAATATTATTCCCTCTACATTTGAAGTGAGATAAAGCTCCACATCTTCCCTAGAGGTTCCTTTTCAAGTTACCATGGTTTGGATTCAGTCAAATTTCTCACTAGTGGGTTGTTCTTCGACTCTGGATTAAATTTCTCTTGCTTAGATTATAATCCAACTTTTTTGGGATTAATTATGATCAACACAGGGTTGAATTAGGATTTTTATATTTGTTAGGGCTTTTCTAAAAATCCTCTCAAATATTTAATTGTGGTATCTTGTCAATATTATATGAACTTCATTCCTTAGATTTGATTTGGATCTTCATATTTATACCTTTGCCTTTCTAAACCCATAATATCTTTAGATTTTTTGTTTTCTACATATGTGGCATCAATATAGAATTATTGTGGTATTTTCATAGAACTTTAATTTTTAATTTTTAAGAAGTGACCAATATCTTTTGAAAATTTCACATTGATCTCATACTGTTAGATTTATATACACAAATAAATGTGGTTCATTGATCTTGATCTATAAGATTAAATGTCATTGGTATCAAGCCTATTAAAATGTCCATATTGAATGACTATATTAAAATTAATGTCTACATGCCTCTCATTTGACATCCACAAGAATGCCCTTGACGTCTACATAACCATCAATTTTTAGGTACCTCCTTAGGAATATTTTTCAAGATTAAATTTGATGTCTATAAACCCATCATTTGACATCCATGGGAACATCTTTGACATCCACATGATCGTTAATTTTAAATTACTTCCTTGGGATTCCTTACTGAGTTTTCCACTTATTGCTTTTAGGTTCACTCTATTTAATATGTATAATACTTGGTATCTATACGAGGCTTCTATGCTCTATATTTTCTTAGTTCTTTTAGGTTAACATTCTTTATCCATGTGGTGATCTCATATCTACTCATAGCTTTATTGAAATGTCAATGTCAACTTCACACTGTCAAATCACTCCTATTTGGGAAAATGTGCTCTATTAGATCATGATCTGATGGATGTACCATCATTGGATACTTAATTTATTATGAAAAAACTCATGACACTTGTCATCATTTCAAGGATTTGAATTGTCTATACTCGTTATGCTCTATTAGATCAATCTTGTTCGAGCTAACATGGATCGTGAATCCTGTAGACAAGCAAAAATGTTAGTCTTGAGAATATATGGAACTTAGACTAAATTTTTTTAACTAAGGTTTTAATTTGTGTTAATAAAAATGAAAAAAATTTAGGCTAAAGTTTAGTCTAAGCTTTAAAACATAATAAAAGAGGACCCCACAATTTATAAAAGATTTGGCATAAATTTTTTAGCCCAAGATAGAAACATAATAAAAAATGGACCCTATGAATAATAAAAGACATATCATAAAGTATTAGCCTAAGGTTTTCATTATATTTATAAATATAATTGAAAATTGAGGGTAAAACTTTAGGTTAAGTCTATATCATAATAAAAGGGTCCCTATGCTTAGTTTCCAATTTTGATCTCGCATCATTGGATCCTATTCATCTGATCAAATGTGTGCCATAGATCATGATTCATTGGATTGAATGAGATTGGTTCCATGTCTTATTCTTCCCATTTTTATCTCACTTTGTTGGATTAAATTTTCCCAAGCAAACATGGGTCATTGATCTTACAAATAAGCATAATATTTAAGTTATCTTGAGAATAATATAGGACTTAAGCTAAGGTCTTAATATAAGGTTTTCATTCATATTAATAAATATGAATAAAGATTTAGGCTAAAGTATTAAGCTAGGTACAAGACATATTAAAGTGACCTCATGAATTAAAAGGAACTTGGCATAAAGATTTTGGACCAAGGTCATAAACATAATAAAAAGGACCCCACAAATAATAAAAGATAATTCATAAGGTTTTAGCCTAGGGTTTGAAACTTTAGGATAAATATTTATGACTTGTCTAGGATATACAAAAGGGACCCTACATTAGTTGAACCATGTTAAGATAAAAAATAACAAAGGGGTTTAGGATGTAAAGAGACCCAACATGGAATTTTTAGACTAAAGCTTGGTTGTGTTGAAAAACATGACTAAGCCTTGGGATAAAAATTAAATTAATTCCATGGCATAATTAAATGCTCCCATGTAAAATATTCCCACTGAATTTGATTTAAAAGGAATCAAGTTTAAAATCTTAGACTAGGGTTTTATCTATTCAAATATAAATTACCTTAACCAATTACAACCCAAAGGCTAGCAAAACATTTAAACACAAAACCTTGAGTATTACTTATTTTGAATGGACTCTATTAGAGTTGTGACTTGAAACATGAAGATCAAATCTTAACAAATTTAGAAGGAGTGAAACCATGATCATTTTAAAACATGTCCATTAATCGAAATGAGAGTTATTAATAATGTGTAAACATGTTTTATATATTCCGATCAAGTGAATTTTCAAGATATAAATTTACATAATTTGACTCAAGGGTACCCATTTTTTAGAAATGGGGGTATGTTGACCTCAACAATAGGTTAGTAGGTAATAAGATCTATTATAGGTTTAATGGGAAGATTAATTGGTTTTAAGATGGGGTAAAGTTTTATGGGATATAGGAATAAGACGTGGGTTATTTGGCTAATTGTTATTTTAGTTAGGAAATATAAGAATTAGACTAAATTAGTAAAAATTAGTATAATTATCAGGGCAAGCATAATTTAGTGCATATATTTTACCCCTATTTGAAAGGGAATTACAAGTGGATGAAGTAAGAGGAGTTATGGTCTTTCAAATAAAAACCATTTCATGGATGTTAGTATATGATGTTAGGGGATATGATGCCCCCTCAAAGGGACATGTGGGGAATAATGAGAAGGATGCCCACTCAAAATAAGAAATGAGGGGTGGGATGTGATGAATAGATAAGGGGATGGGATGTCAAATGTGAGATAAAAGATAAAGAAGATGGATTCAACTTGAGTAATGAGATACAAATTGATGATGATTTCCTTGGCAAGGACACATGAATATGGAATAGAAATGACTGTGTTATGGTTTTGAACACATCCCTAAGGGGGATAAATAATAACATGATGGTGATAAGAATAAAAATGCTACAAGATTTGAACATATCCCAATCAAAGATACATTTAAGGGAGAGTCATAGTCTAGGATAAGATGATGATTTGATAAGTTTAATAATGGGTGTATCTCAAGGCTAAAGTGTGACCAATATGATAAAAGGGATAAAAGAGAATAAATGATTTGGTTGAGTGACCAAAATACTAGGGGATGAGGATGGATGATAGAGATAGTGTTTGAGCTATCATTGGGCATTGAAACATGTCCAAGTGTTGCCTACATAGTCTAAAAAAAACCTTATGTTGACATAGTTCTAATTTAGGGATAAAAGATAAGTGATAGAGGAGATGATAATTATGATGATGAAGATTAGTGATAAGAGGATGATGTTAGTGATTAGAGGATATGACTCAGATGATGAGATGAGGATTAGTAATTGAATGTTAGTTGAATGGGTTGTGAATATTGGATTAGTGATGAGAATGAGGATGATTAGATGATTAGATAGATGATGAGGTGTAGGTGATCAAGCCATAAAAAATGTCATAAATATCATCATAGTCTAATTAATCTAATATATATAGCACTAGAAGTATTCCCCATGATATAAATATGACCAAGAGGATATTATACCAAAGCGCATGGGCAAATAATAAACTATGCATCATCGAGGGCAAATATAAGCATTATTGTGGCTTTCATGACCTCATATCATCCTTTTTCATTACCTAATATAAAAAAATATGTAAAAAAACATAAGACAAACAAGATATATACATGATAAAAGACATGCAAATAAGATAAATAAAACACATAAGTATCTACATGTAGTGTCACAATGTTTTGTCTAATGATGGGATGATGGGTTAGACTAGGATGATTATGATGTAGAATAGACTTATATTTGAAGAGGATGAGCATGGTTAGGGTTAGGATGAGGATAAGGACATAGATTAGGTTTTTACCCTAATTTAGGATATAAATATGGATGACATGATAAGGTATTTGAATACTGATTTGATCTCGAAATCAAATTGAAAAAGTGTCTAAGAAAGATTATTTATAGAAGTGATGACCAAGGATTACCAATAGATAATGCCTTGAAATAAGCCAATCTATCAAGGAGACTAGGAGATGATGGGATCAAATACCTTTCATATTATCAAAGAATGATTGGATGGGTACTAGATATGAAGAGGTAATGATAAAAATAGTGATGGGATTAAGTAACTTCCACACTAGTAAAAGAGTGATGTTGATGTGTACTAGATATGAAAGGCAACTGATAAGAAGTGATGGGTTCTAGAGTAAATTCTTTGACAAGGCTATGTATATCAATAATACATAGCCAAAAGGATGATGAAGATATGATGGGATGGGTGACCACTTTGACTTGGTTTCAAGATCAAACATAGTGTCTGAGGATGATAAATGGGATGATATGATATGGATGCAACTAGGGGATTTGGGATAAGATAAGACATCATGGAAAATTTTTGGATTTTTTCAAGTTTTATGATTTTTAGGTTTTTTTTGACATATTTCAATTTTTAGGGATTTTTGGGATATGCATGTACACTGTACAAATGGGGTTACTATTAAAGGTAATACCAAGACTATCAACTAAGATGAGGATGGATGGAATTATGGATGAGTGACAATATGATGAGGATGATGTTAAAAAGGATATAAGGATAAAGGAAGGAATGGACTAGGGATTGCCAACAACCACATTATGAAGGAACCAAATGTTTAGTTACTTGAGTGTCCATTAGAGGATATGCCAAGATGGTTCAGGAATAGTTCTCAAGACACCTTTCATTCCTTATGAAGGCCAAGATGGGAAGGAATGTGACATGACATAATAGGATGCAAAATATGATGGCAAATGATGGACAAAGGGATACGATATGGATGGGTTTGATGAGGGATGGGTGTGATGGCTAAAAAAGATGGATTTTCCCCCAAGTGTTGAGGTATAATGTGGACAATAAACTATTTTACCATGATGCCAAAAACTATTTTTCACCATGGTACTTGCCCAAGGTGCCAAAAGACTAGTTTTCACCATTGAACAGATGATTTTTTTTTAATTTTTTTTACTTTTATTGGGCATCTCAATTTATTGGAGAAGGGTGAGATGCAAGATGTCAACATCAATATTATCTTTAATAGATGCTTATTCTAGAGATATATGATGCTAGGACCATGTCTTGGAGACCTTGATTGATTCTTGATTTAATGTGCTCCAGACATTTTAACTAGGTCTCTTCATAACCCCTACAAGAGATAATGCTTCCTAGGAATGAGACATATAGTGTGGATGGGAGTTTGTCATGATTGTGATGATGGGAGATAGGATGTGAAAAAGGTATATGATTAAGACTATCGATATGATGATATGGGGATTAGAAATGGGGTTCAATAGTTCTATACATCATTGGATATGGTGGAGGAGATTGGTGCCATGAGATTAAGGGATTTAAGGCCTTTTGATTTACTAATTTTTTGATCTAGATATTAAAAGGATGGTTGGCCATGTGATTATGAATTTTGACTTTCTTTTGAATTACTGATTAGATTTGACTTTGATTTCCCCCTATGTTTGATTTTGGGATTCACCAGAGGATATGGATTTTTGACTTGATATATGATTATTTTGACTTTGATATGCCCCTAGTGTTAAATTTAGGGCTTCACTAGGGGAAGACATTATTTTATTATGTTGATGATTTTACTTTAATTTACTTTGACTTATGTGATCAAACATGATTTGATCATGAATTATGATTGTTGTATGATGGTCTTGGATCTTTTTATTTGTGGCACATGATATGGAATGTAGAGGGGAATCCAATGATGCATGTTCCTTTTCATTCCTATTATGTAGTGGGTTATAGAGACTATGGAGGAAAGGTGGATGAGTAATATTTGGTGATGGATTAAGGGGATAATAGGCAACTTAATCCTCATAAATTTTATTAGGAGCCCTAGCATTCATATTGGAGAAAGTATCCTCAAGAATCACAAAGGATCATTAAGACTAGTTGTAATATGTACATCTGAGGTAGGATTAGATTCACTCTAAAAATTAGATAAAGTATTCAAGAACTAGGTTATGACATCATCATCCTAAGTGGTATGTTTAAAATATTAGGCATTATAATCTTTTGCTATAATATCGATAAGGGATGATGATTTTGATGAGGAATCTAATTTAGATCTTGGCATTGAACATGACCTGATTGAAGATAAGACTTTTGATGTTGATTGTGGTGTACATAACTTTTTACTGATAATAAAACATAGTAAATATATAATTTTTCTCTCAACAGGGGGTATTTGATGAGATGGGTGAGAGGAAGATGATGGAGGGATAATGGATTTAGAAAATATAGGTCCATGAAAGGAATAATGGGATGTGGGAAGACTAGGCTTATGAGGAATAAACCTATTTTGAATAGATGGGTGGTTGAAGATAGGGGATCATGGAGGATAGATATGATGTCTTGACCTTGAATTCAAAGGGTAAGGGATTGATCATGATCAATAATGGAATATTTGAATTCCTCTTCTTGTTCATCTAGGGAGATAAATTTCTCTTGTTCTTCTTTAATTGTTATGTCACCATGATCAATGAGGTCTTGAAGATAATATTAGAAATTTTGACATAATTTAAGGTAATTCCCCCAAGTTTAATTATATAAACAATATCAATTTGCTTTATACCAAGAGGGATTAGGATTAGTAGGATCAAGATGTTGAATGGGTGGATAGAACATCATGTTAGTGGTGATTAGTTATTAGAAAAGGGATTCTAAGGATATAGGAAGGGGAGTATAAGGACCCACTTTAATCTTAGATGTAAAAACATTAGAATTTATATTAGATGGAGTTTTAAGTGACTGAGTGGATGGATGGGTGGCCAAGATTGGATTCCCTTTACTAGTAGGGGAAGGGATAGATGATTGGATATGAGTAGTGGATGGGGGATTGGAATAAGACTTAAATGAAGGGGTTTATGCTAGAGGTGATAATGAGTTGAAGGGGATCAACACATTCGATAAGTGGGATTTCCATCTTGATTAAATATAAGAGGATCTCATCCTTTTTGGCATTTATGTATTGGTCTATGAAATCAAAGTCAAGATTCATGGTGGTAGGTGATAAAGGATGAGATAATGGTGATGGATTATGATTAGGAAATGGAAGATTTGGATATGGATGAGTATGAATTAGGGCTAGTAAGGCTTGGATAAGGATAATGGGTGGTATAATGGAATGGGATGAGGATAGGGGTTGATGGTGAAATTTTTTGGGAGGTGACTTTAGGCTTATGGGGTTAAAATAATTAGGAAAGTGAGCACCCATCTTCCATATCTGTAAGAGGAACTCAACTTTATTCTCTATAATGTATTGATTGATTAGGGTGACTGCATCAAGGAAGGATGAAATTGACTTCATGGGGTGAATGGGATCAAAGTTAGAAGGTAGGTGAGCACCCACTTATAGTGCTCACAAAACGACTTCATCCTTTTTGGACAAGATGTATTAGTATACAAGAACTAGGTCCAAATCTATAGAGATAGATGATAAAATATGGATGATGAGAGATGTATTCTTGAATCAAATGAGGTTTGAAGGATCGATATAGTATGATGGGTGATGATGAGGATGAAATAGATAAATGGATTAAAATGTGATTGAGATGATGGATGACTATGATCAGATGTCAGATCGATAGTACAATAGATGTTAATGACCTATCAAAATGCCTATTAGTCAATCTAACAAAAAGATTGAGGATAATGATGGGTGAATAGATTAAATCTAGTAAGAGGATGATATGATGGGTGATAGTTATGAATAGGCAAGGATGATAAAAAATAGATTGATGAGGATGGGTTTATTATATTGAGACTAATAATGTGATAAGATGCTAATAGTATATTTAATAGGTATGATACTTGACTAAGTGATGATCGATAATTTGACTATGAGGATAAGATGATGTGGATAAGATAAAAGGACTAGCTCAAACCTTGGACTAATTTTATCAAAGTGGGATGGAATAAGATTATTTGATGAATATAGTAAGGCTAAAGGGGTAAGGACAAATATAGATAGGTGGTGATGAAATGATCAAGGGTAAGATGAATGGGATGTGGATGGTATGGACACGGGTGTGACATACAAAGAAAACTAGGATAAGATAAGATGAGGTTAGAATATATGGAGGATGAAGGCAAGGTCAATATAAGTGATTGATAGATAGAGTGGACTTAGGATAGGATGTGGATAATGAGACAAGATGTGATTATGATAGGTAAGGGTATGACCGATGATGAGTAAGACTAGGATAGGTATGACTAGAAATATGTACAAGAGAATAATGATATACAAAAAAATGATGATAAGGATGTATAAGATAATATGTAGGTGATGGGGGTATGACTAATGATAAATGGGTCTAGTGATAGGATACAACTTAAGATGATATAAAAGATAGCTAAAGTATGTATACGAAGGTGACAAGATAAGGATGTATAAGACAATATGTAGGTGATGGGGGTATGAATAATGATGAATGGGTCTAGTGATATGATACAAATTAAGAGGATATATAAGAGAGGAAAAGTGTGTATAAGAGGGTGATAAGATAAAGATATACAAGATAAGATGTAGGTGATGGGGATGTGATCAATGATGGGATGAAAACAAGATGTGGGATGGGATAATGGGATAATGTCAAGGATGTATAAGGTAAAATGATATACAAAGTGATATGTATAATAAGATGATGGGATAAGGATATAAAAAATAATATGGTATATGGAATAGGACAATGTCAAGGACGATGACAAGGATGTGAAATATTAAAGGGGACACAAGATAGTGTATATAAGAGGATTATGAGATAAGGATGGTGATGGGGATGTGGTAAATGATGAGTGGATATGATGAATGGGTATGGTATCCTATGATGGGATAAATACAATATGGAGGAGGGGATATGATAATAAATGGATGATGACAAAGATACACGAGATGGAGACAAGATAATATGGGGATGATGGTTAGGATGTTGATTTAGGATATGTACAAATGGATGATGGGATAAATATTTACACGTGATATAATGATGAGGCATGAATATACAAGATAAGTTGTGCACATGACCTAGATAGGTATATAGGTTTTGGGGGTAAAGGCTGATTTGGTTCACAAATAACAGGAGTCTAGCACAACACACACCCAAACAAGCAAGCCATAACCTATGATTAGTAAATTTATGGGTGTGTAACCTGATTCCCACACCATCCAATAGATTTATGGGTGAGGTTATATGTCAGTGACCCATTATGGTATCGATCTAACCCTCTCAAGCTCACACTTGATGGCTACTTAGGAGCTGATATTGACTCTAATAGTGATACACCTAAAATGATTGAAGTCCCCTAATCTAGGTATACACAAAAGGTTATAGGTGTGTCCCCTATATACACAAAGGTATTTTGGGGTCCAATTTTATGTAGGATTCTATCTGACCATCTTGTGTCTTGGATCCTAATCACCCCTCACTCTACAAAACCCTTTATGGGGAATTCTACCTAGATGCATAATGATAGCTATCCTAATTATTATAATCTACTAGAATATGGAGTTTGGTTAGTGCATAGTGATGAAATAAATGTAACCAACCCCTATATACTAAGCCAATGTGTGGAAATTAATTCCACAACATGTGTTATCCTAGAGGGGGGATTAATAATCAAGAAAACACATGATATGATTAATTAACATATTAATTACCTACGTGTGAGGAGCATGATATAAAAATTATTTATAAGTAAACACACACACACAAATATATACAAAAAATATTTTTCTTATAATTAAATATATATGCAATAAAAATATGATGATATTTCCAAATATAATAAAAAACTAAGACAAAATATTGAAAAGGTACCCCTCCCTGCAAGCACAAAGATTAAAAATCCAATTAGGGTGCCAAAATATTGTAGGGTCATAAAATAAAATGGATTAGTAATTTGAGTTTTGAAAAACTTGTAAGTCCCTATAAAACCATGAATGCATAGAGCAAAACTACAAATAGAAAGTACAATATCGTAACTAGCTAAATAAAATTGTAAGTCGCAAGTCATGACTTTGCAAAAGGTTAGCTAAATACCATGGTTGTCTAATAAAAAACATGATTGTATATCAATATCATTACTCAAACCAATAAATCCACAACTATCCAAAAATTTTAATCTATGATATTGTACAAATGGGTCTAGTGATAGGATACAACTTAAGATGATATAAAAGATAGCTAAAGTATGTATAAGAAGGTGACAAGATAAGGATGTATAAGACGATATGTAGGTGATGGGGGTATGACTAATGATGAATGGGTCTAGTGATATGATACAAATTAAGAGGATATACAAGAGAGGAAAAGTGTGTATAAGAGGGTGATAAGATAAATATATATAAGATAAGATGTAGGTGATGGGGATGTGATCAATGATGGGATGAAAACAAGATGTGGGATGGGATAATGAAAAGGATAATGGGATAATGTCAAGGATGTACAAGGTGAAATGATATCCAAATTGATATGTATAATAAGATGATGGGATAAGGATATAAAAAATAATATGGTAGATGGAATATGACAATGTCAAGGATGATGATAAGAATGTGCAATATTAAAGGGGACACAAGATAGTGTATATAAGAGGATGATGAGATAAGGATGGTGATGGGGATGTGGTAAATGATGAGTGGATATGATGAATGGGTATGGCATCCTATGATGGGATAAATACAATATGGAGGAGGGGATATGACAATAAATGGATGATGACAAAGATACACGAGATGGAGATAAGATAATATGGGGATGATGGTTAGGATGTTGATTTAGGATATGTACAAAAGGATGATGGGATAAATATTTACACGTGATATAATGATGAGGCATGAATATACAAGATAAGTTGTGCACATGACCTAGATAGGTATATAGGTTTTGGGGGTAAAGGCTAATTTGGTTCACAAATAACAGGAGTCTAGCATAACACACACCCAAAAAATCAAGCCATAACCTATGATTAGTAAATTTATGGGTGTTTAACCTGATGCCCACACCATCCAATAGATTTATGGGTGAGGTTATATGTCGGTGACCCATTATGGTATCGATCTAACCCTCTTAAGCTCACACTCGATGGCTACTTAGGAGTTGATATTGACTCTAACAGTGATACACCTAAAATGATTGAAGTCCCCTAATCTAGGTATACAAAAAAGGTTATAGGTGTGTCCCCTATATACACAAAGCTATTTTGGGGTCCAATTTTATGTAGGATTCTATCTGACCATCTTGTGTCTTGGATCCTGATCACCCCTCACTCTACAAAACCCTTTATGGGGAATTCTACCTAGATGCATAATGATAGCTATCCTAATTATTATTCTCTACTAGAATATGGAGTTTGGTTAGTGCATAGTGATGAAATACATGTAACCAACCCCTATATACTAAGCCAATGTGTGGAAATTAATTCCACAACATGTGCTATCCTAGAGAGGGGATTAATAATCAAGCAAACACATGATATGATTAATTAAGATATTAATTACCTACGTGTGAGGAGCATGATATAAAAATTATTTATAAGTAAACACACACACAAATATATACAAAAAATATTTTTCTTATGATTAAATATATATGTAATAAAAATATGATGATATTTCCAAATATAATAAAAAACTAAGATAAAATATTGAAAAGGTACCCCTCCCTGCAAGCACAAAGATTAAAAATCCAATTAGGGTGCCAAAATATTGTAGGGTCCTACAATAAAATGGATTAGTAATTTGAGTTTTGAAAAACTCGTAAGTCCCTATAAAATCATGAATGCATAGAGCAAAACTACAAACATAATGTACAATATCGTAACTAGCTAAACAAAATCGTAAGTCGCAAGTCATGACTTTGCAAAAGGTTAGCTAAATACCATGGTTATCTAATAAAAAACATGATTGTATATCAATATCATTACTCAAACCAATAAATCCAAAACTATCAAAAATTTTTAATCTATGATATTGTAGAAAATAATAGGAAAATAGAATATATCCTAGGGTAATGACATAAGTCTTCTAATAGATTGAAATAATTACAAAGATAATGAAAATAAATACACATCAATGATATATATATATAATTTTATGACAAACTCTTAAATATATTCCTATGCTACTAAATATGATGATTAAGATGCTATCGACCCTAGACAGAGACTAAAATTAAACCTAATGCTAGCAAAAAATGAATCTAAACTACTTCTTTGACTAGGTATCTACAAACTCATGATTGTAAGTGACAAAGTCATAATTTGTAAAACACAATCATAATTGTTAGAGTTGTAGTTTTGTCAAAGAGGTCAAAATAGACTATGTGGTGGGGTTTGAGATATTTGTTCTATCTTCTTCTTGCCCCCTATATATCTTGTACACAAAAATAACACACTAGTCAAGATCTCCCCTCAGGTAAGTGGGGCTTAAGTGAAAATACTTAGTTTGATAAATGGTTAAAATATTTGACAAAATAGGCAATTTTATTTCTAAAAGAACCTTGTAACTCTTTATATAGAGCCTAAAATGTTCCCTATTGATGAAATCAAAGATAAAAAGGTTATCTTTTTACCATTTTATGAAGGAAGATAAAATCACAACTATCATTAACAATACCACAATTACTAGAGTAATATCACAACTAAGGGAGTCACAGTTTTGTTAAAAATTATTCTAACAACTAGATGTTAGGTAAATCCTTTCTTTATCTTTCTCATAAAAATATGAAACATATAACCAAATATCTATATAAGGTGTGTTAGAAAATGTATAAATGACTGGGTGTCAAGTGCTTCTCCTTCCTGACTTGCACACAAAAATAACACAAAAAAAAGTTACCTATAAAAAGGGAGGCTTAACAAAAATAGACTATAACCAAACCCCATCTATTAGTTTTAGTACTATCACTACCACAAACTACAATATCATGACTAGCAGGATAAAGTCATGACTATCAAAGTTGTAGTTTTGTCAAAGGCTAAACCCTACAAAAACTTTGACCATTAGAAATTAAATTAAAATATCACTACTGAATTCTAAAAATTCATAATTATAATACCATTAATACCAGTGTGAAGTCATGATTCACATGTGCATGTAAATTTTTGAAAATCTAGGCTTAGATTTATGTCTAGTTAGTCCTGTAATCACTCAAATCACTTTTATAAATGCTATTAGGTTAATTAAGGGATGTCACTCCCACTGTGGTCACCAAAAAGTAGGTGAAATTTGAGTATAATATAGATTTAACTATGTAAATTCAAACCCAAAGATCAAATTACTTAGTTAAAGTCTAGAGCCATTAGAACCTAATGAAATAAATAGATTTAATCATTCAAAATAACATTATAATCCTAAATCTAAGTACTTAAAAACATGATTAAATGAAATAAAAATAAAAGGATTTGGTTGAGGATTATCTTGACTCAAATTTTGACATGGATGCTTGATCAAAAGATTGTTGATAAAAGATTAGACTGGCATGGATTTGCCATAAATATTCTAGTTAGCTCCCATGGAGGGTTGAGGTTGCTTAAATGGAAAGAAGAGAGAAGAATCAATGGTTGAGGTTCAAAATTGGGGGAGGGAGATCAATGGTTTGGAATTTTAGGGGAATTTAAAATTATTTATAAGTCTCTAGTTTAGAGACTTTTAGAGTCTTAGAGGATATTCTTTAGTTTTAAAGGCTTATCTATAGTTTTGGGGATAATGGGGTTTTTATATGGGAGTTAATGAGGTTTAGGGCTCATAGGGATGTAGGAATGGGTAGGGTGGTAGGGTGGCTAAGGTGATATTTAGATAAATATGAATTTTAAATTGGCTAGTTGGTTTAGGGAGTAGGTTAGTAGGTAATAGGATTTATTATAGGTTTAATGGGGAGATTAATTGGTTTTAGGATGGGGTAAACATTTATGGGATATATAAATAAGATGTGGGTTATTAGGCCAATAGTTATTTTAACTTAGAAATATAGGAATTAGATTAAATTAACATAAATTAGTAGGGCAAGCATAATTTAGTTCATACAAAATCAATACTTCACCTTAGAAATTATGAACCTCTCTTACCTCCAAAGTCATTGGTATTGAAGACCAATCAACAACTCTTCACACCTTTATTTAAACTTGGCTTCTTAGATACCACTTAAGAACTCAACCATATAATAAGAGCATGACAATAAATATAGGAACTTGTCACTCAATCCATCTTAGCACTCACTAAGATATATTGTCCATAGAAGAGTCATATACCTTGTGAAACATCTACCTTAGGGTTTACAAACACTAAACTCTCATATCATTATCTTACCTATATTGAGTTTGTTCATCAACTCTAATGTCAAACTAATCACTAATAGAGAACCTACAAGAATTTTATGACCTTTAATTCATCTTAAAACACTTTGATCAAATAACATGAGTGTCTAAGAACACCACTAAACACATAAAGATACCCTTGTATGACATTATCAAGAGTTTCAAACTCAATCAATTTATGTGATGAATTCTTACATAAAAACATATTTAAAGATCACATTAAATTCATAAAATTAGCGATATAATGAGTTTACATCATGATCCAATACTTAAATCACCATTCCAAGTACTTTAGACATTTTCTTATTCACTTTTAGTCTACCTAGGTTCACTATCAAGAACACAAACTGCACAAGTCAACTTGGTACTACAATAACTATACTTATATGGCCTTTTAAAGCACCAAACTACTTTATTGATGATCTTCATGAAATTTACTCCAAATTTGCTTCTTTCACCAAACTGATATGACAACTAGAATGACTTGTATAAGCCAAAAAATCCTCTCATATCCTTATCTTGCATACACAGACATTTGAAATTACCTTCCAATGGCTATATTATTTGAGTCCAAATGGTTATTTCCCATATCTTTAATTTGATAGCCTCTGACATGTCCCACACTGTTAGATCATATTTGAAGGCTTATAA
This sequence comes from Torreya grandis, assembly GCA_037957365.1. NCBI lineage: Eukaryota > Viridiplantae > Streptophyta > Pinopsida > Cupressales > Taxaceae > Torreya > Torreya grandis. The sequence continues at coordinate 1,804,190 of JARHVA010001287.1, read as the reverse complement.
CTTGAGATAGGAAACACATCAAGATACTAAACTTGCAAGAGACCTTCATGGCACAAAATAATCATCTCCATGTGACCTTTTAACTTTGGTTGACTTCCTAAGTACACTTATTAAATGCACAACCAAACTAACTTATTCATACCTACATGACATGCTATGATGGGTTGGCTTCTCTATACTTGTGCTAGTCATCTCTCTCTCTCTCTCTCTCTCTCTAAAACGACACTAGGAGGCATTAAAACTTCACCAAGACATATATGAATGTCTCAAAACAACATTTATCACCTTAATGACCTACAAACTTGCCTTGCACACTCCAAATTATCAGTCTATTCACTTTGTCATTAATGCACTATGAATCATGACCAGGCTTGACATCAATGACAACAATGAATTCTAGGATATTTCTAAAAAATAAATTCTACCAAGACCTTGTTCACACTTCTAAACCAAAGGAAATCCATTTATCTTGATTCAAACCTCTTCAAAGTGCCTCCATCTCTGTCTGAAAGATCTACCTATGAACAAATAGAAGTCAATGCTCCACATCTTTGAGATAACCTATGAACATGCTTATAAAACCATAGAGGGTCAACCTATCTCTCTCATGGAGGAATTAGATCATCATGTTTAGGTATTTCTATCAATGGAATATTTTCATCACTTTGAATTCATGAACTTTAAAATCAAGCTAAAAAAATGTGTTTGTACCTTGTTTAAGAGATACACTTAGAATGGAAACTTATGAACCCTTAATTAGATGAAAAATGTGTTTAATTAATTAAATAGTCCATTTATAACATTTATATATGAAAAAAATTGCTTAATAATTCATATTTTGCTTCAAAATTGACCTAAGAAACCACTCAAAAAGATAGAGAAAGAAACATGGTTTTATGATTAAATACCTTCATGAAAAGAGTTATTAAATTAAACTAGGATAAAAAGGAGAATAATTACACATAAAATATTCCCTAAAAACCATTTCTCTCAATTGATTTCTTAGTTTGAGAAATAGGCCTGAGAATAAACCCCTCTCAAATGCACAAGCTATAGTGACCTACTGTCACTCTTAGTTATTATTCATAAATATTGGGCCACAAATACATGAAAAAATTAAATTAATTTAAATATTACTCATACCCATAAAAAGTTCCAAAGTTTTAAATCCTAACTCTCCTAACTCTCTCTCTTATTTCCATACCGAGCATTTGAAAACTACCCTTCTAGGGTTGCCAAGAAGTTCAATATAGGAGCAAAGATGGTTTTGGAAAATTTTCACATAAAAAATAATTAAAACCATTAATAAGACCATTTTAATACCAAATTAAGTCTATAATATACTTTATTCACAAAAATCCTTTGAAAACCAAAATGAATGCCTCAAAAAGCCCTATTTTTGCATTGAAAAGGCTATTTTCACCAAGAAGCTCTGATTGAAATGTTGTCAAATGTGTTATTGAGTCTTTAAAATGTATTATAATGTTAAATAATATTAAATTGAGATTCCATCTTATCAAATACAATTAAAAACTTACCAAACCTTCTCTAGAAGGCACAAAATGGTTAGAAATGCATAAAAACAAGTCATGAAGTTAGTCTAGAATGTGATAAACCTAATTTTTCATATTTTATGCATGTAAATACCTTGAAAAATGATATTAAACTAAAAAAAAACTCTAAACTCTTTTTATCACTAAAAATGGCTCAAAAAGGCCAAGAAATGACTAGACAAACACAAGACAAATGAAGGACATGACCTTAAATAACCTAAAAAACCTTAATACCTTATAATAATGGCTTATAATGATCACTTTAAGGACCATTAAAGACTAATACTGACCAACAAGACAAACTGGCATGATATGCAAAATTTTGAATGGTAGGGATGATAATTTGATCTATGAGGTCAAAATTGTCAATATGTATTAGGAGGGAAAGCGAGCAGGATACCATGGAGATAATAGGGGTGACTATAGAATAGGATACCAAGGAATAAGGGTTTATAACAAAAATATAAAAATGATCCCTTTCTTTAATTTTTTTAATAAAGGGCACATTTCAAGAAACCATATGGAAGTAAATCATATAGTTTGTGGATTCTATCAAGAAAGGTATAAAAATGATTTATTAAATTACCCCATAGTTGAGAAATATTATATATATGGGAGTGTGAACATAGAGCATATCCTTTAAAAAATACCTTGTACAATTACAAATAATGTGAAAGGGGTACCAGAGTCCCATGAAATGATGCAAATATGTAGTGAAATACATAGCCCAAACCCCCTAACGCTTGATATGAAAGTGAAGAGGAAGAATTATGGCCAAAAATGGAAAAAATGGTATTAAGAGACTATAAAAACATAAATATGTGGTTTATTATTGGGAAGAGTTGATAAAAAGTGAAATTCATGGAAATTTATTAGTGGATTTATGTGGAATCTGGAAAGGATAAAAGGGTGAGAATATTGTGTTTTAGGATTTTAACTCAAAGGAGGAGGTTAGAATAGATTTAGTCTCAAAAACAATGAAAAATGAACTCACTAACAATCTAACATCCTTTAGGCCTGATCATGGGGGGAGCATAATGAGTAAACCAAATGAGAACTCAACAAAACATGGAAGGAATGAGAAATTTAAACATAAAAACACAAATTCCCTACCAAATCATTGATAGCTCCAAATAGTAATTCGATTGGCATGCTCAGTTTATGCATAAGAAGTCTTCATCAATGACATATGGATAAGATCATCTCCTCTATGTACCATTTTTGAATGCTTGACTTGATTGATGGCTTGATTAATTCAATGACTAGATGGCTTTGACTCAATTTTGACATTATAAAATTAGGCTTTTAGCTCCATGATTCTATTCCTGCATAATAACTCCACTTTAATTGAACTCCGTAAATGAATAGCTCTAGGATTGATTTTACAGGCTTCGAAATCACTTGGAATGGATTAAATATGACCATGGTTGAGTTTATTTACTTTGGTTGAGTTTGGCATATTCCTAAGATATTATTTTATATATTTTCTAAAAGTGACAACTCACAAAGGTAATGAGTGTGTTCTAGGATGTTCTAAGATGCTCTTGAATTTCCTTTTTAGTAACTAATCTAATTGATTTATTAGCTCATGAGTGAACTCAATTAGGATTTGAAATTGATTTAACTTGTTAATTAATTTTAATTAGGCTGTGCAAGTTAATTAATTATTTTTAAGCATTTGGTCATTTATTTATTTTTGATTAATTTAATGTGTGTATTTACCTTGTTTAATTGATTTAATAGGCTAAATTTATTTAATTCAAGGTTATAAATCCAAATTCAAGACTAATATAAATTCTTAGGTTAAATGCTCAATGATTGGTAAGAATTGGTCTAATAGTCTGATGCAAAACCATTGGTGGCCAAATTTACATGTCTATAGTTTACCCATATTTAGGAATATGTTGTGAGTTGTAAGCATAGTAACATATTTTCAAAGAATAAAATGGTTCTTTATGCTTATGAATACAATGGTAATGATTGAACTATAGTTTCTAACTTGAAGGAGTGGTTGGAAAGTGGGTCGATAAATAGTCCCTTGAAATAAAGAATTGAAGTGAGGGGACCAAACAAATGAATATGATGGGGTGACAACACAATGATTCACCCAAAGTTGGGAAAAATCACTTAAAAATGTAAGAGGGAAAATGTATAGTGGTTTTCCCAAAGGTGGTTATAAGCATTGTACCCCAATAGTGGCAACATGGTATGATAACACAATGATTTTCCCTAGTTAGGATAGACAAACAAGAAAGGAAAATTGGTGATAAAATAATGATTTTCCCTAGTAGGTGATATAATCATTGAGAATGCATGCGGGATAGTGTATAGTGATGATGTAGTAAACCTTGATTATGAAAAACATGATTGATGGTTGATGATTGATAACTTGATACAGAGGATAAAGATGAATTGGGACAACCTACTATTAGGGAGATTCTCATCTAAATTAACAAAGGTTGAAAGTCTTTCATTACTTAATTACTCTATTTGGGATATGATTGGGATTTTTATTGATGTCAGTGTCAAGGAGATGGTGATTCTACATTGATGTTTTATACCTATCAAAGCTGATTTTTACTATAGCATTTGATGTTAGGCCTCATGATAGAACACCATGGGGGCTTTGCCAAAATATGCATAAGGACCAACTCCTGATATCTAATACTCAATAGAAAATAATTGTATCGATGATAAAAACCATGATGACAATGTATACATTTGAACATGGATAGACTCAAGAATAATGTGCAAAGAATTACCCAATGGACACACATAGATTGAATCAAGGCCATAGTGATAAAAGCAAACAAACAAGCATGCAAACAAATAAACAAAACAAACAAAAAAAGAAATAAACAAGAAAAAAAAATAAAAAGACAAGTTTTAGTCCCTATGTTAGTATAAAAAACATGATAAACATTTCCCCTAGAAGCTAGGTGACAATTGAAAAAACAAATAAGATGGGGGAATAAAAGGAAAGGAAGGGGGTGGCTGAGTTGTCTCCATATGCGCTAGGAAAGTGGATGCTGCCTATATAGTTATATGGATATGATGATCTAACAAAACTTTAGGCAAATTGTAATTCTCCTAGGAAATGGGAATAAAATTATGATTGATAAAATACATGATGGATGTGATAGAATAATAGGGATGAACTCTCAAAATGGTGATAGCATAGGATAAAAGGCCAAAAAGGATGGGGAAACTAAGGAACAAGTGATTTGTTTAAGACTTAGTGAGGGTTCCCAAAATCTTTAAGGCAAAATAGTGGTCAATGTTTTTTGGTTTTTATAAATGATTTTCAAATGTTTTTGGGATTTTTAAGGCATCTCAACTCAATTGAGAATGATGAGACACTAAAATGGTCCAAGCTCACAAAATGATGAGAGAGTTATAACTTGAAATGACGTTCACAAAATGGTGAGAGGGTGGTTGAAGGGGGAATTAGATAACCTCAACATGAATCAAATGTAAACCACATAGTCCCAAAATGGATTTATTTCATAGTAGTTTACCTCACAGTGAAGGAATCTGACTAGTGTGGTAGCCAATTCAAACAAAATAGGCATAATTGGTATGATGGCATAATACAACATAGGAATGGCTAGGTGATATGTCAAGGCACAATAAAAAAATGTTACCCCTATTTTCCCATAGGTATTTATGACTAGGATACAATTGATAGATCAATGATACTAATTCTCCCCAACATGTGATATAATTAGTATCAAGACCAATGAACACTAATATTCCCTAGTAGGTGATATGATTATGATCAAATAAACAAACTTGATAAGAAATAAATAAGAAAAAAATGATATAACTACCAAAACTTATGTTATACTACTCCAAAAAATTGCCTCTATCTAAAATGCTTAAAATAACTATTGAAACTAATCTGATTTTGTATGATAAAAATATGAAAGTAATGGATGAACCAAGGTCAAATGGTCTAAGTTGATAGGATTCAAAACATGTTTGGTCAAGTAGGAATGGAATGGTTGGATGGTCTAGTTGGAATGCCAAAATGAGAGGATGGTATAATAAATAGTTTGATAATGGTATAAATAAGAATATTGATAATATGTTACAACTTTAAATGGTCCTTATAGACAATACATAAAGTTACTCAAACATAGTACCACTTGAGGTGAATAATGTTCATTAGCTCATCAAGTTTGTTTCCATCTAGTGTGGTGATCTTGTATGCTTCAGTGCCATAGTTTACAATGATGATGAAAGGACCCACCCAGTTGGGTTTGAACTTTCCTTTATGCTTATTTTCAACTATGTTATTCTTTGGTTCTCTTTTAGGACAAGATCACCAAGTTCAAATTTTATATATTTTACACACTGATTATATTGACCCTAAAGTCAATTCTAATAGGCTTGTAGATTGTTCATAACATCCATGTGCTTCTCATCAAGTAAATATATCTCTTGCATATGAGCTACTTGATAGTCATTATCATCAAGAACATGATTGAAAGATATGTGTAATGAAGGTAACTCGACATCAATGGGAAGTATGGTTTTAGTGTCATAAATAAATATGGAGTGGCTCATATGGGTGTGTGATGATTAGTATGGTATGCCCAAAGGGACAAAAATATTTCAAGGTGCCAATCATGATCAACATCATTAAAAATATTTTTGAGAATGTTGATAATGGTTTTATTTGATGCTTTGACTTGGGCATTACCTTAAGGGTAATACATCATTGAAAAGTGTTGTGTGATCTTATATTCAACACATAACTTTTTGACGTCCTTATTCTTAAATGATCTTCCATTATCAGATATAATGTTGGAAGTGATGGCATAGCAAAAAATGAGATGGTTAATGATGAATTTGGAAATTTTCTTTCTAGTCACATAAGTGAGGGGTATAGCTTTGACCCACTTAGTGAAATATTCAATGGTGGTGAGAATGTGTTTATGGTCATCTAATGAGGTGGGGTATATCTTCCCAATGAGGTTAAGGCCCCATGTAGCAAATGTCCATGGTGTTAGCATTAGTTTTAAGGTCTTGGTATGTGCATGAATCAAATTAGCATGCCATTGACACTTATCACATTTCTTGACATATGCAGCTACATTTACACCCATTGTTAGCCAATAATAACCAGTATGCAAGAGATTTTTCATTAAGACTGCCTTGCTAGTGTGGGCTCCACATAATCCTTAATGAACTTGTTGTAACAATAGTATATAATCTACCAAAGGTAAACAATGAAATAGAGTTACATCAAAACTATGGTAGTATAGGGTTAGTCCAATTAGGGTGTAACATTGGGAATTGTGGATGAAATCTTTGGTTTGTTTTTGGGACAAGTTTGGTGGGAGGATTTGCTCATGTAAAATTCATATAAGTTTGAGTACCAATTAGAGTTAGGACCAATAATATCACATATTATTTCAATATTTAAAGGTTCATGATCTAGTGCTATTGGATTTTCTACAAGAAACTGATACTAATTAGTTGTGTCTACATGATGAATCAATCATCCAATGGTAACCATGACATCTATTATTCTATTACTCACTCTTGGTATATGCTCAAATTGAATGTCAACAATCTATTGCTTGAGAGTATCGACCATTGTCTTATATGGAACCATCTTATCATATTTAGTTTGTAAGTGGTCTATAACCTAATTGATGATTAACTAAGAATCACCATAAACTGTTAGATGACATATGTTCCATTATACCACCTATTGAAACCCTATGATGAGTGCTTCATATTTGGCCATGTTATTGGTATAAGGAAAGTTGATTCTGAATGACTTGGGGATTAGATAACCTTAAGGCATTATGAATAAAAGGCCTACCCCTAATCCATGTGTAGTGAATGATCCATCGAAATAGAGCTTTTAGGGCTGCTCCTTAACAAGTGTTTAAATGATGGATTTTTAAATCTAGGATCTTATCTCAACAAGAGGTTAGCATAGATTTAGTCTCAAAAATAATGAAAAATGAACTCACTAACAATCTAACATCCTTTAGGCCTAATCATTGGGGGAGAATAATGAATAAACCAAATGAGAACTCAATAAAACATGGAAATAAATAATAAATATAAACATAAAAACATAAATTCCTCACCAAATCCTTGATAGCTCCAAATAGTAAATCAGTTGGCTTTCTTAGTTTATACATAAGAGGTCTTCATCAATGACATATGACTAACATCATCTCCTATATGCACCATTATTGAACGTTTGGCTTGATTGATTCAATGGATTGATGGCTTTGGCTCAATTTTAGCATTATAACACTAGGATTTAGCTTCATGAATCTATTCCTACATTATAACTCTTCTTTGATTGAGATCCCTAAATGAAGAGATCTAGGCTTGCTTTTATAGGCTTAAAAATCACTTGGAATGGGTTAAATCTGACCATGGTTATGTTTATTAACTTTGGTTAAGTTTGGCATATTCTTAAGATATTCTTTTATATATTTTCCAAAAGTGACAACAAACAAAGGTAATGAGTGTGTTGTACGATGTTCTAAGATGCTTTTAAATTTCCTTTTTAGTAATTGATTTAATTGATTTATTGGCTCATGGGTGAACTCAATTAGGATTTGAAATTGATTTAACTTGATAATTGATTTTGATTAGGGTGTACAAGTTAATTAATTATTTTTATACATTTGGTCATTTATTTGATTTTGATTAATTCAATGTGTATATTTGCCTTGTTTAATTGATTTAATAGTCCAAATTGATTTAATGCAAGGTTATAAAGCTAAGTTTCAGACTATTAGAAATTCTTAGGTTAAATGTTTGATGATTAAAAAGAATTGGTCTAATAGTCTGATGCAAAGCCATTGGTGGCCAAATTTACATGTCTACAAATACAACATGTTAGTCAAAATGTAAACATAAAAATGAAAAGTGTTTTCAAAAAATCATGTACATGGAAGAAAAATATTAATTTTTTGGATGTGAATGTAAATGGGCATGATGTTGAGAATAAATTATTGGATTTAGGATCGACGATCAACATGATGCCATAGAGAACTTGGTAAATTTTATGAAATCCATCATTACATATAGTAACATATGACATTTTTCTATCATATGGAACCATGCGATCTCCCATTTGTATGTTTGCAAGTGAAGATGTAGATTTAATGGGGATTAAGAATTTTTTTGGTATTGAAGTCATGGAAATATATGAAAATATGCAACATATCTAATTTTACTCAGTTTGGATGGTTCATATATTGTAACATGATATTAGACTCAAAAAGTGAATAAATCATAATGGAAGAAGATGGATTAATAGTCCACTTACCATTATAAATCGGTATGCCTTCCACATGGATGGTAGAAGAATAAGATGAAGAGGATGGAAGTGATCCCAGCTTGAATGAAGATTATGAAACATAAAACCATGATCAAATTAGTGTATAGAATGAATAAACCAAGTCAAAATCATATTTAAATATCACATCACATATATATAAATAACCTAAGAAAAGTTATAAATTTTTATTCAACATAAAAAAGAGGGTTCCCATGTTGACCAAAGATACTACAAACCCAAGGATGATACAACAAACCCAAAATAAGAAGTGGGTATTATATATTAGAAAAGGATATTTATGTGTGAATATTATTAAAGAAAATAATATAGGATAATTAGATTATTAATTATCATTGATGCATATGGAATCCATAAATAATGGTGTGAGCCTAGAAGAGTTTGGAAAGATGTCGCAATATTATAATATAAATAAGGAAGTGAAGGATTTTGTGGAATAAAATGATGTAATATGCTTTAAGCGAGAGGAATAATAAGATGAGGATCAGTTAATAAAACCATGTAGAGATATTTATTAGTATTTATAACAATGAAAATAAGTATAATAAAATATTTTTCTAGAACAAACAAAAAATATGGGAAAAACATGAGAATATTAAGAAGAAGAAGATACAAGGAAAATAATAGATTTGTTGGTACCATAATGGATATATATATATATATATATATATATATATATATATATATATATATATATATATATATATAAAATTAGAAAAATATATGGAAAATTTATAAAAATATAAAAAAAATTAAAATAGTTTTGGAGAAAAAACAATGGAATAAATTCAAAACAAAATTGAAAAAAAATATAAAAAAACAAAAAAATCTTGAAAAAATAAATAGAACAAATAAAAGATAAAAATATGTATATAACATGTGTGTGTGTGTGAAAAAATAATTGAGACACCTGTAAATAATGGCTTGGTATGGTGATTCAAAAATTGGTAAATAATGGCTTGGTATGGTGATTCAAACACCAGTAAATAATGGCTTGGTATGGTGAGTGTTGAGGATGATAAGATGTTTCCAAATAGGGGTAAATGGTGGTTGGAAGTTAGAAAATAACTTTTTTATACTGTAAAAGCCTCACATGTGCCACATGCATAATGAAGGGAAGATATAGATATAAGAGAGTAATAGATATGTGTAGATAATTATCAAGCCTTATAAAGGTCATGTTTATCTTTTAGAGCCTTAGAGCATTCATTAGTGTCACTACATAGTATAGCTATTTTCCATAGAAATAAAAAAGTTGTAGTGTTTTTAAAAGGTCTTTGAGGTGTTGTATTTTCACGGCACAAGTATTGTGGTAACTTGAGATAATATTGGAGCATGATATTGACAACATGAGCATGTGTATCATAAATACACTTAATTTAGATATTTCATAACAATCATAGTCTAAGATTTTTTTTTTTTTAATAAGGAGTGACTTTGTTTTATAAATCCACTTAGGTGAGTTAAGAAAGGATACTTTGTATCTTATTCCATATGTCTAAGTTGCTTATTATTGATTGTGTTTCCTTTATGTGCTAAATGTTTTGTATCATTTTTGTGTAGTGGTATGAGGTAGACATGTTGGTTTGAATTTTTCATTTTAATATTAGTTATAGATGTCTTGAGGATGAGACAAAGTTATAAGGTCTAGGTAAATATTGGTAGAATTCATAAGTATAATTATAAGGCCATAAATATACACTCTAAAGGATAAAATCATACTGCATATTACCATAGTGGCTATAATCATACCATAATTGACATGTGGTATCATAAGAATCCTCATGATGTGTTCTACTCACCTAGATGAAGAATATAAAATAATTTACATAAGGAAATTACGTATATACCATGATATATATGTATGGTATCCTTTAATTAGTAGTTAATAAGGTAAATATGTGTAAACCAATGGTTACCAAAAGTATCCATTAGTGAAGAGATGTAACCTTTGGCTTTAGAATGTTATATAATTATGTAAATTGTGTGGTAGTAAATATACCATTAAAGAGATAATAATAAGGAGATAATAACATAATATTAATAAAGAGTAATAAGATAAATGAGTTGGAATATAGAAAAAGATAAATAATATAGAGATAAAGAGTCAAAGGTATAAAATAAATATATATACATAATGTAATTGGCATTATATAATTATATATATTAATAAATATTGTTTAGGTAATAAATATTTATGTACTATGTGTGTGCATGAATGGATAATGAATGCACATATTAACTAAGGATTAAACCCCAAATGCTAACCTTTGTGTAACATATCTCTGACTAAAGTCATCTCAAACCACACAACTATCTGTAACCCAAGTAATACATTTTATGTCAACATCCCCCTTAACTCAAGTGACACTTTTCAAGATATTTTTTAGGTTGATGACCTTAAATGGAAATGATAATACCTAGATATCCTTTGTTGGGGACTCCAAATATTGGTACACCTCTTTGGCATGACTCCTCGTATTTATCTTCAAATACCTTTATGTAATTTTAGACCTATAGGAATAAGTGTTTAGCCTCTATATTTTATTTTACTACTTAAGAGTATAAATTAAAGCATTATCTAGGAATAAGAACATGTTATATGTCTAGGAATGATAATATGACCCATAACTAACTCTAAACTAATGGTATCATCCAAGTCAATGGAGTCAAAATTATGTAGGCAAAAATATAACTATATTATCTAGACTAATATAGTAAAACTAGTAGGAAAATACTTAGAACTATATCATCTAAGTTAATATAGTATGGGGAAATATATGCATGAAATAAATTGTATCAACTTGGCTGGTATAGTATAAATTTAGATGGATAGAAATATTGAATGAAAGGTATATGGAGAGGTAATTTGGTAATAAACTCAGAGGAGGTAAGATTTATAGTAATGAAGGTATGATATAATATTATTTAAACATATCTCTCAAATTACCATGATCTTATCCCACCCCATTCCTAGTGCAATCCATAGTACACACAATCATGAATATTGATGTACCAATAATCCCGTATAAGCTAAACTATTAGTAAATTGACTTAGATGAAAAATAATAAATATATACTATACCTATAAAAAATGTCATACTTAGGTCATATTTTTTTTTTATTTTTTTAGTATTTTAATTATTTTTGTATTTCTAAAATATTTGAAATTTTGACATATATCGATATAATCAAGAAAGATAAAGTGTTAATTCTAACTATAAGAATGGGAGGGCTATAAATAACATGTAACATATGTTAATGCATAATTTGTACCAAAATGTATGAACATATCAATGTGGAGGAAGTGAAATTAATTAATATTATTATAGTGTATATGTGACATATAATAATATAGATCAATATAGTATGTATAGATAAGAACAAACATGTGACCAATGGGAAATAAATAGTGTATAATCATGTAATATATGTTTATGTTCTCACGTAATCTCAAATTAATCCATAAAATATATAGATAGTCAATATGTATTATTTTTTGGCCAAACTAATCCAAGATTGGAATTCACTCCATAGGTAGGATAAAGCCATAGTTTAGGATTTCATCCTTTCTATATAACCCACTTAGTCCCCTACCTTTTAATCACCAAAGGCTTTAAAATACCCTCCTCAGGGCTCCCCCCTGAGCAATCCCCCATATAGGCTAAAGGAAAAAAGCATCCCAAAATGATCTTCCCCAGAGAAGTCGCTGAAGGCCCTAAGAACAACTCTCAGGAAAAAGTATGAAAGGAAAAATAGATCATTCTAGTGAATGGCCTCACAATCATGAACATGATCATTCTATTTTATTTTCCTATTTTTAGTTTTCATTATACTTTTGTAACTTTTTTTTTTTGGTTTCTCGATCTTATTGATGACTTGTTGATACTCTTATACTACACTCTGATGGTTCCAGGTCCCTATAAAAATTGGATTTTACCTTATCAAATAAAAAAATATGTAGTATTTTTAAATTATCATTCTATAAAGATTGTGCATTTGGATGATGTTATTATAAAATATCTATCATTGTAGGATAAATTCCATAGATGTCCAAATTGATAAAGACAATAAAAAGGTAATGTCTAAGTGAAAAAAATACAATGGATATAAAAATTATCAATGCAATAAATTATGTACACATGTGTGTAAATATATAAGAATATATGGAATAATAATATAAAGAAAATGTCCATCCACTTAGGAATAAGAATTTTGAATATTTGAATTAATCCATATAGGCCACTAAATTCTAATGTTGTAATTATGATAATACATTATTAGGGACACTAAATATTTCATGAGATACATCACATTAATTATATATCATTGAATACATATAAAAAAATCACCATGTGTTGATATTTGTTTATTAATTGTATCATCCTTTATATCATACATTTTAGTTGCCTTTGTTGAATAATTAGAAATTAAAGAAATTAATTCCAATTTATTTTATTTCTCTAAATAATATTCCTTCATTCACATGGTTATATTAATATAATTTAATTCAAATTCAACATATTAATAATTTCTATCAAGTGCAGAACCCATTCTCTTTATCCATGACTTTCTTAGTATTGCATTGTATTGAGCCAAAATAAGGTTAATTTGAAATGTAACATAACATGTCTTGATACAAAGGGATATATTCTAATAAATTGATCCAATGAAACATGTGATTAAGGATACTTAAATTTTTCATTCTCATATTTGAATTATTTGAGAAGTGTCATGATACATGCAGTAATTTCATGAATTTTTGTAATCTAGAGTTTAGTGCATTTCATGCCATATATGTAAGGACTAATAATTAAAGGTTATAGACATGAGGAATTATTTTTATTTCCCCCCTTGGAAACCATTTGTGTGATAATATTATTTTATTTACCTCTTTATTTTGAAATTTACTCTTAGTCAAACCCAATTCCTTAATTTCATATTTCATAAGCATACTTTGTTGTTTAGCTTACGGTTATTTTACAATCTCTTTTTTATAACTTGTCTTATTATAACCTTTCTTATTCCAATTACTTATTTTTTAATTTATAACTTCAATTTTTTTTTTTTTAATCTTGTATTATTATAACCTTTCTTATTCCAATTACTTATTTTGTACTTTATAACTTAATTTTTTTTATAACTTGTCTTACTATAACCTTTCTTATTTCATTATGTAATTGTTATTTAGGTAATTGTTACTTAGAAGATGTAACCATAATTTGATTAAGTTTCTCACTTACAGGATGTTTTATTAAATCTAGTGGTGATTTAATGCATGTATCCTAATCACCACTATTAATAATATTTTGTATTTTTTTTTCAAATAACCAAAAAATATTTATATGATGTCTATGCATTCTAATACATGCACAATAATATTTTTCTTTCTTAATAAGAGAGATAGAAGATAATGTAATAAAATTATTTTGAATCATGTCTCTTAGAGTCTCTCGTGGTTTTTTATTAGCATTATGAAAACTTTTTAAGCCATTAGTTTTATACATGTTCATTTTTGGGCACATAGTTGAGATGAAATCTTACAATACACAAATTCTAAAGTGGAAAGGTAGAAATGCAATTGACACTAGCATACTCAAGATTCTTGGTATATGTAATCTTGATATCCTCAAGTGATGTAATTTTTATACATAAATATTGAATTTTATTTTTTTAACTCTTCTATGAAATTCATCAGAGTTATAATATGATCATGAATGGCCTCACAATCATAAACCCTAGGTAATTATAATTTAATATGCATAAAAATACTATCATTATGGTGTATGGGAGGTGGATGGGAATGAGGAATAACATTTTTATGACTACCTCCATTTTATTATGCATGGTGGGGCACCCTAACTCTTATAGTAGTAACAATGTCAAACACATAATCCAATAAAATCTTGGTCAAAATAATAAGGGAGAAATGGTATCTAGTACAACCTTGATGTCTTGGGGGAGGGGTAACAAAAGGATTCATACATGCCCTTTGGTTCCTAGTGGTAACATGATAAATTCAGGTTAAATATTACAACAATATGAATTGAGGAAGGCTTAAGATTATTCATTATTTATTTCAGCCTTGTTAGTATATAAATATTGTATGCATTGATTTACTTAGTTTTTACATAATTTTAATAGTAAATGAAAAAAAAGGTAATGATTAAAATCATATATTGATTCAAAAATAAAAACTATGTCCATCTATTATAACCATGTGTAATGTGTGAATAAGGGAAAATCATAAATCAAGTCTAAAAATTAAGTAAATCATATTTAAATGTAGAAACTAGACATATTATAATGAAGGATGAAATAATAATGGAAACGTATGATTTATAAATAACAAAGAAAATATATGGGTTCACCAATAAGTTTTATGTAATTTAATATTAGTTAACCCTAAGAAGATAAAACTAAGGAATTAATTCAAATTATATGATATGTTATAATTAAGCACTAATGTAAATGTAAAAAGTTAAATCTAAGTTCTCAATTATACTTTCCATTTATGTAAATTAATAATATGATTAAAAAAATTAGAATTTACTATTCTCGGTATGTGTGATACTGAATGTATAAGTTAGGAAAGGTGGAAAAATAGATTGTGAGTTGATTGAATTAGGAGTTGAGTTTTTGGGCATGCCTAGATGGGTTCCTCAACATTGGATGGTATTGATCGATGTTTTGTTTTAAGTTTGAAATTTATATCTATGTATGTTTTTATTCTCTATTTTAGCATATACTAGTGTAAATTATTGTAAATTTTATCTATAGATAATCTTTGGAAGTTAATTATTCATACAACCCTAAAAACTTGGCTCCTATTTCAAACCCTAGGCCCACTTTCAACACTAGGTTTTGGTTTAAAACATAGGAAATAATATTAGTTGATCTGACCTCAAACACTCCTGAATGAATAGATGATATTTTCCTACATATCCAATATTTTTAAGAAGGAATTCAAGCCACATGTAATTCTCCTCATTAGGTGTATGTGTGTTATAGTTCACATTTAATGAATTTAACCTTTAAACTATCTTTCAATATTTATAAAATGAAAATTTTGGATTTCATTTGAGGTGTTTTAAAATTTAATAAGAATTATTCCTATTATTTTTTCATCAATTATAAATAATATGTTTTTCCTTTAAATGTGCAAGTGTTTGACTATCTTGATAAGGCTTTCTAATCGGGTAATAGGATTACACTTACTTTATATTTATATGGTGATTTTGGGTAATTTTTCATGCCACAAACATATTAAATATACATGATAACCCATAATAATGATTTTAATTTTAAAAGTAACTATTTCTTAGCATGAGATAAGTCATCAAGTTTAGATGAGTCAAAAATCCAAAATTGTCTAAGTTTGATGGTTATGTCCAAAATGTAGGAAAACTAATTTGATGATATGGGGAAATTATGAATATGATTTTGGGTAGACTAGAAAAAAAATAAGGAATTTATATAGTGAATGATATAAAATAGGAAACTTTAGACCCCTTAAAATAATGTGTATGTGAGAGAATGGATAATAAGATCTATATGTTTATGCACAAGTCGTGTAAGATGAAGTTAGGTGAAAACTAGAATTTATAATTACCTAATACTATATTTTAGTCTATAAATAGTTTTATAGGATTATATAATGTACATATATAGACTCAATTGATCCTACATAAATGTATCTAAAAAGTAAAGGTGGATGGGATAATAGATGGATAGATGGAAGGTGTGTTCAATATTCAAATATATGCGAATTATGAAAGTGTGTCAAATAATGTCAAATTTTTTGTTTATAAATATAAAAAGATAAAATTTAGGTGTATACATTATTTTTTTATTTGGCCTGATAGCATAAAATAGGTATACTCCCAATAGTTGTCCATAATGCATGGAATCAAGTATTTCAAGCCTTATTCACTAGTCTCATTTGAGATCAACAACATGATCACAAACAAGTTGCTCATTGATATTTCCACCTTCACTACTCATAAGAGGTTTATATATCTCACTTACCTTAATATTTGAATCCTTTATCCCAACTATGTAAGGTTTTTTGTATCTAAATAAATAATAGCATTATCATGATGTCTAAATGAAATCAATAATGGATTAGACCCAAATATTATTCACAAGAACACCTTACAACACCTTTGAAATCAATTTATTAGCTTTTGTTTGGCCTCTATAGAGGGATGAATCATGTAGACTCCCATAGTCTTTCTAACATTTCTATATACATAATAAAATGGGGTTAATGGTTGTTTGGGGGCATCACCTTTTTAAAGTTTTATGATTGCACCTAATCTATATTTTAATTTTCTCAAGTATGTTTATGTAAGGGGTTTTACCCTAATATAACTTATGAAATTGGAATACATAGACCATACATATGTATTAGGGAGGAAAAATATTTATTTTTACACCATCCTGTTATTTATTTTTATATAAATCTTAGGAAATTAGTGACACATCAAATTTTGGATAACAATTTAATGCATCTACAACTAAAATACAATAGATATAGGTGGAAATATGAACCATTATTACTCTTTAAAAACTATATTAAGAGCACAAATTTCTCTGATAAGGTTGTGAAATTGAATCATGTAAAAAAATTATGTTTTCTCCAACTCAATCCATAGATCAGAATTTTGAGATAGTCCATAAGTCCAAGTCTATTACTTCCAAAGCTTGGGAAGCATTATATGAGAATAAAATTCATTTAAAACTCTTTCACACTCAAATGATAAACATATTTATTGAAATATGGTGGAATAAAAAATATATACAAGCCTGGTGTAAATTTAAACTAAAAATTCAATCAAATATTTTTAGAGCTTAATGAGCTTTTAGGAGATGATGTGTTTGAAAATATGCATGATTAATAAAATTTAGACTCGTATGGAAGTTCATATGAGGTAAATATTTTAAAATTAAATATTGAGGGATGGACACAAAAGGTGTAAACTCATAATTTTGGTAAACAATACTTTTTTAAATACATTATTTTCATGATTCATTACACATATTTGGATCCTTTTTCACACCTTTCCCTTATATGGTTTCCTATATTATTATTGAGAGACTTAATTATTCCTTACCATATGACTTTATATTCACTTTGAGTCAATGATAATACCTGTATTCAATCCATAATGTTTGAGAACTTGTAAATCTACCCAATTTTCCATTGTATGACCTCATATGCTCCCAAAGTGTTGAAAAATTTGTTTTATGGTATTTTGTAGGTTATTTTGATCCATGAGTATGTCCATTTAAATTTTTTATCCTTGATTCTCACCATTTATTATCTTCTTTGGTTTTATTTTGTGTATATTTTCTCTTGTGAATTCTATTTCCAAATCTAGACTTAATCATTCCACACCAATTATTATCATTTAAGTCTCTTATAATCAAAGTATCTAGTGATAATTTACCAAGTATTATCAAGAGGTCTTACCATTTTATTAAGGAATCTACACACTGATTTAATGGTTCCATCATCCATCTTGTGCCATCATCTTGTGCTAAGAGATTATTATGGCAAAGCATATAGCTGAATTTGATTATGAAGGGAGAGGAGGTGAATTCCTTTATCTAATTTGTATTTTTATTCACTCACAAACACTATAAATACATAGATTCATTATTATAAATGTGAAAAATATGTAACTAAATCTCATCAATAAGTTTTTTGGACCAATTAAATTGCACATTTCTAATCAGATTATGACATTATGCTGAATTATATCAAAATAAAAATACAAATAAATGTAAAAATAGTCATAAATTAAATGAAGAAAATATAGGATCCTAATCATCATATATCTATATATCATCCCTAAAAAAATTAAAGACCTAAAATTTATAAAAGAACATAATCATCCAAGATGGGTGAGAATCATGGGTATTCCAATTATTACAAAGTCAAAATCATGGATTAGTTTATTGTGACCATTTTATAAAATCATTTTGTTTGGGGAATGATTTTTAGGTTTTTTTGTTTTACAATTTCAAATTTATTATATATTTTTTATTATTTTAAAATAGTGCATAGTCGAGTCATAAATTGTTATTTCTCTATTAACATAGTTTTTCAAGTTTTGAACATTAAAATATGTATTTAACATTATATCAAATATAAATTCATTACACACACACACACACACACACACACACACACACACACACACACACACACACACACACACACACACACACACACACACACACACACACACACACACACACACACACACACACACACACACACACACACACACTTTTACTTGATTTTGCATATTATAAATACCATTTTGTGTAAAATAATTAAAACATTTTGGTAAGCCCAATCCCAATTATTATCTAAATTAGAGTTGCATAACCCTCTCCCCATAATGTCATATTTTTTGAGTTATATTTTTTTAATGAAACCCTTTCTTTTTTTCCCCTTGTCATTTGGCTTCACTTTATGTCATATCACTAAATATTCAAACCATAATGGGTTTTTTGAATAATCAAGGATAAAAAGGTTTGTCCATGACTTAACCAACCTATAGGTGAGTAATTGCATACATTCAATGTAACTTCATAATAAAAATCACTTATCACAACATTGGTCACTAAAAATTGCATTTCTTGATGGAAATAAATATAAATATGTGGAATTTAACAAGGTCCATGTTCAGTTCTCAAAATAAATTAATTAACTTAGGGCTTTCCAGGTTTATCTCAAGTAGAAAAGTAAGGAAAATTCAAATTGAATCCCATTATTATGGAAAGTTATCCCTTATATTTATTTGGGTGAATAAAGGAAAAATTAACATCCCTAATAGAATATAATTATTATATGACAATATGAGGTTATTTAAGATTTCTCTTATAAAATATAACTTGGTCACAAGATAATTTAACTATAGTCATGTCGGTGTAGACTATTACTTTCCTACTCTTTATCTTACTTAGGTGTTACTTCATTGGATATGTTTATCCCACATTCATGATGATGATGGGTTTATGCCTTACTTACAACTATATTATGGAAGTTAGTCCCACATGCATGGGATGGTTGGGATTCTCCTATATTATACCTATTTGTACATCTCTATTGTAAACTATTTGGTAATGGAATGATAATTGGTTTATTCTTTGTGTGCAATGTTAAAGCTTTCATAAATGTAGTAATGATCTCTCGAAGAGATCTTAACTGAAGAGTTTTGATAACTCTATCATGGTATTAGTGTAGTCTCCAAATTCCATTGCTCAATATGACTTTTCCCATTATTCATCTAGACTCTCATAGGCTATACTCCTCCCAAGGATTTTATAGCCCCTACATTATTGTAGAAGGGCCATACTATTTTATTTTTTGAACTAATCTATCTATTTGATTAGTGGTGGATGTTTGAGTTTGGAATTTTACACTAATATTGAGTAAATATTTGAGTTTGTATTAGTTGTATAAGGTATGTTTTCAAATCTAAAAGTCTTTCATAGACTCTACTACTTATTACTACTAGTTTTTATAATTTGAGGGTTTGAATTTTGTTTTTTTAACCTTTGTCTTGGATATGTAAGGATTATTTTTTGTAGATCTGTGATGAGGATACATAATTTACATCTCTAGCTCATCATCTTTCACCCAAGATCTACATGATGCCTTGATAAAGTTGGTCTTCCCTTGGCATATATCTTGTCAATATACACCCATTTGATCTACTCATAATCGATTCTTACTTCTTATGTCATGCATGCTAACTAGTTACAACCACTCATCAATTTCTATATGTGATTTTCATATATCGACTTACCCAATTTTCATTATGAAGTGAGTGGAAATAGGTAAAATAGAGTGTGGTGGTGGATGATATAATGCCTCTCTCCTAAAACTATAGTATCTATCATGCTTCCCTCAGTTCCTCATCAAATTCATCACCATGCTTTTCTTTTCATGAATATCCTCTTACATGATTGACATCCTCTTGAATCATTGCTTCCTCTTGTTATGCTTGTTGGCCTTCCACCTGCACATTTCACTGGAGTAACTACCTCTTAAGAAATAGTGGGCATGCTACCTTGAAGCTTAATAGTCTTGAAATTGATCAACTTTTTTGATCACTAAATTTTGGTTTTGCTTGATGCCTTCAACCAGTCCATCTACTAACTGTGACCTAAATAAGATATTATTATGGTTCACATCCATTTTTTATAGGGTTATTTGTGAAAAAAAACATTGATTTCACATTGAGGAGGTAATGCAGTTTCCTTTACTCATGAAAATTAGTTATTAAATGCCTCCTTTGGTGGATCTTGATAGTTTCATATATATTTTCCATTTGGTGGATCTCATTAGAATGGTAAAGTGGGTTGAGAAGAGTTGTGAGTCATTTATCCTTGGGTAAGTTACATCCTCTACTCCTCTTTATGGTCACCATGGTTCTCACTTCCTCCCATGGCCTCCACTACTATTATAACCCACTTAGGCTTGCATACTCCTCTCAAAATCTTCTCAATTACCATGCCATCCTTCAAAACTACCTTTGAAAAATATGTGGTTTCGACAAAAAAAAATTGGTCAAGGTTTAGCTTACTTTCTCATTATGTCATTCATGATTGAAAATTTTATTACATTGTAAATATTAGATTTCATGATTGAGCTTTGGTTAAGTGGGGTTTTCATTTTGAGTGGGGGATAACTTTTTTGGTGAAATGATTTTCTTTGGTGGAGTTACAAGGAGATTTTTTTTAATTTTTATTATTAAAAATAATATTCTTAGGGGTACCTTTTTGATTAATTATTTTTTAATCATAAAAATAATAACAAGGAGATGTCATATTATTTTAAAGAGAAAATATCATTCTTTATTTTATCACACTTTTGATCTTATTTGTTGAAGACCATGGGGTGAGGTCCAGTTTAATAGGAGATAAAACCCACTCACATGTAAAATAAAACTTTTCCCCTCTTTCTTTGATTTTTCTCTCTCATTACAAATTTTTGGATTTATTTTTAGCTGTAAATGATGTCTTATTTTCATGATATTTGGCCCATATTGCTCCTTCTTGGACCACATTATACTGGTTATGCCACTATTAACTTTTCACTATTTTGGATGTATTTTTGGCTGAATCTAATGTCCTTTACATGTGATTTGTAGATTATCATTTTTGGATAGTTGATCCTTTTAGGTGTGTTTTAACATACTTGATGGCCTTTTAATCTATTTTCCATACTCTTACATCAGTGCATGACATGTTTTATTCTAGTTTTCATATTGTCACTTTAACACACATGTAGTTTGTGTCATGTCTCCATTAAGGCTCCTTTTTTATCACCTTGCCTTCTTCTATGGAGACATTTTTTTCTCCCTTATTTTTGGAGAAAATCTCATGATTTATGATGACTTCTTCGACAAGTCAAAGGTCTCTTTATTTGGAGCTATTTTGGTGAAGCCCAATGTCTTCCTTGTTTTCATTTTTTATTTCCAGTCTCTCCCATCACCACTAAGGCCATCTTATTAAGATATTTTATCTATATTTTTGATACCACATTTTTGATAGTTAACAGTTTCCCATACCTTGAAGTAGCTATTCTGGTGAATCTCAGTGTCATCTTGTCATCTTTGATAGTTTGATAAAATATTTCAATGTGATATGGATCTATTCTGGTGCATACCATGTCATCTTGTTTGGTGTTTGAGTAGTGGATTCAAACCACTCATACAAACATTTTTCATCCACTCCACCTATTTATAATTATGAGGGAGTGCATACAATTTTTTTGATGCCATTGATTCCAGTTAATAGTAGGGTTTGTGTGGTGTAGATCTTGCTTCTTAGGTGTTGAGTGTACCTTACACCAATCAATACTCTTTTTCACTTTTGACACCACTAATAGTCTTCTTTATTGAATCTATTTTGGTGAAACCCAGTGTCAGTTGTTTTTATGATCAAGTATTGGACTTAGATCACTCATGTAGATTGAATTCTTTTGTGACTTATGAGTTTTTAGTGTATGGACTACTTCAACATCATCATGGGGGGATTTATATATCTCTCTTATTTTTCTCTCTCTTTTAGTGAAGTTTTTCCTATGGGTTTTATCCTTTTCTCCACTTTATGAGATGTATATGTATATTTTGCACTTTTTTGAGTGTTTTCTAGATTAATCCTTTGTACATGGGTATCTTATTTAGGCACTTTTTTTCATAATCCATATGAGTATTTTTCACTTATCTCCATGGCCTTCTTGGTGATTCTTATAGTGACACTAGTGTGTTATCCCCACCAGTGACATTAATGTGGTATCCCCACCAGACTTTATGCTCACTTCTCATCATATTATTGAAAGGTGTTCAAGCAATACTTCATCAATTTTATCACTCTACCTAGTATTTTAGAGTGCATTGTTCATTTTTAGTGATATGACATCCATGTATTCTGAATAGATGAATTGGTATCCAAATAGACACTTGGATTTACATTACATCCTTTATTGTACATGGGTGACTTAACAAGCCTTGTTGTCAAGACCCATCTATTCTACCTACCTAAGTTACACTTAATAGGGGGTGTTGGTGTAGGATATTAATTTCCTACTCTTTAACTTACTTAGGTGTTAATTCATTGGAGATTTTTATCCCACATTCATGATGATGATGGGTTTATGCCTTACTTCCACCTATATTAGGAAATTTAGTCCTACATGCATGGGATGAATGGGATTCTCATACATTCTACCTATTTGTACATCTCTATTATAAAATATTTGGTAATGGGATAATAATTGGTTTACTCTTTATGTGCAGTGATAAATATTTCATAGCTTTAGTAATGATCTCTTGAAGAGATCTTAGCTAAAGAGTTTTGATAGCTATATCATTCCAATAAGAGTAAGTTCAACCTTAGGTCCACTATAAACAATATTCAAATGCTTCATGTTTATATGAAAGTTAATATATATATCTATATTTATAAATTAAATGCAATATACAGGAACACAAAATTCATTTATTTACCACAATGTTCAATTCATATGCAACTTGAAAATAAGAAAATAAATGTAATTTTATTTTTTGATAATTAATATGGAAATTTATTATGAGTTATACAATCAACTTAATTTAATATAATGAAAATATTCAAATGGAATATTAACTAGAGTCTAAAAACCAACATTATAATTCATTAGCCTTATTTATAAAGTATTGCATGAATAATATTATTCTACAAAACTACTAGTATAATCATTGTTTTTTTATTTCCTCTTATTATCAATATTACATAATAATATCATAGTCTTCCATATTACAAAAATAGTTTATCTTTAAAATCTAAATTATTATAAAAGTTACCTCTTTTCCAATTAAGTAACAAATAGTTAGTTTACAAAGAGTTAAGTTTAAAACCTTCATACCATTATATTCATTACCTATATATAAAAACTAATTTATAAACTACTATTTAATTTTACATGGCACAACTCTAAAAAATAATTATTACAAGACTATAAAGTATCTTATATCATGATATTTATATTTATAAATATCTTTCATTTTAATATTGAATAAATTACATCCCTTACACACTACTTTCTTTAGTTTTAAGGTTAATAATATCTTGTCGAAAACTAGTCTCAAGATATCTTGGATTTTTATTTGGTTTCTAATATTAGCAAAACACTATACCTTTTTATGAAATAATTAAGCCTATATTGATTTTTTCTCATATAATTCATGATATGAATAATTTCATATTACCCCAAAGTTTCCAAAAAGAATTTCAATTTGGTCACAAATACACCGACATTAAGTTTAGTTTGTTCCCTGCATTCCAAAACTAGAATTTTATTACCTATGTCAAACTCTACCTCCCATACTTATCTTATTATATTGGTTTTAATTATAAATTTAATATAAATGGAAATATAAATGAAACTATATCTAACACCAGAATATATTAAAACATCTAAGGAAAAACTAAATATTATACCTCAATTTTCTATTAGGGTGGTTTACAAATCCTTTTTTTGATTATCAATTATTACATGTGCTCTAAGGTTGTCAAGATTATTTATTTTTAGCTTAGGTAAATATTTTTTTTAGTGGTTATAAACATATTACCAATATTAAATAGTTCATTTTGGATGAAAATTTATTGAATTAAGACTAGTTATTGGTTCACATTGATTAGCCTAATGTTATTATTTTGAACATTACTAGGAGATAGAAAAAATTGAGATTTTGAACCTATATTATAATTATAAAATATATTATAATTATTTATATTTTAAAAAACACACATTTTTAGGTCCATCCTCTTGAATTTTTTCCAATAAGAGAGATAGAGGGTTTATGATTGGATTCCATCCCATTAATTTTAAATTCTTATCTAGATTTTAAGTGAGACTTATATTTATTCTCAGTTTGAAGTGTAGATTAAATTAATGTGATTTTTTTTATAAGTTATTTATGTTCACATCATGCATGTTATTTATGCTCACATAATGTGTTAATACCTCATGTAAGACCAATTATAAATTAGTGACATTTATCTCCTTATCATGCATATAATTGACATAATGTAAGAGGCTAAGGATCTTGTTCTCATATTTGGTTATAGTCAGAGTGATTTGTTTTAGTATTTTAAAATCAAAAGTATTTTTATATTTTTAATTTTAATTTAAATACCTTCACATAAATATTCTCTCAAAGTTTTTCCATTTGATATTTAGATGCTCATACCCCTTGAGAGCATAAAATGATTCCACCACAAGGAAATAAAACCTAAAAAATAATAGGATCCAATATGAGATTTAACATTGGTCATTATAATATGCAAGATAAAATATTTATATAGGTTCAAAATCCATGCTTCAAAAATATCATTAGATTCTCCTCTAACATTGATAGGAGGTGGAAGTTTCTTGAGTTCTTTGATAATAATATCAAATACAACTTGGAGTTTAAGAAGATAATATTCCACTTACATAAATTTTTTCTACATCCAGTTTTTTTTATGACCTTCCATAACATCCATCAAATTTATTGAGTTTATATCATTCCATAGATGATGGTAAGAACCCCAAGAATACCAGCTATAATCTCATCATTTTCCAATAGTGGATTAGTATTAGCACTAACATTTTAATCAATACCATTTTTTTTAGAATTTCCATTAACAAGAGGGGGTCCTTACATTTTGATATTCTTATTGAGATTTTTTCCAATTAAATTTTATTTTCCAAGATTGTTTTAACCCTCACCTCTTTTAGTCCATGTTCTCACCATACTTAGATACACAATTAAACATTATAAAGAAAAAAATCCCCAAGGATCCCTAGGGTAGGAACTTGTGTTTTTATACCACTATCATATCCCCAAAAATTTAAACCATAATTTTTTTTGAATAATCAAGTGCAATTAATGAATTTTATTTCCCTCTTATTAGTGATAGTGCTTATATCAAACAATGTATGGTGATTTTATATGATTTAAATGTTATAATAATATGAAATAGATAGAGAATGAAATGGTTCTATTCCACTTCCTTCCTATCAAATTCAAGTTGGGGTTATTAGAAACATCCATCCTAATATTCCTCCCATTCCTAATAGGATTATAATATAATCACCTAAAAATTATAATATTATTGATTAACTTCATAATCCTCATGGAAATATTTATATTTTAGATATTCTTAATTGGTCAAACATTTATAATGATATATATTTTTGAGGCCTTATGAGATTTTACTTTTTCACATGATACTTAACTTGCTTACTTTTATATAAAAAAATAACAAATTGATAGATAATGATAAGTTTGTCTCTTTTGAATCAAATGACTTGATTCCACAATAAATTATAGACCAACATTACCTTTTACATTCAATTTATCATCAATAAAAATGAAATCAAATAGGAACTCATAGACAATGTTTCAACATTAAATATTTATAGTGAAGCCTTTCTTAAATCATTTGGAATTGGTAATCACTCTATTATGATTTTATAAATGATTTTAAAAGGGTTTGATAATAAATCAATGAGATATTTAATAAAAATTGCATTTAACATATTCATTGAATCTAAAACTTTACTTACACAATGTCAAGTGATATCTAATTATGTGTGTTATAGTCCTTTACTTGGTAGACTATGGATTAATGTTATTTATGTGCTTACCTCTACATTACATATTTGATTTAAAAAAATCACGAGGGGGTCAAACACACCTTTATTAACATTTTTTCAAATTAATTTTATAAATAAGTATAAAACTATGGATATTCAAATTATATAAAGTATGTCTACATTATACATGTTTGAATGTAAAATTAGTTATTAAATTTATCTTTACATTTATATAAATTACCAACAAGAATAGGGTAATTAACCTTTTACTATTTTTTATTGGTATAAAGGACTAAACTAGAACTAGAGTCTCTCACATCTATAAACTGATTGTCTAGACCTTCCTAGAAGAATTAAGTAGTAGCTAGATGGATATGGAAAACTAAATACATATAATATTTTCAAAAAATATCCCTATAAGATGTGATGGACTATTTTGACATATATAACTATGCCTACTTCTAAACCATTGTTTTTTAAAATATCAAAGGCTCATTCCTATCTATAAGTCCAAAACTATGTGTCCTTATTAAAACCCTAGCTCCACTTTTAATATTAATTTTACTTAAAAATGGAATGTAAATTTTGGGTTGATTTGACCCCAACCACCACCCACTGAGTGTTTGAGTATTGCATACATTTATAATACTTTGAAGAGGACTTAAACTACATATATTTCTACAGATTAAATGTACATGTGCAATAATGATCTTATAGTATGGATGAAACCTATAACTTAGATTTTAACACTTGAAACTGTTGTATCCAACATGCCTCTCTTCTCTAAGGAGAAACGGGAACCCACTTTTTTCAAGATTTGGGCCTTGATTGTTGAGCCTCTCTTATATATGTTTGTGAAAATTTTGGGAATGATTGATTATTAATATTCATACTTTTGGAAATGGACATGGTATTCATGTGTTATTTTATGGACTAACTTCACTAATGCCTTTTGAGAGTTTTGAATATGCAGATTTTTGAGACTTAGGAAGTTTGGAGGAATTTATTTGAGGATTTTACTCATCAAGATTTTTTTTCAAACATTTTATTTGATAGGTTTGGTTCTTGGGTTCTATGTTTCATTATTTTGTCCCATAAATTTTTAGGGTTTGCATTTTCAACACATTTTTTAATTTAGATTTTAGATCTTTTGAGCTTTTATTCTATATGAATTTGTTCTTCAGGTTTTTTGTGTTGAACATTTTATCCAAAATAATTTCCCTAAAATAATTCATTCTTATGAGAATTTTTCATTGGACATTTTGTTTGAAATAATTTCCTTAAATCATCTTGCCTTTATCAAAACTTTTGACCAAGACATTTTATTTGATGGATTTTAAGAGATTTATATACATGTTGTGGGCTTTGTGTCACGGGCATTTTGTTTGATATAAATAGGTCTTTAGGATTTTTTTTTGTGGGTCTTTTATAAATATTAGTCCCCAACATAAAACTTGAATACCTGATTATTGAGAATAATATAAGGAATTTTTATACTTAGCCAAATAAAAATGTTTCTTAATAGTATATGCTAAAGTCCCCTACCAATACTAACTAACAACATTTGAACTATATAGGAATATAAAAGAAGTGAATGTTGGGAATTTATATTGCATGAACTGATATTAAATGAAAAATATTATATATGTGATACATAACCATTGAATTTGTCATTTCATTCAAATAAACTTGCATTCAAAGTCTACTATTCTTTTACATCATGAAAGAGCCCTAACTACTATCTTGAGAGCACTGTGTAATGAATCAATCACTAGATTGGGAGCATGAATTGATCATACAACACATATCATGAATAATTATATTAAAAGAAAAAAAATGGTATCTTCATATAGGACATTTCAAGGATCCAATTTATCATCCTTCTACTCAATCAAGGATTCCATATAAATTACTAATATAGTATTTGACATTATGATTTTTGAAAATTGATATGCAAATTATTTAAAGGTATGGGATGTTATTATACATACATACATACATACATACATACACATACACACACACACACACACACACACACACACACACACACACACACACACACACACACACACACACACACACACACACACACACACACACACACACACACACACACATATACACATACATACATACATACATACATACATACATATATATATATATATATATATATATATATATATATATATATATATATATATATATATATACATACATACATACATACATACATACATACATACATACATACATATATATATATATATATATATATATATACACACACACACACACACATACTTACACACACACACACACACACACACACACTACATACATACATACATACATACATACATACATACATACATACATACATACATACATACATACATACATATATATATATATATATATATATATACACACACACACACACACACACACATACATACATACATACATATATTATCAATAGACGTAGACAATATCAATAGGACTGCCAAGCTAGAGGTGTGTTTATTTCTCTACATGTATCATATGTACTCTTAGTGTTTAAATAAAACTTCTCATTTTATAATTTAGTAAATTCAAATCATGAGTTATAGGTTGTGATAATTGGATTATATTTGATGAAATAGAGGTAGAGTGAGCAAACTATTCTACAATATTTATATTGATTGGTGGTTGGGAGCCACCATGGTTTGGTTAACAAAATCTATGCAAAGTATGAAGTATCTATGCTATTATTAGTGAATTATGATCAAACTATAAATTAAAGATTAATATAAATGAATATTTATAATGGGGATTAAACTAGTGTGATCTGGTTTAAAAAGAAGTAAAAAGGAAAGGTATGGCAGAAATAAAGTATGTGATTATTGATCTTTGTATCAAACATCATGACAAGGCTTAAATTTTAACTAAAAATGCATTTAACCAATGTATAATGTAAAATAGAATATGCTAAAATCGCAATACACACCAAGAAAGTATCTAAGGATAATATGAAGAAATATAAGTAAGAACTAATTTTGCTTTAAAGATCTACTACTGCAATCAAATAACATTTGCACATCTTTATGCAAAGTAAATAATATGAAATAAATTCAAAGAAATTCAACTAATATAGTGTTGGCCTAAATTAAAAACCCTATATTAAAGATACACATCCATAATTCTTAAAAAACTTTCATATCTAACACCTAGAATAGACAATTGAGAGAGAAGCCATGATTAAAATTCACACAAACAATAGAGACAAAGTTTACAATATTCCCTACTTGTATTAAATTGCTCCAAAAGTTACAAAGTAGCTTTATCTCTTATAAATCTCCCCCTTTTTACAATAGACAATGATACTTTTATAGAATATAAGGAAGCATGCCAGTCATTTCCATCAAATAACAAGTGTATAAAGTAAAGACAACTATCCTTTTTACAAAGTCTCTATAATACACTAGAGTTTTCCAAATGACCTGACCTTTAGGCAAATGCGCTAGAAAATTTACACATGAATTTAAAAGAGAATATTCTATTTTTTAAATATTACAAAATTCATATGAAATGAAATATTTATAACTAACTATTGGGCTTTGTGTTGATGCAGCCTCTTGTTTTTGTTGAAGGATCTTTAGTTTGTAGTGTTGGTCATTGATAAACTAAAGATCACTTACTGGTTTTAAGAAAATATCCTATCCATGGTATTCTAAGTATTTATTATCCTTTTCAACCTTTTCCATATTTTGTTTGATGCCCCTGACATCTCCTATTTTCTCATTAGAGGAGATGTGTAGACCCATGAATTTTGTATTACCTTCAATTATTTGGTTTTCTCCTTGTTTTCATACTTCTTGCTTGAATTGCAAGGTCCTTTATTTTAACTCTCCATCTCTTATGAGACCCAGTGGGTTGGGGGTTATGGGATTTTTGATCAAGATGTCTAGGATATGAGACCTTTCCCCTTTTAGTTTCTTGAAGTCTTTAATAAGGTTTTCCATACCCTTGGACTAGATATCTAGGGCCTCAATTTTATCAACCAATATGGTCATGGCCATATTTAAATGTGGCTTACTAATAGTTTTAAAACTTGGGACTAGATTCTTAGATAGGGCCTTAATCAGTTACCTTGCTTGAAATATTTTAACCTACCATTGGTCAACTTAGCTTGTTGCTTTATAAATTTACATCCCTATTTCCTTTTGTCTTGTTTTAGCTATTTTTAAAGAGTTGAATAGTCCTACCATGATGTCTTCAAATTTCTTAAACCTATCTTCATGAATTTATAACACAACAACCTATTTTAAATTCTTGTTTTATTGTAGTAGACCCTTGATCATTATTTACAATTGATCATTTTGAGCCTAGGATACTTCAAGGATCTTTTCTTCAAATTTACTATCTTGTCCTAGATTTTGTCTAACTACTAGAGTTAAACTAAAAAATGGTTAAACCTTTTGGAAGGTGAACTCT
Source organism: Torreya grandis (assembly GCA_037957365.1). Taxonomy (NCBI): domain Eukaryota; kingdom Viridiplantae; phylum Streptophyta; class Pinopsida; order Cupressales; family Taxaceae; genus Torreya; species Torreya grandis. Next base: position 1,772,671 of record JARHVA010001287.1, on the reverse strand, counting down.
TCACCTCCTACCATATCCATTTTATCAATCACTCATTCCATGCTATTAGATTATGGATTAAACCTAACTCTTACTAATGATTTAGTCACTTTTGGAGTAGGTATCTCAACTTGTGCCTCACTTAAATTTCTAGGTGTATCCATTTGAGTACCACCTAACCCCTTAGGGGAAGTCATCTTTCTCTCTTTCTCTCATTACTGTAGCTCTATAATCTAAGGTTTGAGTTCCTCATGAACATGAATGTCTACTAAATTTTTGATTGCCTAATGGTGGTGCATGGTTGGTATATTTTTCAACTTTCCACATAGAAACCACTCAGGAGTAATTAGTCCATGAATTGGGTTCTCATCACTAAAGATATTAACCTCACTTAATGGATGAGTGATGGTTAGTCTTGGTCTCTTTGGCCCTACAAAGACCAGTGTCAATTCAACCTTTCTCTTCTATGGGGGAGCGATAGGAACTAGGTCTAATGCTATCTCCTTTCCTTTATCCTTTTTTGCCTGTGATTTCTCCTTAATTTAGGGATAAGGTTCTTCTAATTATTCCCCTTCTTCATCTAACCCATAGGAGCTATCCAATGTTTGTATTGAATCTTCCAATGTTTCATCTAGATCAAATATAATTATGTATATATATTCAATAGGAGACTTTGGTCTTTTAGGCTAGGTTGAAGATGATGGCCCTTCACCAGGTTTACTTTCCTCAGGCCTCTATTTAATTTTCACTTCAAGTTTTTATGTAAATTATGTCTTGGGTTGTTATGTTTCTATATGTTGTTGTGTTGGAGGAGGTCTATAAGATTGAGCCCCCAATAGGTGGTATTGCCTCAGACCAAGTTTCCAAATGTTATCATTTCCCTTTTGATCTCTCATCAACCTTGCTTTTGGTTTGATGTTGAGTTTTTTCAACCATGTTAGGACTTCATATAATGATGAATATTTTGTGTACATACAGTCATAAGCACCTAGGTGATGCTCATAAGGCACATTTATTTATTTGGCCTAAAAATTCTTTGTGACCTTATCATTTGGGTCCCATTTCCTTAAGTAATCATGTTGTAATTTGAAAGATGTTATATGCCTAACAACATCTTCAATGTTGTTCTAATATTGGAAGATGGTCCTGCTAATAGCCAAGGGTGTAATATGTAGTAATCCTTTCTTTTTCTCTCTACAAACACCATGTATACCATTATATATTTGAAATACAACTTCCTACTCAGCTAATTTATTTAGAACATGGACTGATGACCTTAATGGAGTGTATTATGTTCCCTCAATTTGGATGACTATGTAGTCCAAGTAAAACCATATGTCCCCAATAGATTCAATGGATTTATTTTCCAATGGGTTGATCCTTGGCAAAGGGTTCCCTATTATGGCCTCAATCAAATGAGGATAGATGAACTCACATATAAAATGAATATGGTCTCTATATTTTAATATATGTAGCTTAGAGTAAAATTGGGACACTATTTGTTTCCTCTTAAGAGACCATCCCCTAAAGTTAGGGATCTCAATTATGGAAAGTAGGCCATCTAGGAGGTAAGACATCATATAGAATTCTCTCCTAGTCCCTTTCTTGACTATGAAGATCTATCTACATAAGCATGTGTTGATAATTTCACCAATAGTAGTTATCCCCTTTTCAATCATATAATAGACCAGCGGCATCCATATGCTATCAACATAAGTCATTGTGGGGATTACACATAGTCTATTCATTAGGGTCATTATTACTTTAATTCCAGGTTGAAACTTGTTGATGGGAATGTTCCCACTAGGGTTAGAAAACACATGGTTTCTAGAATACAGCCATGGTGCCAGGACAGTTTGAGGTTATTTTCCTTAGCCCATTTAATGAGTGTGGGTACATTTATCGATGGCCTAGGAATATTTTAGTAGTTATCAAATGTAATGGGGGACACATAGGCAATGCATTTATGAGTACATTCATTAATTAAAATTCCTTTTTAAATTTTACATTATTTAAAAATAGGGAAAAAGACATCTATATAGTGAAGTACCTCTAGTTTATCTATTTCATGGTAAAGACTTGTCATTTATGTTATAACTAGGTCATAATACCTTATCTCGAAGGATGCAATATTCTCATCTTCTTTGGTTATGGGTTGCAATTTCTCAATTTTCTAAAAGATCTTGGACCAATTATTTTCTCTAGTGTTCAAGGATACAGTGTCGAGTAATGTGTCTTTAAAGACCCTTCTTTCTAAGTATGTGGTCAAATATAGCTCAGTGTCCTCTCTATGTTGCTTTCAAGCTATAATGATTGTGAGTTTTGAAAATTGCTCACTAGTGGTCTACAAATTGTCTCTGGATTAGTTTACACTTTCTTAGATAATAATTAGGTTCTTTCTGGTTCAACTATGGTTAATACAAGATCAAATTATGGATTTAAGTAGAGGTTAAGGATTTTTTATAGCTTTAATGGCAATAGTTTACTTTTACCTAAATAAATCTGTGCCTTGGATTTTATTTAGACCTTTGCATTTATACGTTTGCTTTTTCGAGCCTAAAAAATCTCTAGTTTTGTCATCTTGTGCCCATGTGGTGTCCATGTAACATCTTGCTAGTAGCTTTCATGGTACTTTTCATAATGCTTATAAAGAATTAGCCATTACCTTTTAAAATATGACTTTTATTTTGGACCATCTGATCTTTATACATGGATCGATGTAGACCATTGATCTCAATCCTAGGACTTGCATGCTATTGGTCTTTGTCTGTATTGATCTTCATGGTTTTACCACTTGGTAGTTCTACAATCCTTCAAAGCTTTGCATATCACTAGTCTATGCATTAATGTGCTTTTTCCATGTGGTAGTCTTGTACTTTCCCAAAGTTTTGTTGAAAAGTCCATCCTAGTTTTATGTCATCTAATCTTTCTTACTCAATGATACACATGTCATGGATCCTATAAATATACACAAATTTTAATTAGTATCAGGACATATAAAGAACTTAGGATAAACACTTTAGGTTATAGTTCTATTTTGTGTTAATAAAAATGAAATGAAATTTAGACCAAAGTTTTTTCTAAGTTTATAACACATTAAAAAGGGACCCTAAATAACAAAAGGATCTAATGTAAGGTTTTAACCTAGGGTTTTACCATGTTAATAAACATGATAAAACTTTAGATAAAAAATTCTAAGCTAAGTTTTATGGTAATGGTACCTTTCATTAAACTAAACCCATTAGGCTCAAAAGACCATAGGACATATATATACTAAGGTTTGGGTCAATGTTTAAAAACATGACTAGATTTTAAAATGATATTAAAGCTTAACCTATGCAAACCTAAACCTAGTTATAAGGATCTTGAGTCTAGACATGGCCTTAAATAAACTAGATTAATCTATCAAAGATCAATTTTGACATTGAGATACAATTCTTAAGTGCATTTATCTTCTGAGTGAAATTGGATCTTGAGATAAATTTAAATGGTCTCATAGACATCAATAATAGCCTCGTAAGTGTCAATAACATTTTCATGAATGTCAAAATTAATATCTAATAACTTTTCATATAGGGATAAAATTTGACAGCGTTATGAATATCAATGATGTCCTCACAGTCATCAAGTCATGGGTGTGAGAGCATCAAATTTATGTCCTAAATGTAGTTGGTCCCATAGAATCTTGGGTTTAATATGCTCTATCATATTATCTCCTATGATTAATCATAAATAGTAGATAATGATTCAAATAGATGTGTGTTATTGGTCCTTGTAGTCATAAATTAGATCTAGTTAGCTCATGGTTATATATAAAAATTAGACTAAGGTATAAGCCAAAGTATATGAAACATAATAAAATGATGACCCCTTAAATAATTAACAAATCATAATGCAAGATCTTATCTCAAGGTCCTTTTGATATTGAGTTCAAATGTGGTAATACCACATGGAAAATCTATGGGGCTCCTAAGCTTTGAATCTATTGAACTTGTGAAGAGTCCGTAGAATGTTGATCTTTGTATGGGCTACCATGATCCATTGATTATGATCTAAGTAATTGAGTGAGATTGGCTCGATAGATCAAATCCTTTTTATGAGGTCTCTTTCACTCTATCCAATCAATGTTGCTCAGTAAAGCATGAACCATCAATCTTGTGAAGAAGAAAGATATTTAAGTTAGAGATCGAGACAATGTAAAAACTTAGTCTAAAGTCTTAGGGCTAAGGTCTCATTTATGTTTAAAAACATGAATGGGGCCTTATGACCAAGATATTAGGCTAAGTACTAAGAGGGACCATGAAACATAAAGTGAGGCTGAGGTAGGAAAGTAAACAACCCTACAAACATAAAAGTTAGACCCAGTTTTAAAACCAAAGGGAATAAAGGAGGGGAAAATATAAAGGAACCAATCATGATTTTTATGCTAGGGCTTGGTTGTGTTTAAAGAAACACAATTAAGTTTTAGCATAAAAATTAAAATTCATTGAATTTTTTAAAGTTCTCTCACCAATTTTCCCCCTCAAAATTTGGATTTAAACTAAAGGATCTAAGTAAGGATTTTTAATGGAGGGTTTCAAGGCATTTAAAACATGGATTTAATCTTGGGTTCCTATTGACCAAAGGCTAGTAAAATCCTGAATAAGGATTAATATATAAATATCAAGTGTAATCCACTCAATGAGGGTCCCATGAAACCTATAACTGAAGCATGAAGATCCACACTATTAAAATATTAGGCAAAGTTAAAGTAGGATCATGAACAAATAGGCCACCCTTATTAGGCATGGATGATCTTCAAATACAAATAATCTAAAAAAACATGTCAATTTTTTAGTGTTAAGTTTCATAGTTGCACAAGGGTCCCTATTTTTTAGAAATGGGGGTATGTTGGCCTTAATAAATGGTGATTTTTATGGGAAACATATCAATATGTTAGAACTTAGAGATTTTGGTTCAGACAAATAACTAGGTTACTTATTCCACTTGACTAATGCCATTATTAAGGTCAGTTCATGGTTGAAACAAACCTTACATCTAAAAAATTAGGATTAAACATCAAAACATAGACATGTTATGTGTGTTATTTTATTCCACTTAATATTTTCCATGTGATTCAGGGGACAATTTCCAAGTTTCAAGTCTTTAATCATTAACCTTGACTTGGAGCATGTTTGGATACTCATCAAGCATTATGTTCTTAGTTTAGGGAAGGGTTGGGAATTGATATGCTACCATACAAGAATACATATCCCTGATACATATGCATTTGGCTTCACTCACAACCTTGTTCCACTACCAGCTAGGTATCCATAGCCCTGGTGGAGATTAACAGAATCACCTTTTGTTTGAAAAGCTTTTGATTTTGCAATAATATCTTTTTTTGTATTTTTAGATCTTTTGGGCTTTCCAACAAAGGTTTGGAACCAAGATAGATAGGTTTAAGGATTTGGTGAAGTGTTTGATTTTTAGACAATCACCTATGGTTGTAACCTTTGTCCTAATCAAGGATATTTGTTAAGTGTAAACATGATTGTGCCTTAATAGTTTAAACTTTCATTCTACATGTACAATTCTTCTTAAAACCAATTTTAGATCAAAATAATGTCTAAGTCCTTATGGAATAGTTAACCTAATCACCAGTCCTTACTAGTTTCTTTAAATTATAACATCAAGATCATATTTCAAACCCATGGACATCACATGCTTAAGATCCATACCTACATTTCTAAAATTATGGAGTTCTTTGATAAATCAAGTGAACTTTGAGCTGAGGGTTGTCTAAAATAACTTATTAGAAGTAAGAAACAAAGTAACATAAAGCAAACACACAATAAAAAGTAATAAAATAGGAAACAAAGGAAACGAAAACAAATATATAAAAACTTATACACAAACAAGGGACAAGAAAGAAAAGGATATAAGGGAACAAGCCTACCTACACTACTTGTAACCATCCTGATAGATTTACTCCATGAAGATCCTAGGTGGAGTAGACAAAAAGTAATGTTTGAGATATTACCCATTGGTGGGTAATGTGAACTCTGCTCCTTGTAGATCTTTCAATTTGAAGATGTTATCTCCAAGTGTTTCTAAAATTTTATAGGAGCCAATCCATAGAGGTGTGAATTTACCATGTTTGCCCTTGGGCTTTGATACCTTATCCCAAAGAAGAACTAAGTCTCCCTACCTAAACACTTTGACCTTTGATCACTTATCAAACCACCTTTTCATTGTGGTCTGGTTCCTACTAAAGTTATCAAAAGCTTCTTCTCAAGCATCCTTCATCTGCACTATGTCAAGTAGCCTTGAGTTTGCAAATTCTTGGTCTTCCTCCATATACTCTTACATAAAATTGTAAGTTGGTAGCTTAAGTGTGATGGGGAATATGGGTTATTGTCCATATACCAATAATAATGGAGATGATTTAAAGGCCTATTTGACTCTTGTTCTATCTTCCTAAAAGGCATATTTGAGGAGCTTATGCCATGTTCTAGGTTTGTCTATAACATACTTCTTAATTGCTTTCATCAAGTTCTTGTTCATTGATTTAGACACTCCATTATCTTGAGGGTAATGGTTGGATGAGAAATTGAGGATAATAAAATTATCATATGCCCATTCTACCATTTCTATGGATATGAATGCAGACCCATTATCACATACTAAAGAGATTGGAGTCTTAAATTTGGTGTATATGTTTTCTTCTAAAAACTTGATCACTTATTCAATTTTGCACTATTTTATAGTTACTACTTTAGTCCATCTAGTGTAATAGTTATTATATATTAGAACATATTTGTGACCTTATTATGAGTTAAGATTTATGACTCCAATGAAATCCATCCCCTACTAGGTGAAAGGTTTGTCAATCATGACTAGTTGTAAAGGCATAGATACCTTTGGCTCTTTTATATTAAAAATATAGAATGAATGACATTCCTTTACATGCTTATGAACATCTTTAAATATGGTGGTCCAATAGTAGCCAACCTTGAGGATCCTATGAGTTGTCATTTTAGAAGGATGTCCACTTCCCACCTTTTCATGAAATGTGCTCATGATCTTGAATGCTTCTTCCTTGGATACACATTTGAATTATACACCTTCAAAGTTCTTTCAGTATAGGATTCAATTCTTAATCAGATAGTGAGTTGATTTATGCCTTATGGTGATTTTCTGCTCCCTAGTTAGTCTTGAAAGACAAGTACCATTAATTAGTAAGTGAATGATGGGATCATACCAGTTATTAGGTTGAAATTCTATTGATCAACCTACATAATATTTAGTTTGGGGCTAGGATTGGTAATAATTTGAATTAAACCTTGACACCTTACCAATTTTATAGTCTTCAACTCTATTTCATATTCTTGAAGAATAGACATCCACTTACCTCTTCGATCTCCACATTCACATTGGATTAACATTAACTTAGTGGTCAAGTCTGGTAAAATGACATGTACTTTATTCCTAAGAATGTAGTGCCTAAATTTCTTGACAAATTTAACTAATGCAAAAGCTTGTTTAACAATTAAAGGACAATTTAACTCAACATTTTTCAAGTTAGTGCTCATGAAATCAATTAGATGGTCACACCCATCTATATCTTGAGTTAAAAAAATAAAAGTGTGATCAAATGTATGAGAGTAAAGGAAAAAATCTTTTCAAAAGTCTAGACTTATCAAGACTGGGGCTTAACTAATTGCCTTTTTGATGTCCCCAAAGGCCTTCTTTGATTCCTCATTCCATGAGACTTTAACATCCTTCTTCAACATATCATTTAATGGTTTGAAAATTTCTACCAAGCTAAAAATGAATTTTTTCATAGTTTATTTTGACAAAAAATGATTTCAATTCTTTTCTAATATTGAGAGGTTCTATATTTGATATAGCTTCTATTATTTTAAGATATATAGAAATTCCATCTTTAGTAATAACATGGCCTAACAACTTTCCCTCAGTGACATAGAAAATGCTTTTATTGGGGTTAAGGGAAATTCCATACCTTTTACACCTTTTAAATACCTATTGTAAATGCATGAAATGGTCCTCCCTATTTTTAGAGAAAATAGTTAGATCATCCATGTAAATTATGATGCATTTACCAATCAAACCTTAGAAGGCATGGTCTATGGATCTCTAGAATGTAGTTCTTATATTGATTAGCCCAAAATGCATTATCTTATAGGAAAAGCTACCCTACTTGGTTTTAAATGTTGTCTTCATTATTTATTAGCACCTAATTGTATCCTAAAAAACCACCAAGGAATGACATCATGGCAGAACTAGAAACAATTTGTATTACTTGGTCAAGAAATGGAAGAGGATAATTATCATTTTTAGATGCCTTATTTAGATTCTTAAAATCAATAAACAATCTAATTTCACCATTATTTTTCCTAACTGGTACTAAATTAACAATCCAAGTAGAGTGTCTAATGGGAAATACAATTCTAACATCCAACAATTTCTTGACTTCTTTAAAAATCATGGGTTCTAAAATATGCTTTATAGTTCTTTACTTTTGCCTGAAAGGTTTTCAATTCTCTTTGAAAGGTATGGTATGAATGATGACCCATGGATCAAAAATATTCAAGTTATCATATGACCAAGATATTACATCTTTGTACTTTATTAACAGTTCCTTGGCTCTTTTGTTTTCAACACTTATATAGGATTTTCCAATGTTGACCAACTGAGGTTGATCTTGAGGTCTAAGATTAACTGCATTGTAATCCTTCCCATTTACTTTGGGAATATTAGAGGCTTTAGCTAGTTTATCCTAATCAAACAACCTTTCTAAGGCAATCATTCCCTTAGAGATCTTCTTGTCATTTAATTGAATGACTTTGCCATTAAATTTATCTTTGAGGGTGTTTTCATCAGCCTCAGCTATGACCTAATCCTCAAGTTCTCATGAGTTGGTCATGAAGTTCAAGATTTTTTGGTCATCATTAAAGAATTATAGATAGTTTATATTCTCTAGGATAGAAGGACAAGGTATCAACTTGATGCTAAAGTTTGGTGAGTCCTAGTCAGGAAAGAGATTAGATGCAATAGAGGCTAGCTGATCACCATCTTTATTTTTCTCTGTAGGGATGGAAACATTATTGAAATCATTAAAAGACTCAAATAAATCCTAGCCATTAAATTTTTACCTCTTAAGGTATGATAATTTGCACTGATACTTACTCCTTACCTAATTGACTACTAGTTTTGAGTTACCATAAACTAGTAGTTCCTTGACTTTATTTTTGATGGCAAATTATAGTCCTAGAATGAGAGACTCATACTCTACAAGATTATTGGTACATATAAACTAGAATCTGTAAGAATCATGATATTTCTTACCAATAGGGTTAGTTATAACATTGCCTACCCTAGACCCATATTTACACATGGCACCATCAAAATGCATCTTCCACAATCTAGGAATGATATGGGAAGGTTTCAAATCACCTACCTTTGTAGTTTCAAGAGTGAAGAGCCCTAAATCAAAGTCAATTATGTTGACTCTTTTATTCATTGCATTGTATTTAATGATCATATGTTTCATTATATGCTCTCTTTCAACTCTAATCTATTTTATAAATCTTTTCTAAGGTAACCAAAAATGTGAACAGTCTATATACATATATCCATTTAAATATTTTATCCATTATCTACTTAAAATTAGTCTATAGGCATCAAGAATATCCACCACTTGGATGCCTATGAATTGTTAGATTGTTGGCTCAAAATCTAGTTGTATGTGAACATTTAATAATTCCCCAATCACTTTGACCCTAGAATTATCTAATTAAGTTATAACCCTATCAAATTGGTCAAACCAAGTTGTTTAAAAATACTTGTAGGCATGATATTTTTATAGGTACTAGAATCCAATAAATAATTATGCAAGTTCTTACCAAAGATTCTAATTGTAAGTAGGAAGGGTGGAGATTTTGTCTTAGCTTTGTATATAGTAAGATTGGCATTATCAACTTTGGGTGGCTTTCTAGGTTTTTTAGATAAGGAATCTAACAATAGTTCCCTTTGTTCAGTGATATAAATCAATTCATGCAAAGTTATGTGAGCTTTGATTTTATTCATATCCTTCACAATATTATAACCAATCCTATTTGAAGAATTAGAAACATCAGCACTATGTTTTGAAGTACTTACCTTTAGAGGCTCTAGGTTATTATCTAAATTAGTATCATGGGGTACCAAAGTTGTTTGGAAGAGTTGAAGTAGTCAAGGGCTTATTATGATCCCTATTCCTTAGAGGAAATGTATTTTTTAGGAACTGCTACAAAGCTTAGATTTATTTAGGAACATCATCATGTTCATTATCTTCTTAGAAGGGGAAGTCGAATGTTTTTTACATGAAATCCTAGTTAGATGATTTAGAAGATCTTGATGTACCTTCACCATTGTCCTTGTTAGGCACTACCTTAAAAGTGTCCAACTCTTCCTAAAATGCTTTAAAAGTTTTACATAACTCAATGCAATCAATTTCTACATGCTTAGTAGTACAATGAACTCTACAATAATCAGGTAAAGAAATATTAATAAGGTTTATATCCATTATTTTATTATTAAAAGATGATTATTATTCTTATTATTATGAAATCTATTGTTATAAAACATATTATTGGGTCTATTAAACCTTTGGAAGGATAAGTTTCTACTAGAACTTTCTCCAATATTGCCAACTTGATTTTGCAATTAAAGGAAATTAGTATTAAGCTTTTGTATCATTTTTAATAGAGTCATTATCACTCTTGAGAGTTTTAGGGCTATGAACTTGGTTAGCATTGGAGGTTGGTACTAATGATTTTTGATCATTTAGACTAAATCTAGTTGTAGGATGATTTAATAATCTTAAGTTCTGGTTAGGGGTAGCATGGTTCAAGGGTAACTAGTTCAACGTTGGGATCTAATTCAGGGCTAGCCTATTTTGATTACTTTTAGAAAATATATTCAAAGTGGGCATATGTGGATTAAAATTTATTATAGAATAATCCATTTGTCCTTGAGGATACATTTGATCATTAATGATCACTGCTTTAGAATAGGCATGGACTAAGGTGGTTATGACTGGAAGAGATATCTTTAGGTACACAAAAGTCATAAATTGCATCCTTATAGATTTATAAAGCCAAAACATCATTAATTTTGTAGCGATCTATGGTTTGGCTATGCATCTTTTTAAACCTAGAATTAAATGCTGTTATTGAATCACTAGTATCTCTTCTGATGGTGTTAAATTATTGGTATAGGATACATGGACTAATAACCTTGCCAAATTGGTTAATAAAGACATTATTAAAACCATCCCAATTGGTAATGTAATTGTTAGGAAAATTAATAAACCATTCATATACAACATCCCTAAATGTAAAAAGAAACAACCTACATGCTACATCTTCATGGGTGACATTTAACAATCTTAATGCATCTTTGAATGATTTAATATTTTCATCTATAATTACAACACCGTTGGGACTAAAACTTGGCAAATATTTCTCAACATTATGGGGGAGATCATGTACTACACCTGGTACATTGATGGAAGCATCACCTAACCACAACATACTTTGATGAAGGTTAAATGCAAGAGTACCTTGGAGTGGTGAAGTTGTTAAATACTTCAAATGTCTATGCCTAACTTTGTCTTGCCTAGCTTTCCTATGGATTTCTAGTTCAAGTAGAGGCTCCCTTGTTTTTTAATATGACCTTGTTCTAATTCTAGGCATTTTGAGCTTGAAAACTTTGAATACTATTTGAAATATGATGTGTCAAGTTAATATTTATAAATAAAAAAGGTTAAAATTTCACATTAAGTTAATTTTTCACTGATTCACATAAAAGACAATAAAGGACTAAGATCTTCAAATAAATTAGCTCAAAAATATGTCCAAATATGTAAATATGATTGATCTGTAAACTTCTAAGCTCAAATTACCTCAAATTTTTAAAGGATATACCAATATTTGATCAAAATAAGCTATTCTAACCTCAAATACTTTGGATCATTAGATCTTAGACTATCTTTACCAAAATTAAACATCTATCTTTGAAGAACATTGATCTTTGTCCAAAGGAAGCACAAAGATGGGTCAAAAACCACAAAGATTGATGAATTTACACACTTGAGCAAATAATTATGAAAATATGCAAAGATAACACAAACCTAAGATCAGAACACACCAAAACTAGCAAATATTCTATAAATTTACAAAGATTTGATGGTTGTTCCTCCTTCTAGCACCAACAGAGTGGTTCTTATTGATGCCTCTACATGTATCATAGGTGCTCTTAGTGCTTAAGGAACACTTCTCATTTAAAAATTTAGTAAATTAAAATAATGAGTTGTAGGTTGTGATAATTGAATTATCTTTGATGAAGTAGAGTTAGAGTGAGTAGACCATTCCACAATGTTTATATTAATTGGTGGTTGGGATCCACCTTGGTCTGTTCAACAAAATTCATGAAAAGTATGAAGCATATATACTATTATTAGTTAATTATGATCAAACTCTAAACTAAAGATTAATCTAAATGAATATTTACAATTGGGCTTAAATTAGGGTGATGTAGTTAAAAAAGAAGTAAAAAGGAAAGGTACGGAAAAAATAAAGTATGTGATTGTTGATCTTTGTCTCAAACATCATGACAAGGCTTAAATTTCAACTAAACATGCATTTAACTAATGTATAATGTAAAATATCATATAATCAAATCCCACTACACACCAAACAAGTATCTAAAGATAATATTAAGAAATACAAGTAAGAATTGATTTTTCTTTAAAGATCTACTAATGCAATCAAATAACATTTACACATCATTATGCAGAGTAAATAAAATATAGCAAATTCAAAGACATTAAACTAATCTAGCATTGGCCCAAATTAGCAAACTTTTATTAAAGATACATGTCCATAATTCTTAAAAACCCTTCAAATCTAAGACCTAAAATAGGCAATTGAGAGAGAAGCCATGATAACAATTCACACAAACAATAGAGACAAACTTTGTAGTATTCCTTACTTTTATTAAATTACTCCACAAGTTACAAAGTATTTTTATATCTTCTAACTCTCCCAATTTTTACAATAGAAAATACTCTTTTTATAAAATTTAATGAAGCATGTTGGTCATTTGCATCAACTTACAAGTGTACAAAGTAAGGACAACTATCCTTTTTATAAAGTTTCTAGAATACACTAGAGTTTTCCTAATGATCTGACCTTTAGGGAAATGTGCTAAAAAATTTCACATGCCTTTACAAGAGAATATTCCATTTTTAAAATATTACACAATTCATATGGAACAATATATATATATATATATATATATATATATATATATATATATATATATATATATATATATATATATATATATATATATATATATATATATATAACTGGTTGGTGGGCCCTATGTTGATGCAACTTCATACTTTTACTGAAGGATCTTCAGTCTATAGTGTTAGTCACTGATAAATTGAAGATCAATTACTATTTTTAAGAAAATATCCTATCCATGGTATTATAAGTATTTAAGGTCCTTTTCAACCTTTTCCATAGTTTGTTTTATGCCCCTAACATCTCATATTTTATCTCAAGAGGAGAGAAGTAGACCCATGACTTTTCAATCACCTTTAGTTGTTTGGTTTTCTCCTTGTTTTCTTACTTCTTACATGAATTTCAAGGTCATTTGTTTGAAATATTCATCTCCTATGAGATCCAGTGGGTTGAGGGCTATGGGATCTTTGATCAAGCTATCTAGGATATGAGACATTTCACCTTCTAGCTACTTGAAGTCTTAAGAAAGGATTTCCATACCCTTAGACCAGTTGTCTAGGGCCTCAATTTTGTCAACCAATATGGCCATATCCATATTCAAATGTGCCTTGTTGATAGTTTTAAAACTTTGGACTAGATTATTAGATATGGCCTTAATTAATTCCCTCAATTGCAAGCTTATAACCTGCCATTGGCTAAATTAGCCTATTACTTTAGAGATTTACATCCCTATTTCCTTTTGGCTTGCTCTGACTATTTTCAAAGATCTAAATAGTCCTGCCATGACATCTTCAAATTTATTAAACCTATCTTCATGAAAGGACAACATAGTAGCCTCTTTTAAATTCTTATTTTCTTGTAGTAGACCCTTGATCATTATTTCTAATTGATCATTTTGATCTTGGGCTACTTTGAAGATCTTTTCTTCAAATATATTGTCTTGTCTTGGATTTTGTCCAGCTACTGGAGTTAAACCAACAAATGGTTCAACCTTTTGAAAGGTGAACTCTTCACCTCCTACCATAGCCCTTTTCTCAATCACTCATTCCTTACTAGTATATTATAGATTAAACCTAATCCTATTGATGATTCAGTCACTTTTGGAGTAGGTATCTCAGCTTGTGCCTCACTTGAAGTTTTGGGAGTATCTATTTGAGTGTCATTTGACCCCCAAATGGAAGTCATATTTCTCTCTTTATCTCATTTTTATAGATCCATAATCCAAGGTTTGAGTTCCTCATGAACATAAATGTCTACTAACTTTATGATTTCCTAATGGTGTGCATGGTTGGTATCTTTTGTAGCTTTCCATATAGAAACCACTTAGGAATAGTTAGCTCATGAATTGGGTTGTCATCACTAAAGATATTAACCTCACTCAATGGATGAGTGAAGGTTAGTCTAGGTCTCGTTGGTCTTATAGAGACTAATGCCAACCTTTCTCTTCTATGGAGGAGCAATGGGAACTAGGTCTAATGTTATCTCCTTTCTTTTATTCTTTTCTACCTCTAATTTTTCCTCAATTTAGGGTTAAGGTTCTTTCAGTTGTTCCCCTTATTCATCTAACTCGTAGGTGCTAGCCAATGTTTGTAATGTATCTTCCATTGTTTTACATGGATCCAATGCAATTACATATACACACATACATACATACGTATATATACATATATATACATATATATATATGTGCATATATATATATGTATATATATATATACATATATATACATACATATACATACATATATATATATATGTATATGTATATATATATGTATATATATATATATACATATATATATATACATACATATACATATACATACACACACACACACACACACACACATATATATATATATATATATATATATATATATATATATATATATATTCAATAGGAGACTCTAGTCTTTTAGGCTAGGTTGAATATGATGCCCCTTCACCAAGTTTACTTTTTTAGGCTTCTATTCAATCTGCACTTTAGGTTTTTATGTAACTTGTGTCTTAGCCACTATGTTTCTATATACTTATGTGTTAGAAGAGTTCTAGAAGATTGACCCCCCAATAGGTGGTACTACTTCTAACCAAGTTTCCAAATGTCATCATTTACCTTCTTATCTCTCATCAACCTTACTTCTGGGTTTATGTTGAGCTTCTTTAACCTTGTTAGGACTTCATATAAGGATGAGGATTTTATATACATATGGTCATAATAAATTGGGTGATTCTTATAAGGCACATTTATTTGTTTGGCCTTCAAATTCTTTGTGACCTTATCATTTGGGTCTCATTGCCTCAAGTTATCATGATGCAATTTGAAAGAGGATCTATGCTTAGTAGCATCTTCAATGTTGTTCTAATACTAGAAGATGGTCCTACCAATAGTCAATGGTGTAATATGTGGCAATCCTTTCTTTTTCTCTCTACAAACACCATCTATACCATTGTATATTTAAAATGCAACTTCATTATTAGCTAATTTATTTGGAACATGGACCAGTAACTTCAATGAAGTATATTATGTTCCCTCAATCTAGATGACTATGTAATCCAATTAAAACCATATGTCCCCAATTGATTTAATGGATTTCTTTTCCAATGGGATAATCTTTGGCATATGGTTCCCTATATGGCCTTAGTCAAATGAGGATAGATGAAATCACATATATAATGAATATGGTCTCTCTATTTGAAAATATGTAGCTTGCATTAAAACTAGGACATTGTATGTGTCCTCTTAGGAGACCATACCCTAAATTTAGGGATCTTAATTATGGTAAGTAGGGAATCCAAGAGGTAATACATCATATATAATTCTCTCCTAGTCCCTTTTTTTATTGCAAAAATCTATCTACATAAGCATGTGATGATAAGTTTACCAATAGGAGTTAGCCCCTTTTTAATCATTTAATAGACTGAGGGAACCCATATGCTATCAACATAAGTGGTTGTAGGGCTTCCATAGAGTCTATTCATCAGGGTCATTATTACTCTAATTCCATGTTAGAATTGGCTAATAGGAATGTTCCCACTAGGGTTAGAAAACACATGGTTTCTAGAATAAAGCCATGGTGACAAGATGGTTTTGAGGTCATTTTCCTTAGCCCATTCAATGATTGTGGGCACATATACCCAAGGCTTGGGAATATTTTATTAGTTTTCAAATGTAATGGGGCACACATAAGTAGTGCATTTATGAGTATACTCATTAATTATCATGCCCTTTTCAATTTTACATTCTTTAAAAATAGGGATAAAGACATATATATAGTGAAGTACCTTTGGTTTAGCTATTACATGGTGAAGGATTGTCATTTGTGTTGTAACTAGGTCATAATACCTTGTCTTGAAGGATGAAATCTTCTCTTCTTTGGTTATGGGTTGAAATTCCTTAATTAACCAAAAGATCTTGGAATAATTATTTTCTCTAGTGTTCAATGACATAGTGTCAAGTAATATGTCTTTAAAGACCCTTCCTTCTAAGTCCATGGTCAAATATAGCTTGGTGCCCTCTCTGTGTTGCTTTTGGGGTGCCATGACTATGATTTTTGAAAATTACTCACTAGTGGTCTAAAATTTTTCTCTAGATTAGTTTGCACTTATTTAGATGAAAATTGGGTTCCTTTTGGTTTTATTATGGTTAATTTGGGATCAAATTAGGGATTTAAGTTGAGGCTAGGGATTTTTTTAATAGATTTAATGGTGACAATTTACTTAGACTTAGAAAAATTTATGCCTTGGATTTGATTTAGACCTTTTCATTTATATGTTTGCTTTTTTGAGCCCATAAAATCTCTAGTTTTATCATCTTGTGCCCATGTGGCATCCTGTTGCTAGCTTTATTAGCACTTTTTCATAATGATTTTAAATAATTAGCCATTACCTTTTAAAATCTACCTTTATTTTGAACCATCTAATTTTTGTACATGGATCAATGTGGATTGTTGATCTCAATCTTGGGACTTGCACATTATTGGTCCTTATCTATATCAGGTTTCATGTTTGTGCCACTTGGTAGTTATGTGGGCTTTTATATCTTTATACATTGCTAGTCTATGTGTTAATGTGCTTCCACCATATGGCGATCTCGTGCTTGTCTAGAGCTTTTTTGAAAATTCCATCCTAGTTTCACACCATCTGATCTTTTTTACCCAATCATATGTGATCCATAGATCTTACAAATGTACATGAAATTTAATAAATATTGAGACATATAAATAACTTAGGCTATAGTTCTATTTTATGTTAATAAACGTGAAATAAACTTTAGACCAAAGTTTTTTTTAGGCTAAGTTTAAAACACATTAAAAGGGGGCCCTAAATAACAAAAGGGTCTAATGTAAGGTTTTAACCTATGGTTTTACCATGTTAATAAACATGATAAAACTTTAGATTAAAATTTTTAAGCTACTTTTTATGTTAATGGTACCTTTCATTAAACTAAGCTAATTAGGCTCAAAAAAGACCATAGGGCATATATAGACTAAGGTTCAGGTCAATGCTTAAAAACATGACTTGATTCTAGAATGATATTCAAGCTTAGCATATGCAAACCTAAACCTATTTATAAGGATCTTGAGTCTAGACATGACCTTAAATAAACCAAATTAATCTATGGAAGATCAATTTTAATAGTGAGATGAAAGTCTTAAGTGTATTTATCTTCTATGTAAAATTGGCTCTTGAGATAAAATTTGATGGTCTCATAGACACCAATAATGGCCTCATAGGTGTTAATGACATTCATGTGAATGTCAAAATTAATCTCTAATAACTTTTCAGATGGGGCTAAAATTTGATGGCCTCATGAATATCAATGACGACCTCGTGGTCATCAAGTGATGGGTATGAGAGTGTTAAATTTAAGTCCTAAACATAGTTGGTCCCATAAAATCTTGGTTTTAATATGTTTCATTAGATTATATCCTATGATTAAGTGCAAACCATAGATCATGATCTAAAAAATGCCTATTATAGGTCCCTACAATCATAAAGTGGATCGAGTTAGCTCAAGGTCATATATAAAAATTAGACTAAGGTATAAGCCTAAGTATTTGAAACATAATAAAATAATGACCCCTTGAATAATTAAGAAATCATAATGCAAGATCTTATCCCAAGGTCCTTTTGATATTGAGTTTGAATGCTAGAGTTCCACCTAAAAACTCTATAGGGATCTTAAGCTTTGAATCTATTGACCCTATGAAAAGTTTATAGAGGATTGATCTTCATATGGGCTCTCAAAAGTTGTTGATTATGATCTGAGTGATTGAGTGAGATTGGCTCGATGGATCAAAGCCTTTTTATCAGGTCTCTTTCATTCCATCTGATCAATGTTTCCCAATGAAGTCTAAATCATCAATCCTATGAAGAAGCAAGATATATAAGTTAGAGATCTAGATAATGTAAAAACTTAGGCTAAAGTCTAAGGGCTAAGGTCTTATTTATGTTAAAAAACATGAACAGGGCCTTAAGACTAAGATGTTAGGTTAAGTACTAGGAGGGACCATGAAACATAAAGTGAGTCTAAGATAGGAAAGTAAGGACCTTATAAACATGAATGTTAGACATAGTTTTAAAATAAAAGGGAATAAAGGAGGGAAAAATATAAAGGGACCAAACATTATTTTTAGGCTAGGGCTTGGTCATGTTTAAAAAAAATGATTAAGTTTTAGCATAAAAATTAAAATTAGTTCATTGCATTTTTTAAAGTTCTCTCATCAATTTTTCTCTCATGAAATTTGGAATTAAACTGAAGGATCTAAGCAAGGGTTTTCAAAGGAGTGTTTCAAGGCATTCATAACATGGATTTAATCTTAGGTTCTTATAGACCAAAGGCTAGTTAAAAATTGAATAAGGATTAATCTATAAAATTCAAGTGTAATCCACTTGATGAGGGTCCCATGAAACTTGAAACTAAAGCATGAAGATCCACTATTAGCAATATTAGGCAAAGTTAAAATAGGATCATGAAAAAATAGGCTACCCCTATTAGGTGTGGATGATCTTCAAATATTATTAATCTACAAAAACATGTCAATTTTTCAATGTTAAGGTTCAGAGTTTCATAAGGATCCCTATTTTTTAGAAATGAGGGTATGTTGACCTCAACAAGGTGATGCCATTCATCAACCTCCTATGAGAGTTATTATTCTTGGGTAAGATAATAAAGGATGCCTTCATTTATAATTTAAATAATAAAATAATCATTGTATGCATTTTAGGAGCTGACTTCCATAGATACTTATCCCTTAACACACCTGATGCATACTTTGACAAGCATAGGGTGGTGTCATAAAATGAAGAAAACAAAATTGAGAAGGTGTTATCTTCATGGTTTCTCTCTAAATATACCATCCATTTCAAATGAAATAAGCCAAATGGGAATGTTTGCATAGACAAATTAAAGATGGGGGTATGCATTGACATGGATATATTAAAAAGACTCTATGGTATGTTGAGCATTCATTTTTTCAATCTATATTAGGTGTCATTACTACACATGTTGTTAACTAGTGATGCTTAGTTCATACTAGGATAAATAATTAGTTTCTACTTGAGGGAAAAAATAATCTAAAATTACAAGCACCCCATGCCTATGGGCCATTTTTATATGATGTCCTAATTATTAGACGTTATCATGGGAACTTGTTACAAAGTCCTCAATGAATTATGGAGTCCAACCATAAATTGCATCAAGAACATAATTTGTGACCAATTCTAGTTTATGCATGTGTATGCCTACATAACAAACATGGTAAATAATATAGAGGATATATATCCTTAGGTTTGGTAAGCCATCCATGGTATGTCTATGCCCAGAATTGGAGAAAGCATTATGAAGATGCTTATCAGTAGAGGGGATTATTTCTTGTATTCAAACTTTATAGTAATAATGATTTGGGGAAAGAAGGTCGATCCTCTATACCTCCAAAAATATGTTCCAAATAAGTTGGTATAGAAAGAAATTGCATTTCATCTATGGTGGATCATAAAAGAGGATTTATCCAAAAGAGAAAAGAAAGATTCATATTTTGGCCACCATGTAGTCATAGGTAGAATGGTATACACCATGAGGAAGTATTTTAGAGAAGTGGGTGTCAATATAAAGAGATATCATTTCCCCATGCTTCCACATTAAGACTAGGACCCACATGGTTTTATTTAGAAGCACCTACAAGGATGTAATATCCCCAATAGCCATGGGCCTTATGCATATGATTTTTTGTTTTTAAGCACAAAAGATGATGATGAAATGTTGGAAAAGGCCATGATTATGGGATTGAAAGAATATCATTTAAGGATGATCTAGGATGACCCTTCAATTTCTACAAGGGAACTAGATAACAAGAAGGCCCTTTACAAAGGATGGGAACATTCAAACTTTTGGAGAGGATAGTCCATGGAGAAATATAAAGACCAAGTAGGTTCCTCATATCAAGGACTCCCTTTGAAGTTAAATCACAAAGTTATGAATAAAGAGCCTAGGGTAGCTGAACCCAAACCCAGAAGAGCATAGGTGGGAGACCCCATCAGTTTAGATTCTAATGAGGAGGAACAAGCATAAGAAAATCTAGTTGTAAGTATAATTCAAGTAGTTATTACTATTCCCTAGGCTCAAATTTACACATATATAGGGATAACAACATAAGAGGTAGTTACATCAACCCAAAAAGGATCCCCTACATAAATGAAGACTCCTCTTGTATACATAAGGAGGCTTATGACCCCTATAAGGAATCTCATAGTAGAGTTATCTCAAGGATTGCCTCTTATACCACAACACAGAAGAAGTAGAGGGAGAGGCTATTGAAATTTAGGGTGTTAGAGATGAAGATGATTCTGAAGAAGATCATAGATGGAAATGACTAAGGCCTTGAGCCCTGAATCAGATAAGGATAAATATCCAAATGAGCAAGGTCCCTTAGGTACTCAGTCTTTTATGATTATTACTTTATCTACTATTCCAATATTTTATAATTTTCCTATTTATTCTGTGTTGAGACCCCCAAAGGTGGAAGTTTCTACTTCCACATCCATTTACCCCTTTAACTCAACCACATTCATTCAATTCCCCCTTATCACCCCAATGGTTGAGAAGGATACTACCACCACCTCCATTGGCCCATTTTCCACTTCCATTCCATTCAACAAGTCTACCTCCTCTATCTCTAATGACACCACCACCATTAGAGCTATGAAGAAGAAGATGATATCTATAAAGGTGCACATGGCCATGGATAGTCCACAATTCCATTTCTAGTCTACTCATATCACCCTTCCCATGCCTTCCACCACTTTATAGAAGAAAATATTATGGTAAGCTCTAGTAGAGGAAGGAAGGACAAGACCTAATTGGTCATAGTCCATTTACTCCTTCAATTTGGAGGAGTGGACTGGTCTAAGATCATTTGGCCTTCCCTAAATGATGTCCTTATCAAGGCACAAAAGAAACAACTAGTAGTTGAGGAGGCTTAGGAAAAGGTTGTAGCTACAACCTTAGATGCATCATAGCTGGACATTCCTCCTTGGGCTATGGATTTGATGAGAAAGGCCTCCTAGTTTCCCAACTTCAAAATCATCGAACTCCCTTCTATCACCACTTTATTTGACCAACCATCTAGTAGCATACATATAATGAAGAAGAGGAAGTTGTAAGATAACAAAGGAAGGGATATAATATTTGAGGATAAATAGGAAGTATTTTCCCTTATTAAGAGGTTGAATAGGTAGCCAAGATAGTCTCTATATGTCTAGGATTTTGTAGACCTAGATCAAGCACACAAGGATGCTTAGTTTCCATCCATTAAGGCATCAATATGGCTTAGTAATAGTTATAATCTAAGGTAGAACAATTGAGGGAGAAAAAAAAGACTACATATTGATATAGGCATAGAGACATAGGTTTAGGAAGCATCCTCCAAATGTTATAATTCATTGGAAGCATTAGATTTCATGAAGGTTGAATTGGCCCCTCATATCAATAAGACTAACTAATTGTTTACTTATTTGATATATGATAGTGGTAAGCTAAATATGTTAGTTTCCTACATAAGAAACAAAATTTACAGTCATATAAAGCTTATGACATCACTTGAGGCATCAAACACTCTCAATTTGGTTGTCATAAAGTAGGAAGAAGCTCAAGAGTGGTTACAATCAATTGGGGATTTAATCCCCAAGCATTAGGCACATGAGGCCCAAATTATCTATATTTTGAATGATCTAAAGTTATCAAAGGTGAAAGACATTCTAGGAAAATTGTCAATTTTGACAAGCTCATACAAGAGGTAATGGATACCTTTAAGCAGAGTCTACAAGGCTTGACATTGGAAGAAATAGAAGATTAGTTAAGTGTAGCTATAAATAAGGTCACAAAGGTGGATATTTTTAGGAATAATCTCCAAATAACTAAGATTAAACATGCAAAACTCCTCAGTCAAGTCAATAAGATCCAATGACTACTTTTGTTTAACTTAAACATCATACAACATCAGTATGACATAATAGACAAGTGTTAAAAGGATAGGGAGGTAAAGAAGAAGAAATCTCAAATTTTTACTTCAAGTGCCACATTGACATATGTAGTTCCAGATTCTACTACCTTAGCCACTACACCAACCAAAGTGCATGCAACTATCCAAATGATGTAGTCTTAAAGGGGATAAGTTTGTGTGCATGTATAATTTTGTAATAGTGTATATATTTATATTTTTCTTGTATTTTGAGATTTCTATTGTAAATTTTCCTTTGTCTATTGTACACATGCACATGTTGCATGGTTTTTAAAAGGCCAACTTAGTTAATTGACAACTATAATAAAATTTCTATACATTGTTTACTATAGTTAGAACTCATGTTATAACTATTACATGTAAAAGACTTTGCATGAACTTGGAGGATGAGTTGACTACCTCCCCAACTCTATTTAAACAATTATAATCCACCCTATGGATTGGGTCAGAGAATTTTGAATACAAATAGGAAGCATAAAGAACTTTGATTGTCAACTTCATGTATTTGATTATTTACTTTTGATTTACTATGTAATTAGATATTTTTTCTTTAGTTGTATGTTTTTAATAATCCTTAGTGTGCAAAATATACTAAGGGGTTCTTGATTATCTTGATTGATGTACTAATCCTATATGTGCAATAACTATTGAAATATTAGTAAATCACATTGATTAGGATAATTAAGTTGATTGATTCATAATTTTGAATGTGTATGAGTGATTTATTTGATATAGTTTTTTTATGTGTGTAAAGTTACATCAGATACCTCACTATCCTAGCCATAATCTCCTAATTAAGGGCATGCAAATGCTTCTCTAAAAGGAGCAACCTTTGATTGAGGCTTGTGAGTTCCCTAAATCAGTATCTCCTTAGACTTCTTAGTTATGTTTGATTGTGTGTGTAATTTATACTAACAATAGGCATTGGCTTTATAATCACTTATTCATTTAGAAAACAACTAGGGAAGTCATTCTTGAAAAACATATAGTCTTCTTTTCTGCCTTACCTTTCCCTCCTTTTTGCATTTGTTTTGGGACATACCCACTTTAGAGACCACAACTCCATGAAAAAACCTTGTCAAGAGCCTGAATACCCTACCAACTATTCCATCAATAGGTTGTTCAGAGTGTATACCTATAATTTATGCCCTAGAGTGGAGTTATTCCCCATTGATATATTAAAATGTTAGAGCCTACCTCATTATCTATGGTGTGCTTAAAACCCACATCAATAGTTCACTGGCACTAGAAGGAGGGCCCCAAAAAAACTTTGATAAAAGAGGTTAGTTTCTACATAAAGCTTCATTAGAGTCACCCAAGAGAGTGAATAGATCTAATTCCCAAGTTGGCCTTCTAGTCTCATCTTTGTCACAACATAGGAGACCTAGAATTGTATCAAATATTTATAATAAACCTAAGACTACTTCTCCAATAACAAACCCTTTACCTATCAATCCTTTAATGGTTTAGCCACCCTGGTTAGTTTAATCTACTATTATCATCCTAGGAGACATGCATGATTTGCCTAGGCATCCTGAGAGGTATCTACCATCCTTTTCTCCTTCAAGATCTAGGATGGAAAAATAACATATTAAGTCCTTTAAGTTTACTTTAAAGTTGATGAATGTTATCCATGAAGATGTTGCATGCAAGATTTTCCCTTTTATGTTAATGGATGTTGTTTATAACTGGTATTTAAATCTAATGGAAAATTTCATCACTTCTTGGGATGTATGTCAATCAAATTTTCTTGCACAATTTGGATAGGTTACTAGTCCTAGCATAATATATCAGCTCTTTACCAGAATGAAGAGAGAGCCAAATAATATAATCCATGATTTCAACATAATATTTCAAAATATTCACAATTGGTTAACTCCAAACTACAATCCAAATGAAGCATTAGCATTGGAGATGTACAAGAATAAACTAGATCCAATTATTTCAATGTTCTTAAAGAGAGTTGTTGCTACTAAAAATTTGGCATAGGCATATGAATAAGGGATTAATATCAATAAAAACTCAATCCTTAGGTGCCTTCTATACCCAACATCCACAATGGCTTTCCCACATTGAATTAAATTCCACATATAAAGCAAAATATCTTGATGTTCAATCAAAACCAACTCTACATGTTATTTTTCATGACACAAACAATATAGCCAAACTATGTTTTATTAAACAATCACATGCAAGGCAATAGTTACTAATAGAATAAATAATCAGCTACGTCTCCTAATAGTTTTCTACAAGGCATTGACTTTATGAAGGTAGAACTCAAGGCTATTCAAAATATGGTTTAAAAACTAAACAATGACTTCTTAGGCATGAAAAGGAAGATAGGTAATGCTAATGCCATAAATAGAAATCATAATATTGCATTTCAAAGGTATAATCGGATATTCAAAAAACCCACAAACAATGTGGAGTAGCCTAGAAAACTTCTAGAGATAAATATAGTAGATATGGATTTGCATAATTAGTGTAAAGTTCACAATACTTATCAGCATGGTGAGCTCGATTGTGCTTAATTTTTTGAATCATTTTAAATATTCTAAAGTGAAATGATAAGGTAGGACTAGATGAATAATACACTTGATACTCATTTTGATCCTAACTCTTCCATCACTGCCATGTTCTTTGAGACTCATGAGTTTCCCTTTCCAAGTGAAGATGACAATGTGCTATAGGACAACACAAATGAAGTTAATGCTTTTTATTAATTCTTAAAATGTGGATATAATCTAAGGAATAAGTAACCCATCACTACGTCAACTCCTCCAAATACCATCACAATTCCACCTAATCCTAAAGCTGACAACAATCTACCTCATCCAAAGGGGAATGATCAGCTTCAGACCAAGGAGGAACCTAGAAAATGAGGATACAACATCATCAAAGACATGAAAAATATCAAATAAAATATAAATATTCATGAGTTAGCTTAGATCACTAAACAAAAATAAATCTTATTGATATCTATTACTAGAAATACATCTCTAGATAGAACAAAAGTACCTATGGACAAAATGAAAGCTATTGATGCCAATGTTATTTATAAGAGTAAGCCATAATTTCCACCATTATTACTCACTATTAGAGCATTCAATAAGAACATTCATAATTGTTTAGTTGATTCTAGAGCTTCTATAATTGTCATGCCCACTTCCATATGTCAAAATCTTGGTTTGACTCTAAGCCCTTTAAAGAGGATAGTTTCATAATTAGACAAGATATTATTTCCTATGGTCAGTGAATTGAAGGATCTACATATCCAAGTAGCATCTAAACCAAATGTTTAGATTACCATTGATATCCTAGTGGTGTATATACTTGAAGGCTACAAATTTCTACTAAGTAGAGAATAGTCCAAAAGACTCAACATATATTTCTTGATATATTTCTCTCACCTCTAGCTGCCATGGAGAGGCATTACAAATCAAATCAGAATTGATAGAGAACCAAGGATGATGTATCCCATTATAGAGTATAATGTCAAGAATGAGGAGGTAATGTATGAGTCTATAAGCCTTGGTATTGACACTTTCAACACACATAATAAATATTAAGAACCAAAGTCTAAAGGTTCTAATTATCTCTAGACTTTATACTTTGATGACACTAAATCCAAACAAGGATCATGCACTAGAGTCAAGTTGATTAATCCATAGGGAAAGAAAATTTTGGTAGCATATAGGTTTTAATTTACTTTCACCAATAATAAAGTCAAGTATGAAGCACTAATTCTGAGATTACAATTTGCACTAAAAATAATGTAAAGAAAGTGTTAGCATTAGGTGATTCTGAGCTGGTGATTAACTAAGTTAGAAACAAATATTAGTGAAATCTCTCTTACCTAAAGAAGTAAAAACACTGAACATGGGCCTTGATTGAAAAAATTGATGCTTTTGATATAAATTCAATTCTTAGAGAGCAAAATCAAGCTACATATTCACTAGATACTATCGTAGCTAACTTGGAGCCTCTCCAAGAATCCAAGGTAAGTAGATTTTCTATTGAACTAGTACTTTTACCTTTGATGCCTAATAATGTGGAAAATTTTCAAGTCTTTGATGATGATTAGAATATTATTCAATTTATGACTAATTCAAGGGAGTTTGAGTCCTAAATTATTGATGATAAGAAAGTAAGTCATCTCTGGCAAGAGGAATCAAATAAGGAAGTTATTCTCTAGCTCAAATAGAATCACATTCTAGTAGGGTTAGTCTCTTTATAAAGGCCATTTGACATAGATCCACAAGCTCAAAAGCTTAGGATGCCTAAGGTCAATGAATCAAACTTTAGAAAGGAAAATTTGGGGGATGAACATATCCCATGCTACATCAATATAGGCCTCAACTATACCCCATAAGAAAGACAATAAGTAAAGGATTTAATCACCTGATATAAGGATGTCTTTACTTGGAATTATGAACATTTAAAAGTGTATGATCCTTGGGTCATTACTCACATGATCCCTATAAAACTATAACATAAATCATTCAAATAAAGGTAGCAAGTAGTCAATCTTATTTTGGAACCGCTCATCCAAAAGGAAGTGGATAAGTTACTGAGTGCAAAGATTATCTTCCCAATCTAACGTTATACCTAGGTGGTCAATTTGGTCCCTATCAAGAATAAAAATGGTGAGATTAGATTATGTGTGGATTTTAGAAACTTGAATAAAGCTTCTGAAATGGACAATTACCCCTTGCCTTCTCTAGATGAAGTGATATAGGTAGTATGTAGTTTGGAGATGATCTCCTTTTTGGATGGTTTTTTATACTATAATCAAGTACTGGTATAATTCAAAGATAGGATGAAGATTATGTTTACTATAAAATGGGGTAATTATGCATACTAAAAGATTTCATTTGTCTTAATAAATATAAGGTCTGCTTTTTAGTACACCACGGATCATGCATTCAAAAGGACTAATAGGAAAATGCATAATCATCTACATGGGTGATCTTATAGTCTTCTCAAAGAATATGAATGGTCATATAAGCCACCTCTAATCCATATTCAAGAGATGAAAAAAGTTTGGTATTTCACTAAATCCAAATAAGAGCATATTTGAAGTGACTAAAGGTAATTTTCTAGGACACATCATCAGCAAAGAAGGGATCACCATTTATCTAGATACATTTTAAACTAACTCAAAAATCTCATCACCAAATAACAAGAGGGAGCTCAAATAATTCTTTGGGAAAATTAACTTTGTAAGAAAGTTTATCTCAGGTTTTGTAGAAATTATTAGACCTCTAAATTCCATGCTCAAGTAGGATGCAAAAATAGAATGGACAACTAAATATTGAATGTCATTCTAAGACATTAAAGATGCAATATCATAGGCTCTAGTACTAATCAGTTTAGATTTCATGAATGATTTCTACTTGTACTCGTTCACTTTAGAACATACAATTGTTATGGTTATAACACAAAATAAGGATGAGACCAAGCACCCAATCACCTTCATGAGCATAAAATTGAAAGATGCAAAACTCATATACTCCATGATTGATAAATAGATATTTTCTCTTGTTAAAGTAGTAAATAAATTTTGGCATTATCTTTTGAGGAATAAAACTATAACCATTGTGCTTGATCTTGTTGTTAAACTCACCCTATCCTAGAACAAATTAGGGGAACATAGAGGTTAGTGGAGGATGAAACTACAAGAATTTGACATAGAAATCAAGCGTATAAAAATCATTCAAGTTCAAGGCATTATTTAGTTCATGACTGAACCTAATCCACACATCACCATTAAAGAGATATATGAGGCTCAAGTATCTAAAGGACAATGATATATTGATATCATATAGTAATTTATCATATTCGCTTGTCTCCTAGAGCTCAACAAAGAGCAAAGAAGAGATTTGAGGCTTATAGCTGCCCATTTCATGGTCAAAAAGGGGATCCTCTATAAAATAAACTATGAAGGTATTTATCTTAGATGCATGTATTCACAAGAAGCTACATATATTTTGGAGAATTTACATCAAAAGATAGGTAGTGGCCATCCATCTGGGAAAACAAAGCCCACAAGATCTTAATAATGGGCTACTATTAGCTGATAGTTTTTAAAGATGCTCATACTCATGTGATAACATGTCATAAATGCCAAAATTTGGCTAAGAGAAAAGTACATGTAACAATGAATTTATAGTTGGTGGTTGAGGGAAATCCATTTACCTAATGAGGGTTAAATTTCATTGGTGTCATTAACCCAATTATTCAGTCGGAGATAATTTTGTACTCAATACTATATACTATTGTACTATATGGGTTGAATCCATATCCATAAAGAATTATAGAGCATAAGATGTGATTCACTTCTTAGAATAACACATCATCACTATGTTTGACACTCCTATTGCATTGGTTTTTGATAATGAACTAGTGTTCATATCAATATAATTCATGGAATGTGCACATGATAACCAAGTTACTATCAGGTCATCCTCTAATCATTACCCCCAATAAAATGGGCTAGAAGATTCAATGAATAAGAAAGTAATATACATGATTAAGAAATCAACAGGTAATATGCCTAGGGATTGGGACAATCTATTAAAGTATGCTCTTTGGGTAGACTGAATAAGATACAAGTAAGCCTTTAAAACTTTACCCTACTTGCTAGTGTATGGATGCAGGCCAATTTTCCCAATTATATTGAAGCTACCAAATTATCAATTCATGCAAGATTACATAGAACAAAATGACCAAATGGAGTCTTGATTACTGGACATAATAAAAATGGAAGATTTAAGGAATGAAGCCCTACCAAAATTCAACAAACACTAGGATGTGGTTAAGTGATGGTTTGATAAGAGATAAAAAGTTAAAGCATTCAAGATTTTGGATCTAGTACTAATTTAGGATAAATCCCATGAGAAAAAAGGACAACATGATAAATTTTCCTCATTATGGATTGGACCATATTAGATTTCAGAGATCATGGGCAATAATGCATTTCCTCTTAAGGACTTTTAGGGAAATGACCTTACCTATCTAGTAAACAAGAAGTTTTTAAAACACTACTTCAAGGTTATACCATTTGAAGGTTTCATATATTTAAAAAAGAGTGGTAAATATAGATTTATGATTAGATTAGATTTCTTGCTTTCTTAGATTATGTTGGAAATATTGTCATTGATGTCAAAGGTTTAGTATTATTGGTGATAAAGGCCCCATTACATTTAATGTTATTTGAAATAAATATATCTTGGCTAATATGAGTTAATATTTATTTAATATTAATGAATATATTTTTGGTTGCATATGAGACAAAAGAAGGGTCCATGGAGAAGTCGAAGAGCCATGGAGAAAAGACAAAAGAAGGATGGGATGCATTTTCCCATGAAGAGTCATCTTGGGGAATACCAAGAGTCACCAAGTGAAGACAAAAAGAGGAAGGGAGAATTTCACATGAAGGGACACTTTAAGGAATATGAAAAGTCACCAAAGATAAGGACAAAAGTGGGAAGGACGTTTTTAGTCATGAAGGGTCACCACATGACTTTTCAAAGGCTTGAATATGAAGGGTCATCCAAGATTGGTGCCATTTTCCAAGAGGATTGAAGGGTCACAAAGGGGGAAGGCCAAAGGTCATTTAGAAATATATAAATAAAGGCTTGAGAAGCCATTTGTAATATGGAAGTGAGAGTTTGATTTGATATTGTAATATCTAGCTTAGAAGAGCAATTGTGAGAGATGAATATGATTTGTATTTGTTATATCTAGCTTAGAAGAGTAAAGGTGAGAGAGAGAGGAAGGAGATGTTGTATTGATCTATCATTTGTTGAGATAACAACATTGAGAGATGGGTGTGTGGTATACACAAAGGGGTTGGTGCTCCTGTGGGTTGGTGCTCACAAATAGTAGCTGGGTTAGTGCTCGGCAAAGGGGTTTGAAGCTCCTATGGGTTGGTGCTCATGAATTATAGTTGAGGTTTGTACTTGGCAAAGGGGTATGGTGCTCCTGTGGGTTTGTTCTCACGAATATACTTGAGATTGTTCTCTGTGGTTTTTCCCACATTGGGTTTCCACGTTATATCTGCTGTCTCTCTCTATCTTGTGTGATGTTTATTGTTTGAGTTTTATTGCATATCTTGAATGTTTGATTAAGTGGAATTTGATAAAGGGAAAGTTTTATAAGATATATAATATACTAATTTACCCCCCCTCTCAGTATATTCTATGCTTAACAATTGGTATCAGAGTAGGTTCCTTCAGAAAGGGTTTAACAGCTTGAAGGTAGATCAAAGAAAAGCATAAGATGGCCAAGCAGCTAAAGAAGGAGAATCAAGAGTTAAAGTCTATGGTTGAGGCTCTTAAGGAAAAGGTGTGTATCTTGGATTCTAAGTTGGCTATAAAAGTAAAAGAAAATAAGATATTTATTCAGGATCTTAAGAATCAATTAGAGGTTGCAAATTCAATTTTAACATCAAAAGAAGAAGAATGTAATCAGTTGAAGGTTGAGTTAGGCTCTTTAAAGGATAATCATGAGAAGCTTATAATCAAGGTTGAGAAAGATCATGAAATATTAGTCCAAGGGAAGAAGGATGCAAGTTTTGAAGGCAAATCAAAGAAGCCGATCAGGCAGCCCAATGCTTTCAAGTTTTCAAATTATTTTCATGGCCGTTTTTTTTTTGTCATCATGTTGGTCATAGGGCAAGAGACTATATGAGGAGAAGAAATTAGTCAAAGGGAGATCTCAGTCACATTCAAGAAAAAGGTATGAGAAATATTGTTTACTTTTGTTGTCATAAGGTTGGCCATATTGCTAGATTATGTCAAAATAAAGTAAAGAGATCTTCAAAGTATGTCAAAGGTTATAGAGCCCCTAAAAGATATGAGAAGAGTCAAATTAAGGTTTAGAGACCTAAAATATTAAAGGTTGATCAGGTTGAGTTTAAGAATGAAATTGAATTACTTGCTATAGTAGATAAAGAATTAGATAAGAAGGATTGTGAAGATTATCTTGTTACATTTGAGCATGAGCTTTGTCAAGATAAGATAGTTTCAAAAGTTGAGAAAAAGAAAAACATCATAAATGATAAGGTTAATAGGGAAAAAAGGTTAGACATGCTTAAACAGATTCTAAAAGAAAAACATAAGAAGACTAAGGAAGAAACAGAGGAGATGTGGGAATCTCCTGAGATTTGTTTCTAGGACCCTTTGTGTGGGGTGTCTCTTATAGGCTTCAAGGAGACACTTTTAAGAAAAATTGAAGCATGGTGGATGCTATTGGGTCTTGGTTATGTTGCATGACAAGAAGGTGAGCTGGAAAATTAATTTGTATATCTTTTGAGGGAATATATTTTTGAAGAAAATTTTGCATCAGTATTATGGTTTGAGGCTATTAAAATGATTCTTACATATGCAGTGTTTTAAATGATTATGGTCATAAGAAATTAGAATGTTGAAAAAGAGCTAATAGTTTCAAAAAGAAGGAAAATAATACTCATGTAGATTCAATGAAGAAGGATTAGAGTTTCAAAGTTCCATTCATTAGGAAGAAGGTTCAGTTGTGTTCATGGTAGAAGAAACAACATGAAGATTCTATGTTGGTGCAAACAGATTTGCATGTAAGAAATAAAGATCAGCCATGGTTCGTTGATAGCGGATGTTTGAAGCATATGATAGGAGATAAGAGTAAAGAAGATCAATGGTGTCATAGTGAAATTTGAAGATAAAACCACTGCCAGGATAGCTGGAAAACATATTTTAAGTTTGGATATTAGTAGAACCAAAGATAAGAATGTTTTGTAAGCATAATCTATTGAGTGTAAGTCATATATGTGATCAAGGATAAACCTTAAAGTTTCATGTAGAATGTTGTGAGATTAGAAGAAAATATTCAAATGAGTTGATTGTAGATTCTCAAAGGATAGGCAATGTTTTAATTAGATATCTTCTCAAAGACATGCAAGAGGAGTTGGGAGTAATTTCTATTACTTCTTGCCATTGATGTTTAGCATCAAGTGAGGGGGAGCTAAGTGTTAGCTCCAGGTAGGCCCTTTGTCATTGATGTCAAAGGGGGAGAATAACAGGTATAGGTATAGGTGCGAAAAAAAGGTACAAGGAATAGGTACAAGTTGCTACAATAAGGGGGAGTTACTGTATGTTTTTAGATGACAGGATGTGCAGGTGACAAGATGTGGTAGTTTAAGGATTGAAGTTGCCATCAATGACAAAGGGGGAGATTGTTGGAAATATTGTCATTGATGTCAAAGGTTTAATATTATTGGTGATAAAGGCCCCATTGCATTTAATGTTATTTGTAATAAATATATCTTGGCTAACATGAGTTAATATTTATTTAATATTAACGAATATATTTTTGGTTGCATATGAGACAAAAGAAGGGTCCATGGAGAAGTCGAAGAGCCATGGGGAAAAGACAAAAGAAGGATGGGATGCATTTTCCCATGAAGAGTCATCTTGGGGAATACCAAGAGTCACCAAGTGAAGACAAAAAGAGGAAGGGCGAATTTCACATGAAGGGACACTTTAAGGAATATGAAAAGTCACCAAAGATAAGGACAAAAGTGGGAAGGACGTTTTTGGTCATGAAGGGTCACCACATGACTTTTCAAAGGCTTGAATATGAAGGGTCATCCAAGATTGGTGCCATTTTCCATGAGGATTGAAGGGTCACAAAGGGGGAAGGCTAAAGGTCATTTGGAAAGCTATAAATAAAGGCTTGAGAAGCCATTTGTAATATGGAAGTGAGAATTTGTTTTGATATTGTAATATCTAGCTTAGAAGAGCAATTGTGAGAGATGAATATGATTTGTATTTGTTATATCTAGCTTAGAAAAGTAAAGGTGAGAGAGAGATGAAGGAGATGTTGTATTGATCTATCATTTGTTGAGATAGCAACATTGAGAGATAGGTGTGTGGTATACACAAAGGGGTTGGTGCTCTTATGGGTTGGTGCTCACGAATTGTTGCTGGGTTGGTGCTTGGCAAAGGGGTTGGTGCTCATGAATAGTAGCTGGGTTGGTGCTCAACAAAGGGGTTTGAAGCTCCTATGGGTCAGTGCTCATGAATTGTAGCTGAGGTTTATACTTAGCAAAGGGGTATGGTGCTCCTGTGGGTTTGTTCTCACAAATATACTTGAGATTGTTCTCTGTGGTTTTTTCCACATTGGGTTTCCACGTTATATCTGGTGTCTCTCTCTATCTTGTGTGATGTTTATTGTTTGAGTTTTATTGCATATCTTGACTATTAGATTAAGTGGAATTTGATAAAGGGAAAGTGTTATAAGATATATAATATACTGATTCACCCCCCCTCTCAATATATTCCATGCTTAACAAATTAGACTTCCTACTTTCCCAGAATAGATTCCTTGCTTTCTTATATTAGACTTCATGCTTTCTTAGATTAGATTTCATACTTTCATAAATAGAATCATTGATTTCTTAGTTAGTTTCTTGCTTTCTTAGACTAAATTTTAATGCTTTCTCTAATAATTTGAATTGTGTTTGCTCTAATTGTAACCAAGCTAAAATCCAAACCAAATGAGTTAATGTTTAAATATACTTGTAGAAAAGGGGGAAATTAAAAATTTGGCAATTTAGGACTTGTTTAAAAATTGGTCATATTTTTATGTTTTTGAGTCTTTAGGATGAAGGTAGGTAATCATGAATTATTCTATATGGTGTCACAATTGAATACTTTCACCAAGTATGTGAAAGTTTCTCTTAGATTACTTCAAATAAATTTTGAATTTTTTATTATCTTATTAGATCAAGTACACTTATCATATTAAATACTTGTTACAAGTGATAATTTTGGGTATAGGTATGGCTGGCAGGGACATTTTGGTAATGGTTTGTTTTATAATTATACTAGATCACTAGGGTTCCATCTCTTCTCTTTTCATTCAAGAATAAAAGAAAAAAGAAAGGAAAAAAGAACCAATGATTTTAAAATATTGAAATAAAATATAACAAAAATCAAAAGGATCACATGATGAAATAAGGTCAATGTACCACACATCATGGCTAAAATAAAATAATGGAAAGAGAAAAGAAGGATCCCAAGGTATATTTATTAAGGATATGGATGCCTAGCTGGTAGCAAAGTAATGCTTGAGTTTCCTTCATGTTTTTAAAGCTTTCATAGATACTAGAATGAAACCTACATCTTCATCAAGCCTTTTAAGAACTAATCACATCAAGGGTTAAATGAATTATCATTTGACACACATAGATCCAAAGAGTTAGAAGGTAAGCATGTTGTGTGAATCAACTTAGGATCCTCTTTAATATTTATAATTTAAATATTCTTCTATGATGCACTCCATAATTGATCCAAGGATTACTAACCAAAGTTATGGGTTCATGAATACTCAAGAGTATTCCCCTTGTGAGTCACCATTTGGTGTATCCAACATCCCCTCTTCTCTAAGGAAAAATAGGAACCCAATTTTTTCAAGATTTGGGCCTTGATTTTAGAGCCTCTCTTATATATATTTGTGCAAATTTTGGGAATGATTGATTATTAATCTTCATACTTTAGTAAATGGACATGGTATTAATGTGTTATTTTATGGACTAACTTCACTAATGCCTTTCAAGAGTTTTGAATATGCAAATTTTTAAGACTTAGGAAGTTTGAAGGAATTTATTCAAGGATTTTACTCATCAAGATTTTTGTTCAGGCATTTTGTTCGATAGGTTTGGTTTTTAGGTTTTATGTTTTAGTATTTTGTCTCATAAATTTTTAGGGTTTGAATTTTTGACACTTATTTTCATTCAAATTTTATATCTTTAGAACTTTTATTTTGTATGAATTTGGTCTTCAGGGGTTTTGCATAAGACATATTATCTAGAATAATTTCATTGAAATAATTCATTATTATTAGATTTTTTGAATTAGACATTTTATCAAAAACAATTTCCACAAATCAACTTATCTTTATAAAAACTTTTGCCTAGGATATTTTGCCTAATGTATTTTAATAGCTTTATATACATGTTACGGGCTTTGTGTCATGGGTATTTTATTTGACATAAATAGGTCTTCAAGATTTGTGTTATGGGTCTTTATAAATACCGATCCCCAACATAAAACCCAAATACCTAATTATTGAGAACAATACAAGGACTTTATATAGTTAGCCAAATAAAAATGTTTCTTAATAGTATATGCTAAAGTCCCCTACCAATACTAACTAATAACATTTAAACTATACAAGAATATAAAATAAGTGAACATTGGGTATTTATACTGCATGAATTAGTATTCAATGATAAATATTATATATGTGATACATAGCCATTGAAACCATCATTGATTTAAAATAAACTTGCATTCAAAGTCTACTTCTCTTCTACATCATGAAAGAGCCCTAGCTACTATCTCAAGAGCATTGTGTAATGAATCGGTTACTAGATTGGGAGCATGAATTGATCATATATCACATAACACAAAAGGATATTGAAAGAAACAATAATGGTGTCTTCATTTAGAACATTTTGAGGAGCAAATACACCATCCCCCTACTCAATCAAGGATTTCGTATAATTTACTAATACAATCTTTGACATTACCATTTTTGACAATTAGTATGCAAATTATTCAGATGTATGAGATGTTACCAATTTTGTATATATATTCTCACTAGACATATACAATACCACACTCTCTAAGTGAGTTTTTATCAAGGACTTACTTGCCCTGAAGAGATAAAGACTATACTTTATGGCTATCAAACTAGAGGTGATGTCATGCATCAACCTTCTACAAGATCTATTCTTCTCAAGTAATAAAACATAAGATGCCTTCCTTTATCATTCTAATAGTAAAAAAATCATCACATTCATTTTAGGATCTGAATTCCAAAGATAATTATCCCTAAACACACCCAATGCATACTTTGACAAGGATAGGGTGGTGCTATGAAATGAAGAAAACATAATTGAGAAGGTGATGTCTTCATGATTGCTCCCCAAACAAACCATCCATTTAAAAAGAAAGGAGCCAAAGGGGAATGTTACCATAGATAAATTTAGGATGGGGGTACACATTGGCATGGCTCTATTAAATAGACTATATGGTATGACAATCATTCATTTATCAATCTAGATTGGGTGACATTACTACACATGTTGCTAACCAATGATGATTAGTTTGCATTGGGAGAAATAATTAGTTTTTGATTGAAGGAAAAAATAATCCATAAGGACAAATTCCCCATGCTTAATTTCTATTTTTATATGATGTCCTACTTATTATATGTTGTCATGGGAACTTACTATAAAGTCCTTAATTAATTATGGAGTCTAGCCATAGATTGCATCAAGAATATAATTTGTGACCACTTCTAGTTTATGCATATGTATGCCTACACAAAGAACATGGTAAATATTATATAGGATGTATATCTTCAGGTTTGGTAAGCCATCTATAGTACATCTATGCCCAAAATTAGAGAAAACATTATGAATATGCTTGTTGGTAGAGGGGATTATTTCTTGTATCCAAACTTTATAGTCATAATGATTTTGGGAAAAAAGGTTGATCCTTTATGTCTCACAAAATAAATTATAGACAAGTTGGTGGACTAAGAAATAACCTTTCAACTATGATGGATCATAGAATAGGATTTTTACAAAAGAACAAAGAAAGGTTCATATTTTGGACACCATGTAGTCATAGGTAGAATGATATACAGCATGAGGAAGTATTTTATAGAAGTGGGTGGAAAACAAAATATCTATCATTTCCCCACACTTCCACACCAAGACTAAAACCCACATGGTTTTATTTAAAAGCACCTATAGGGACTTAATATCCCTTATACCATGAGCCCTATACATATGATTTTTTTTAACATAAAAGATGATGATGAATTCTTAGAAAGGGACAAGATTATATGATTGATAGAAGATCATTTGAAGATGATCTAGTATGACACTTCAATTTTTATAAGGGAACTAGATAGTAAGAAGTCCCTTTACAAAGGATGGGAAAATTAAGACTTTTAGGGAAGAAAGTCCATAGAGAAATCCAAAGACCAAGTAGGTTCCTCATCTTAAGGACTCCTTTTGAATTTGAAGCTCAAAGTTATGAAGAAAGATCCCAAGGTAGCTAAACCCAACCCTTAAATATCATAGGTAAGAGACCCCATTAGTTTAGATTCTGATGAGGAGGAATAAGCAGAAGAAAAAATAGATACAAGTACAATTCAAGTAGCTACTACTATTCCCTAGGCTCAAATTACCATATCTATAGGGATAGAAACACAAGAGGTAGTTGCATCAACCCAACAAGGATCCTATACAAAGTTGAAGACTCTTCTTGTAT
Source organism: Torreya grandis (assembly GCA_037957365.1). Taxonomy (NCBI): domain Eukaryota; kingdom Viridiplantae; phylum Streptophyta; class Pinopsida; order Cupressales; family Taxaceae; genus Torreya; species Torreya grandis. The sequence goes on along the minus strand of JARHVA010001287.1, from coordinate 1,734,547 downwards.
ACACAAGGAAGCCTAGGACCCTTACATGGAGTCCCACCATAGATTTATCTCAAGGCTTGCCTCATGAACCCCAACACTCAGATCAGGTAGAGGGAGAGGCTATTGAAATTGAGAGTGCTAGAGATGAAGATGATTATGAGGAAGATATAAATATGGAAATGGCTAAGGCATTAAGCCTTGAATTATTTAAGGATAAATAGCTAGCTAAGTACTGTCCCTCAGGTACCGAGTCTTTTGTGACTATTCATTTATGTATTATTCTAATATTTGGCAATGTTCCTATTTATTCTATGTTGAGACCCATAAATGTGGAAGTTTTTACTTCCACATCCATTGACCCATTTACCCCAACCACATTAATTTAATTCCCCCTTCTCACCCCAAAGGTTGAGAAGGATGTTTCCACCACCTCCATTGGCCCTTTGACCACTTCCATTCTATTCACCATGGCTACCTCCTCTGTGCCTACTGGCACCATCACCATTAAATCCATGAAGAAGAAGATATATAGAAAGGTGAAGATGGATATGGACACTCCATAGTTTTATATCTAGTCTACTCAGATCACCCTTCCCATACCTTCCACCACCTCTACAAAATAAAATATTGTGGCAAGCTCTAGTAGAGGAAGGAAGGACAAGCCTCAAATGGTCATAGTCCATCCTCTCCCTTAGTTTGGAAGAGTGGAATGGTCTAATATCATTAGGCTTTCCCTACCTAATGTCCTTGTCAAGGCATAAAATAAATAACTAGAATTTTAGGAGGCTCAAGAAAAGGTTGTAGTTGCAACCTCAAATGCATCATAGTTGGACATTCCTCCCTAAGCTAGGATTTAAGGAGCAAGGCCTCCTAGTTACCCAAATTCACAATCACTGAACTCACTTCTATCACCACTTTATTTAACCCACCATCTATTATAATATAGAGAGTGAATAAGAGGAAGTTAAAATATAACAAGGAAGAGAGATAATCTTTGAGGAAAGACAAGAAGTATTATCCCTCACTAAGAGGTAGAATAGGTAATTAGGATAGTCTTCATATGCTGAGAATTTTATAAACCTAGCTCAAGAACATAAGGATGCTATATTTTCCATCCATAAAGGCACCGAAATGGCTTGATAAGAGTTATAATATGAGGTAAGACAATTGAGGGAGAAAGAAAATACCATGCATATCTTTTCATGTATAGAGGTGGAGGTTCAGGAAGTAGCCTCTAAATGTTACAACTCATTAGAAGCATTACATTTTATGAGGGCAAAATTGGCCTTTCACATCAATAGGACTAAATAATTGTTTAATTCTTTGATATATGAGAGTGGTAAGTTGAATAAGTTAATTTCATACACATGCAACAAAACATGTAGTCATATAGACCTTATGACACCACTTGAGGCATCAAATTCTCTTAATTTGGCTTTTATAAGGTAGGATGAAGCTTGGGAGTGGTTACAATCAGTTAGGGATTTAATACCCAAACATCAGGCACATGAGGCCTAAATTCTCCAAATTTTGAATGATTTAAAGTTATCAAAGGTAAAGGACATTATAGGTAAATTAATTAACATGATGAATTTTGACAAGCTTATATAAGAGGCAATGGATAACTTAAATCAGAGTCTACAAGGTTTGATATTAGAAGAAATAGAAGATGAGTTAAGTGAATCGAGAAAGAAGATCACAGAGGTGGATATTTTTAATAATAATTTTTAAATGACTAAGGTGAAACATGCAAAACTCCTCAACCAAGTTAATAGGATCCACTGACCACCTTTGCTTAATTTGAACATCATACAACAAAAGCATGATATAATAGACAAGTGTTACAAGGAGAAAAAGGCAAAGAAGAAGAAATATCAAATTGATACTTCAATTTCCACATTAACATCTATAGTTCTAGCTTTTACCACCCTAACCAATACACCAACCAAAGTGCATGAAACTATCTAGATGATGTAACCTTAATGGGGCTAAGATTTTGTGCATGTAAAATTTTATAATAACGTATATATTTATATTTTTCTTGTAGTTGGAGATTTATTTTGAAGTATCCTTTGTCTTTTATACACATGCACACATTGCATGGTTTTGTAAAGGCTAATTTAGTTAATTGACAACTATAAGAAAATTCCTATATAGTTTTGACTACAGTTAGAAATCATGTTATAACTGTTACATGTAAAAGACTTTGCATAAACTTGGAGGATGAGGTAACCCTCTCCCTAAGTCCATTTAAAAAATTTTAATCCACCCTAAGGACTGGGTCAGAGAATTTTGAATACAAAAAAGAATCAAAAACAATTTTTATTGTCAACTTCATGCATTTGAGTATTTTCTTTCCATTGTCTATGTAATTAGATATTGTTTATTTAGTTTTATGTTTTCAATAATCCTTAGTGTGCAAAATCTATGAATGGGTTCTTGATTATCTTGATTGATGTACTAATCCTAGATGTGAAAAAACTATTAAAAGACTGGTAAATCACATTGATTAAGATGATTAAGTTAATTAATCATAATTTTGAATGTGTATGAGTGCTTTCTTTGATGTAGTTTTGTGTGTGTGTGTGTGTGTGTGTGTGTGTGTGTGTATAATGTTGTCAAAAATACCTCACTACCCTAAGCCATAATCTCTTGAGTAAGGGAATATAAAAACTAATCTAAAAGGAGTAGCCTTTGACTCAGGCTTATGATTTCCCTACATCAATATTTCCTTAGACTTCTTAGCCATGTTTGATTATGTGTGTGCAATTGTTACTAGAAATAGGCATCATTTCTAAAAGCACTTGTCTATTTAGAATCCAACTAGGGAAGTGATTCTTGAAAACCATAGAGTCTTTTTTTATGCCTCACCCTTCCCTCTTTTTTGAGTTTATTTTAATACCTACCCACTTTAGAGACCACACCTATATCAAAAATCCTTATCAACAGCTTGCATACCTTGCTAATTATTTCATCAATAGGTTATTTAGACTGCATACCTACAACTCATGCCCTAGAGTGGGGTTATTCCCTATTGATATCCTAAAATGTTAGAGGATACCTCATTATTTATGGTGTGCATAAAACTTGCATTAATAAAAAATATGATAAATTGACTTAGATTGGGTGCTTCAAACTTGGATATGACCTATTTATTTAAGGGATCTATTATTTGGAAGCATTAGTCTTGTTACTATCAATGTTTATATGTATAAATTCCCTCTTGGTACATGTTAAATATATTCTTACTAGATAATAGGATTAGGCATGGTGTGTATATATAATTGACTTTTTGGGTAACTTTTTCCACCACCGATATGCAAAATGTATGTGCCAAAGCATAGGAAATGTTTGAATTTATAAAATGACCATTGAAAAGAACACATATTGAGATAGTACAGGTGTGAAAATATAGTATCCAAAGTCTTTTTATTATAATCAAATACATATATGGAATAATTAACATTAATATAAATATTAAGAGATAATTTGATCTAGATATTAATCATATTAGGAACATACTGGGAAATTAATGTAGGAAATCGATATAAAAATAGGAAGGTCAAGCCAATAGATATGTGAATGGCTAGAAAGGAGTGTGGGAAAGATTCATGTACATACAAAAAAATCATGTATGGTAATTAAAGGTCAAATATTAGATTTTAAAGTGTCCAATACTATTTTTATTTTTCTAAACCCCCTGCTCCCATTTTATTATAGTACTATTAATGTTAGTGTTAAATAATAAATAAATTATGTACCTTATTGTGTAATAACACTTTATCTTTGAGAGAATGCTTAAGTATCTATTTAATAGATTAAAAACTACAATGAAACATGTATAAATAAATGTTCACATATGATAATAAATGTAAAGTAAATTAGATCAATGAAAATTTTGAAATTTTAATAGAAATGAAAGAATGCACATAATTAAGTAAAATTATTTGCCCTATAAAATATAGGAAACTAGGGTGATATCCCCAAGGTGAGTTCCATTGTGTAAAACATGTGTTGAAAAGATAAATGAATCAACCCTCATGAATAATGATACTTTCTTAGAGTGATGCAAAACCTAAACAACACTACTAATTTAAATAATCTAGAACCTATAATAGGTTTAGGATCAAAAAAGGTGGAGCCCCATACTAGGATTGTATATAAAGGTGGAACACCATAGTAGTTTCATATGTAAATTTTAATAGACTAATCAATAATTTCATATAAATTTTATATTCAAAATGATAAATTCATTACCAACTTGAAAATATAAAATTTCATGTATGATCACCATCCCTGCCATACAATATGAACCAACTATCCTAATCTGATATAAAATGAAAAAAATAAATATGTCATTATGTCCTAAATAAATATATAACATGTGTAATCACCCAAAAATGGCATTTGAGTGTTAAGAGTGCTACTTGAGACTACCTATCCCTAACTTATCCTTAGAACTATTTTAGAGCCTATTATCACACTTATCCAACCTTCATGTAGGCCACAAGCATCCATAGGCTTTCTTTTAGTTGGACACTAGTGCCATAATAAGGACACTAGAATTACATGGATCTAGTGTCCCCAAAATGAAGATAATGTATTTTTCCCTATATTTTCCCAAATGAATATCTTTTAAAACTAAAACTTCATAGGGTTGGCCTAGACCTCATTTATCACCTGAATAACCTTCAAAATAGTATATATACATGAATTTTACCCTCTAACCACTAGATGAAAATTAGATACAAAATACACATTCAAACTCAGAATAAGTTAAGCATAATTAAGGTTATCAATCCATACTATTGCCTACTTCTACATACTACTATCTATATCAGTCTTAAGCTTAGATTACCTAGATTTATAGTCTCAAACACATTGAAGGAACTCAAATCCACTATCATACTAACATCACTTGTACTTACACTAACACTTAGGTGGGTATAATTACATTAGGATTGATCCCTCCTCAGAGTATTGGTATGTTGGTAACTCTCTTCAAAATAAGGTGTTGAGGATGTCCAACCCACCTTATTAATAAACACACTTTTTAGATCATGCCAATCAAATGACCTAGCCATATGTAGGATTAGGGTCTTTTCACTAAATCAATCATTACAAGAAAAATTTAGTGTTTCAAGACTCATGCATGCAAGAATAGACCTCAGATATCCAGACATAGGTGCACCCAGAAGCTCAAGACACTCCATAAAGGATAATACCATTAATATTAGGACACTACCACCACATTTCAAATAATGGCACTAATGTCCAATTATGGAATTACTATCCAAGAGGGGTAATGACACTAGGATGTAATTTATAACACTTAGACTAGTTCATAACACTTATATCATCCATCTCAATTATTTTCCAGTTAAGTTCTTATTTGCACTATTTATTACTATTTTTAGAAAAGTCAAAGCTAGTTAATTCTATTAAAATTAGTCAATGTATTTAATTAATATTAATTCCTTGATTTAGTATACTCAACTCCTTAACAAACATAGGATTTACATGTGTTAAGTCCTAAAATTTTAAAACATTTGGTGAACTTGATGTACTTTGAACATTGATCAAACCCTAACCCTAGATGCTCTTAGGGTTTGTATCCTTTTTATTTCTATGCTTAGATATTAGTTTCAAAATATTATATTTATTTAAATATTTTATTTCAATCTTTCTTAGATTAAAATTCCTTAGAAGTTCAAAATATACAAGAGTTTATGTTCCTACTTCTCACACTATAATGGAATAATTCAACAACTGATTTAATGAAATTGATAAGAAATAATTGAAAGATTTTGTGTCCAAACATTTAGATATGAAAGATGAACTCATCAATATTATTCATGAATAACTTAAAAATTCAAATAATGGTCAATGTTCAACTCCCCTAGCTAATAACATTGTTACACCTATAGTGGGGCCAACTCAACTAACACAACTATAAATTGTAATTCAATAAACTTCAGTGATAGCTAATACTCTTATGGATAGTTAATCTATTCCATATGTGCAATTATTTATGCACAAGGTTCATACTCTATAAGATAAGGTGTTACATATTGATAAAGGAGCCACTAGGCCATCACATGCCTTGGATTATAATATTCCCTTACATAAACCTTTGTCACATAATATAGTGGAAACTCCCTTACCATATAGATTCATGGCACCTAAGCTTACATTGTATGATGATAAGGGTAACCCAAAGCATCATCTCTGAGCTTTTCATATAGCATGTTTGAACTACATGTATAATGATTAACTTCTTACAAAGTTATTTCCATGTAGTTTAAAGTATTATGCCTTACAATGGTTTTATGATTTACCAAATCAATCTATCATAGCATCAATCCTTTGGTATACATGTTTTTATCACACTTCTCCATAAACATCAATGATAATATTTCTTATGCTCAAATTGCTAAGTTGAAACAAAAATCAAATGAGCCTATTGAATAATATGTCTTACGAGACAAGACTATATTAGCTAAATTAACTATCTCTATGGTAGATAAATAGATTTAAGACATATTCAAATAAATTATTCTAAAAATATTATGTAAAGCTATCTTGTTTAAGTTTTTGACTTTCACATATTTGTGCCACATAGTAAAATAAAGAGAAGTCAAACTTTTATCAATGGGCAAAATGAAATATATAAATGGATTAAAATCAACTGCTAAGAGTTCTAGTAAGCCTCCATACAAGGTAAGGGCTTATAAAAATAAGAGTGATCAAAAGGCCATAGTTAATGCAGCTTCAAAGCCATCTCCTCACTTGGTTTTATCAACTCCTCCATGCAGAGTCTTCACCAACCTTCCAAAATCACACAACATGAGTTCTACAATAGTTCGTGGAATATAATGTCATATCTTTCCCTCTTATCAAATAGATTTATATGACATGACCTCTTCCAAATAATTAATATTCCAATGAATTCTACAAGTATCATAGGGCATGAGGCCATACAACAAATAAATTCATTAGCCTAAAACATACAATACAATATTTGATTGAGGCTAACATTATTAATGTGGGCACACCCATAAGGGCACCAAAAGTATAGAAAATGGAAGATTAGGCATTAAAAATATTTTTAGATTCATTTTCAAAGGACACAAGGAATGAGTTAGGGAACACTTAAGGTGTTCACTACACATATCAGTAACAACCACCACCAACTTCATATCACACTACTATAGAGGAGGCACACCCATTACATAATATCATTGGTATGTACCACACTACAATTTTATCTAGACCACTCATCACTTTCTCAAATCAAGATATTATTTATGATGATACATATTTATATGCACTCTTCGTATGATCTTACATAGATCATCATCGTATCTAGAGTGTTATGGTTGATAATAAGTCATGCATTATCATGTGTACTATCACACTTATAAAACATTTGGGGTATTTAGAGTAGGATATATACCCTATAGACACAATCATCATTGGTTTCATTGTCCATGTTCAAATATCCATCAAGGAGATTGTAATTCCATTATAGGTTGGAACAATACATGTAGCCACTAGATTCTTAGTATTACCTAGTGCAGGCATATTTGACATGTTACTAGGTAGGCCATGGATATAGAAACTATAATCCATCCCATCCATGTACATAAATTCCTAAAATATATAATGTAAATTAGGTGGTCATAGTTAAGGTTCTTATATATGAGTATCCTCTACCTATCCCATAGGCAGTTACAACACAGTTACTAAATAAAACACATTTATCATTTATAACTCAAATCATTGTTCTTATTAGTACACCATGGAGTTTAGTAGAGCCACCAGTGCAAGCGAGATATATTCCTATAGTATTTACATGTATGCATACTCTCCTATGGAGACCATTATTAGAGGCCCCCCTACATCATAGATATGTTATAGATTCTTGAGGGCCTCCCTCTCCTCATTTTCTATTGAGATTAGTATTATTGAGTTCTTTGGGTTCTAAACATAGGGTACCTATGTGACCTATAATGTCTTCTACTAGACAGGTCCCCAAGACCCCTATGGTTCATAGGACACCACAATTAGTGTCACAAATTCCTAGCATCACTACATAGGTAGATAAAAATATAGATCACTTAGTATAACAAATTATGGGACCATGGTTCCTTTATTTGACACAAGACATAGTGACAGTGAGTCTCCCATGAGACTCATTGGTTATTATTGTTTCTCCCTTTTTTATATACTTTTATTCTGTATTGATCCTTATACATAGTTCATTTTTATGTTTCTTGTACATAGCTTATATCCATAAAATATAAAAATGATATATAATTTCAAAAAACACAAAAACATTAAAATATTACTCAAAAAACACAAAATTATAGATTGTATAAATTACTATGTTTACATTTATTATATTTGCTAGAAAATACATATGTTAGTTATCTTAGTATAGTCAATTTTATCATACATACATGCTTTACTTATTTTTGTTGAGTGTTGCAAATTTTTATAGGACTCATGTCCACTACCTTAATCTATATTTGTTATTATTTATCCACTAGGGAAATATACACCGATACATGGGTTTTCACTTGACACATTCTCCCACTTTGGGGCATCCTATACACTATTTTGATTCTTAGGTTCTATCTTTATATACTCTACATCCTAGATTTAGCATTTTTAAATCTTAATATTGATAATGCTAATCTTATATTTGTTTATAGTTATTACTACTTTAGACTTATCATATGTACATCCTATCTATTACACATATTTATATTCCATATTCATGCATAATTTCATTTCTAGCTTTCCTATTTTTGACTTGATTATATCTCTATGTTTCTTCTATTTGAGAGCATTTGAATATGCCATTGCTCTTTGGCTCTACACCACTTCTATTTATAGTATGTATGATTTGAACATGTGCCCATTTACATATGTGTGCCTTCTTGATTATGTATGTGGACATTTAAACATGTACTTCTATGTGGATCTAATTAAAATTTCTTATTTTTTGCATATGTAGACATTTGAACATGTCTTATTTTCTTAGATTTGGTGACATGTGTCCATGTCCCTTGTATTATGGCCCATTGGCTTACTTTGCATACCTCATGTGTTCTATATGTATGATTTATTATATGTCATAGCCATGAAACTTGCCTTTGATTGTTACACACACCAATTTTTAATTCCATGATGGACCTCATGCATCTACCCTTCCTACTTGGGTATTGTGATGGACATCATGCCCCATCCCCCTAGGTAACTACCTAGTTCTGCTTAGATTTGAGATTTATATATATTATTATAACTATTTTTACACCCTTTTAAATGATATACATGACATACATCTTACATTACATACTTATGCTCATATTATGTTAATTCTAATGTTATGCATGCAAATTATATTAGATTATTACATGGTTATCATATATGCTCTAGCTAATACACATTTTGTAGATATTTTTATTTTAAGGATAATTATTACACAAGTTCAACAAATCCCCTCAAAATAGGGGGCATTCATAGGGGTTTTTAAAGAGACCAAGGTCCTATATTACACTCATAGTATATTTTTAGCACATAGGCTCAATTACAAGAAATCAAACTCAAGTAAACATAGTGGGGAAACAATGACACAAAAAGTAGTATAGTTGTATAGAATTTATACTAAAAGGACATTATCATCCAAAATATTACACTAGTGAAAAATTTACAAAAATGGCATTACTATACAAGACATGGTGTCACTACCTAATGTACTCGACTAGCCGCAAAGATGACATACCTAGTTAGACATTTATCATTACTTTATGCAATTTAGTTTTAGATGTATCTACTACACATGGTTAGGAAATGATGGATTAATATCCTAATTGAGTTATTTAGCCACCTACATGATAGGGTTGGACCAATCATCATTCCAATCCAAGTTATTCATAGGTCATGTTCCACCAAATAGGGGTGGGTAATGATGGAATCAAAACTAGATTGAGTTCTTGAAACACCCACACATGAGGATTGAGTAAGTCATCAGCTTAGTCCAATATATTTACTAATTGATCACTATATACACACACATAGGTTATCACCAGGTTCATGCATTGGTTCACATACCTAGTGAGGTGTATTCATTCCTTTCCTCTTTATTGTCTCTTTACTTAGTTTTACTCAGTCTTATTTATTTACTTAGTTTAGTCTTTTGATTTTGATATCTCTAAATTAAGGATTAATTTATGCATATTTCACTTGTAAGACACACATTGGAACATGATTCACATACCCAAACCTAGATTTATGGGATTCACCTCCTAGGTAAGTCCAGGTACACTTATTTTTCTTTTATCCTAGTCATTTCACTTTGTTGCATTTATAGAATAAATAGGGGGATGTAATCACCCAAAACTGGTATTTGAGTGCCAAGAGTTCTAAATGAGACTAATTATCACTATCTTATCTGTAGACCTATCTTAGAGCCTATTATCACACTTGTCCAACCTTTGTACAGACCACAAACATCCCTAGTCAGCCTCAAAGTAGTCCTAGACCCTTATTTCCTTATCCTAGTCCTTTGTGCCAAATGTTTAATAAGCTATACTTTATCACCATAATAATGACACTAGTGTCACATGGCATTAGTGTCCCAAAAATGGTGCTAATGTTTTGGGACCTATCTTTTACCAAATACATATATTTTAAAAACTAAAACTTCCTAGGGTTGGCCTAGACCTCTTTTATCACCTATAAACACATCCGAATAATACATATACATGATTTTTATACCTCTAGCCACTATATGTAAATATTATGCAAAATTCACATTCAAGCTCAAAACAAGTTGTGCATAATTAAGGTTATAAATCCCTATTCTACCCTAATTATGCATACAACTATCTACAATAGTTCTAAGCTTAGATTACCTAGATTTCCAATCTCAATAACATTTAAGGCACTTAAGGCCACTATCATACTAGGATCACTTTCACTTGCACCAACAATTACATGGGGAGAACTCGATCAAAATTGATCCCTCCTTATATTATTGACATGTAGACAAATCTCTTCATAGCAGGGTGTTAAGGATATCTAACTTACCCCACTAATAAACACACTTTTCATCTCATGCCAATCAAATTCCCTAATACATGTATGATTAGGTTTTTCTCACTAAATCAGTCATTATAGGTAAAATATAAGGTTTCAAGACTCATGTATACATGAACAGACCTTAGAGTTCTAGATACAGGTACACCCATAAGTTTGGGATAGTCTTACATAAAGGATACTACTATAAATATCAAGATACTACCACCATATTTCTAATAATGGTGCTACTATCTAATTATGGTGTTATTGTCTAAGATGGGTTCTGACATTGGGATCTAGTTTATGACACTCAAACTAGCTTCTACCTCAATTTACAACACCTATATTATCCATCTCAGTTATTTTCAGCTAAGTTCTTACTTGCACTATTTATTATTGTTTTTAAAAAATTTAAAGCTAATAATTATATAAAAAATTAGTGGATGTATTTATTGCATATTATTTCCTTGATTTAGTCTACTTATATCTTTAAAAAACACATGATTTACATGTGTTAAGTCATAAAAGGTTTAAAAACATGTTATTATTTTACCTATAAATGTCTACATATGCATTAAATATCCCCCTAAATCTATCTCAATGTGTTTATATTTGTCTCCACATAAAATAATTTGATAATTTAACCTAATCAAAATCCTCTAAATCATGTAATTTTTCCCAAAATATGAATTATTTATGTATATAGGCTTGAATGTGTGTGTGTGTGTGTGTGTGTGTGTGTGTGTGTGTGTGTGTGTGTGTGTGTGTGTGTGTGTGTGTGTGTGTGTGTGTGTGTATGTACATACATAATGTGTGCATGTGTAACCCACTAATATACCCCATTTTTAGGTGAATGGTGTTTCTTTTAAATTAATAATCTCAAAATAAAATAATTAAATGCATCATGTTATATGAAAACATGTAATCATGAAAAGCATTGTGCTAACATGAGGAAATACATTATCATAATATGATTATTTTATCAAATCATATTTGTAAATTGTATCTTAAAGTATACAAGTGTCATGTCAAGATAAATATATCAATTATGCATGTATTATTAGTCATCACATAAATAAGTATTGAATAATAATCTAGACAATAATATGAATGATATAGATCATGCACACAAGTATACATATGCATTATATAGATCATTGCATCATAAACTCAATATACAATCCTAAATTTATCCACATATATACAAATAATGTCATGTCCATGATGCACATAATAAATCACACATAAAATCACTCAATTTCATGTAGAATAATATTCACACATAATGAGTAATCAATGAACATGTGATGAGAGAGAAAAACCACATAAGGTAAGTGTCATAAACAATGAACAATAAATTTCCCATAGAAGGTAAGGATTGTATACAATGTAATACACACTCAAGTATCAAACCATATAAAAGAGAATAAGTAAAAAAACATGATGCTATGCAATGCATAATATTCTCAAAATGTAAAAATCAATAGCATCAAATATACATAAAATAATCAAGGATAATATGCACTATTATTATATACACAATAATGTATAGTATTGATATTACACTCTAAGTAGTACAAACAAGGGCATGAAATGTATAATCAATATAAGGTATCTAAACAAGATCAATTTAATGGTCATATAAAGATGTGACTTGAGTATATATTTCAATGATATTCCCCTAGTGTAACCATGCCTTCAATGTAGGAGGGGTAGCCCACTAGGTGTGAGAATGTCCCACATTTGAATGTCTATGACATTTGAAACTTGTATGTCTTGCTACTCACTAATATATACTATGAAATTCATGTGTATATGAAATATAGCATAATGTGATAAAAAATATATAAATATTTTATATTAGTAAAATATGTCATGTATATGTCCTGATTTTTTATCTTTTTGATTATTTTTTATTTTTTTATATTTTGATTATGTTTCACCTCAAAAAAGATCCCATCAATTGGATGTTCACATGTAGGTTTTGTATCAAATGTTGAAAATATCACCCATCATGAGTGATTTTTCCCATATGTTTTTTTATCAAAATTTGAGAGGTGATATCATGTTATAATATATCCATCATTATCATCATGACTCATATGATCCTACATATGATAAGTTTATCTAGTACTCATAGTATCTTATGGAATTCACTATATAGTAGAATAATGTTCTTGTGTTCACTATGGAATATATGAATATATTTTTAACATTATCTTAGGATGTGATATAATGTATGACAACTATTTTGCAATGTAAATATACCTATGATGCAATGGGCATTGAAGCACTGGTCATTAAGGAAAGTCAATTACCTACCTCTTAACTACCTATGTAGAATGAACCAAAATAATTTTATAACTAAATATAGTGGATATAGAGGTTGAGGAGGATAGGTCTATATCTAAATAGTATGTTCATATGTAATAACCAAAATTTTATCTGTAGGCACCTAAATTTTAAATGTTATAATATTTTTCCAATCTAATGATTATGCAAAAAGCCTCCAAATAGATATGAACAATCAAAAATATTTACCTCTCTCATTTCTCCATTTTATTTTATTTTTATGCATTTAATTAGTGTAAAATGTATATCAAATAGACCTAAACCTTTAAATTTCCATGGTGCATAGCAAAACCACCATTATGGTTATGCAACCACCATGATAGTACTTATAACCACTAAGGTGACTATGCCAACCACCCTAGGGATTTTTGAATTGATATAGCATTTTAAAAACTATTACAGTGGTTGTGTAACTAGTACCTAAATATATTGAATATCTCATCACCTTTGCATTAGCTTTTAAGTTTAGATTCTGAGAATCATGTTCGACACTCCATGTTTTACTGTGCCTTTTCTAGTTAACCCTATAGCAACCCATTGAAATTTGAGTAAAACTTATTAATATTAAATAATTAATATTTAATTCCTAATCAATTATTTTAAACTCTCACATGTAATAATTTACACATGTATACAAATATGTCTATGAATGATGAAATTTGGATTGTAATATTTAAGAATCAGTAGCCAATATATTCCATTTTTTAGATCCATCCATAGATGTGATACATATTTTTCCTTTCACATCATTTTTTGATTAAAAAAACCCATGAATCATGTTGAGAAACAATATTGGATATAACACCTAAGGATTGGAGCATTAAAACCATCAAATCCTATAGAATTTCCATCTACTTTTGGAAATTTTGGAGTTTACCTATTAAAATTTTCTTGTTTTCTTTAGATTAGATTTTTGTCTCTTAAAAATGTGATTGAAATATTAAAAAATAACAATCACCTCTATTAATTTTCAACATTTTAAATCATCTAGTTTCTTTAAATTTAACTTACATATAGAGACACAAAAACATCTTGTAAAGAAAATTCTTTATAATTAAATCATCTTATAATTTCACATTAAATATTGAATTTATATTATTTAACTTCATCATTTGATAAATTAATTTTTTTAATTTTCATCCATAAAACTCAGGTCACTTAGCATTATTTTTATTTAAATAACACATTTATAAAACTACAAAAAGAGAAGGGATCATATCATCTACTCTTTATGAGCATTAGTTTTTTTTTTTTTGTATTCATATAATATACATTAAATAACACAACATTTTATTACTTAGGTAAATATATTAATTTTCATATTATATGAAATAATCACTAATCAATCAAAAACATTTTTTTTCATTTATCTGAAATTTCCAAGATTTAGACATATTTAATTGCATGTATACATCATTTAAAGTCTAAAAATTGTAGGATAATATTCAATTGTACATTTTGAATTTAGGTTACTTCCTCATAATTATTTGAAATGAATTTCAAAGCATGAATTAGTTTTTCATTTCCATCATACATTTAATTTTCAATGCATTCATTAAAATCATTAAAATTAGTATTCAAACAATTAATTTTAGTTTTTTTTAATTAATTTGCATCCACATGCCATCTTGAAAAGCAAAATAATTTCCAAAATTATTATTATAAATTAATTCATTAGTATAATTATATTTTATTCCCTATAAAACATTCAGTTACAATAAAAAACATTCAAAACAGATGGAAATTTATTCACTTTGTCAAATGCTAGTCATTCAAAACATTAGTCAACAAGACTAGAAAACTAAAAAAACATGAGAATAAAAAAATAAATAACAAAAATAGAATAATTAATCAATAATTATGAGACCCTTTTATGACTCTCTTATATAAAGTGCATCCACACAAGGTAAGATATTTTTCACAAGTTACTACTTCCATTCTAGTCGATAGTATGCAAGGCAACATACACTTTGAGATTTGGCTAGAGGTATTTAGTTACACACCATTAAAAAAATAAAAAAATAATTTTTATATAAACCCTAAACAAAAAAATAATAATATCATAATCCCAAATGACTAAGTAGATTCACTTGGTGGCTGCTAAGCAAGACACCTTTGAATCTAATTTAGTTTCTCACCCTTGATTCTAGCCCTATCTAATTCCATTCAATTTGTGGATGAAATTTCTCATAAAATATCAAACTAATATATCAAATCATGTATCAAGAGTTGTATATCTAAATTTTAACCCATTTATAGATAGAAACATTGACTATGAATTATAATATTTAATTCTCTTGGAATTAGGTTATTATTTATATCTTATCACTCCATAGTTTTTGCCCTCAATGAATAATTCAAGGTAACCAAACCATATTTATATAGGAATAATAAATAAAAATAAATAAATCACCCAGTATAAAATATCAAAACCATAAAAAAAATTTGTAATCTCATCCCATTAAACTATCCCAACCACATCAAAATAATTAGCTATGTTGATAGCCCCATCTACATAGCATTTGCCTTCAAGCATCTCGACCCCACCTTAGGAGGTTGAGTGTACAAGGAAATCACATCAATTTCCATGTGTAAAAATATGGTGAACCCAATGTAACACACTTTATATTCCACCACTAGTTGTATTGGCTTCACATTTTATTTATCTTTTTACATTACCTTCACTTTAGTTTCACTAACATTTTACAATTCTAGTGAACCTAATGTGAACTATTTGTCCTTTTGAGTTTATCAAAATCTTTCATTTTATTTTATTTAATCCATATCTTTATCCTCTTAAATTTATTATATGTTTATCCAAACACCTTCATACTATGTTTGGGGAGGAATTCAACATATCCAATTGTGTCAATTTTCATATTCAACCTATGTAAAAAAAATATGAAAAAAAAATCCTTCATTATTTAGTTCTTCTGCTATGCCACACACCAAGTCTCATGTTGTGAAATAAGAGATGAAAAAATATTTAAAAAAAACCAATAGTGTAAATTATTCAAATTTCATGACCTTGATTTGTGGAGGCACCTTATATCCATGCTTTTTATCTATTACCCTGTAAGCTCTAGACATTGAGAGAATCGATTGATTTAACCTAAACAATGATAGGATTTAGTAACAGATATAGGAAGGATAGAATAAAATTACTTCCTCCACCTTATATTACATAATAATATAATCTCTCACTTTAAATTAAATTACAATATCACCTTATATGAAACCAAATGAAAATTAATTCATCCTAGACCACCAACCTCTTCCTTTAGAACCTATTGCAAAGGAGTCACCTAGACCAACAAATTTACCCAATACAAATAGTCTCATCTCCACCTTGGTGGGATGTATTATAAGCCTCAATAACAATAAATATTCATAAAAAATATATATTATTGATAAATTAATGGTCCCAATTTTCAATAATCAAGTCCTTTCCCCTTATACTTCAAATCCATATTCTCTATATATGCCATCCTAAAATTAGAATAATACTTTCACTAAAAATCCCCCATATTATCATAATCTAGGGGATTTAATTTAATTAAATGTTATTGCTAACATTCCTTCATCGTATCCTCCTCCTTATACTCTCATTTATGCCCCTCTTCCTTATAATGCTCATAATAACATGGGTGATAATGCACCACCTCATAACTACATAACAAATAGTCCACCACATTAATACCTTCTTCTACCCATATGTTGGTTCCTTTCACCCATACATCCAACCTATCCATACACCAATTGTCATGCCTTCATTCAAATCTTTTCCACCTTACTATCACATGTTATATAAATTCACGTAGCTAGATAAATATTCTATGGTTTATTATCATCAACCAACTTAGGAAACAACATTCTCCTTTTTGGTTATGCACATAGTGCATACCCAAATCCACATCTTCCTAGACATATAGACACCTCATTAAGGTCCTTTAATATAATGATAATCTATGTTGAATATCTCAAGGAACCCCTTGACCATACCATTTGAGGCATCATTTTTTTGTACCCATTGCTTAAGATCCTTAAGTACAAAGGAGAGGGAGATCCAAATGCACATATAGGAGAATATGACACTACTATTAGATATTTTTTCCCTTGTAATGCAATAGTGTCCCATATTTTCCTTAATAATCTTGATGGAATCACTTTAAACAAGTATTACCATCTGCCTAAAGACTCTATTCACTCATTCAAATAACTCATAATTGAATTTTTTAAGGATTTTGATATGAAAAACTTCTTTCACATAGGTATATGGGAATTATTTCACATCAATAAAGATCCTAATGAGTATACTACCCACTTGATTATGCATTGGTAAAAAGTATTATATTCCTCTATGAGTTCTCCACACAGACTAAAGGGAGTTATGTAACATTTTCCTTCACTCTATAAACTAAAATACTAGAGAAAAAGTTTATAAAATTAAATATAGACCATATGAAGAAGTACTAAAAATTGAACTAATAATATATAAAGTGGCCATCGATAGTGGTAATTGAGCATATGTATTATGGAGAAATAATAATATTATTATTATTTCATAGCAATGAGAAATGTTTATAAACATGTATTTATAAAAAAATAATGCCAAAAATATTCCATATATAATAGGATAGGCATTATATTATCCCATTGTAAAAACTATGCAAACTTGAAGATAGGCATATTATAAATAAACTATATAAATTTTGAATAAATAAACTTATTTAATAATCCTAACTACCATGAGTAATAAAAAATTACTCAATTACATTTATTTTAAATGGTTAATTAATCACCCCTTAGGCTAAACCTAATATCCCCCCCTTTAATTCAATATTGTCTCAAGTGAATAAGAGAGAGATTCTCTACATTCATTGAATTTTCCCCACACAAGTCCTTTAGTGAAAACATATACACCTTTATTTCTTGGGAAATACTAGAGTTGGATGTTGTTGTTCTGAACATGTCTATGAATGAAATTAACTTGCACCTCAATGTATTTAGTGCATTCATGAAATACTAGATTGTGAATAAGATTCACTACTCTTTCATTATCTACATGAATAATTTTTGGTTACTTATGTGGTAATACAAATTATTCAAGTATATGTCTGATCCAAATCACTTCACATATAGCTCTTCTTATAGTTTGATATTATAATTCTATGGAGGATCTCAAAATGCAAGTTTGCTTTTTGATCCCCCATGATATTGGTTCAGATCCCAAAAAGAATACAAATCCTAAGGTAGATTTTTTATCATCAATGTTCCTTACATGATTTTAATTGAAATATATTATTAAGAAGAAATTATCATTCTTCTTGTACTCTAGGCCAAAATCCATGGTCCTTCAATGTATCTTAATACCCACTTTATTGATTTTTAGTGAAGGGATTTGGGCTCTTTCATGAACCTAGATATATAAATAACATCATAGATAATGTATAGTCTAGTATCATTTAGGTAAATGAGACTCTCTATCAACTACTGATATAGAGTTGTATTTACATTTTGTGTTGGATCTACTTGAGATAGTTAAAGTTTTATCTCCATAGGTATGGAAATTGGTTTGTTATCCATCATGTGAAAATTCTTAAGTGTTGTCTTAGCATATTTGATTTGATATATAGATATATGATTTTATCTCTACAAAAATTCTAAACTAAGACAAAATGTAGAATCTTGAGATCTATCATGTCAAATGATTGATTTAGATATTTCTTTGTTGACTCAATCATCTTCACTGAACTACCAGTGATGACTATATCATTGACATATACAACCACAATAACCATCTCCCCCCTTGTTGTTTGAGTTAGATATTTATATCATATAGAATTCTTTTGAATCCATGTTTTAATAGATGCTCATCAATTTTTATGTACCATGCCTTGGGAGCCGTTTAATACCATACAATGATTTGACAAGTCTACAAACTTTATCTTCTTTTCTTGGTTTGAAAAAACCTTATGGTTGAGTCATGTAGACCTATTCCTATAATTATCCATTAAGGAAGGAAATTTTCATGTCTATTTGATGAATTTTATAGCCAAACTCTATGTCTAGAGCAAAAATCATTCTAATAGTTTTGATCTTTGTTGTGGGAGAAAATGTCTCCTCATAATTAATGCCTTCTTTCTTAGCATATCCCTTTATAACCAACCTTGCCTCACGCTTGTCGAGACTGCCATCTAATTTTTAATTTGTATTAAAAATCTATTTGCATCTGATTGGCTTCTTCACTAGTGGAAGGTCTACAGGCTACCATGTTTTGTTCTTCATTAGTGAAGTATATCCTACATTCATGGCATCTTTCCAAGGTTTAGATTGTAGGGATTCTTGAATTGTATAGGGATTAATAGATTCAATAACTATAATCATTAAATAAAAGTTGGATTCTCTTTAAGTTGTATTATGAGTCCTTGGTCAAATGGTGGATGTATCTAGAACACCATTTAGTTTAGCATATCTTAGTGTACTTATATACCATTTATGCATATGTTGAGTAGTTCTTGCGGGTGGTGGAGCTACACCATTATTCCCATCATCATCAACATTTCCATATTTTTATTTGTGGGACTAATTTATTTATTAGGTGAGCCTATATAAGGAGATTTTTCTTCTTTCTTCTCAAAGAACTCAACATCCCTACTAGTGTATACTTGTCTAGTTTTTGGATCTATGAGTCTGTAGGCAAGTGTTTTTTTATTATACCCTAATAACACATACTTTTTTTATTTCATATTAATTTTAGTTCATTCTAGTTTGGGAATATGCATACTTACTTGGCATCCAAAAACTCAAAGATGTGATATAGATGGTTTTTTTATTGATCATGATTCATGTGGAATTATTACTCCAAGAGATGTAGTGGGAACCCTATTGAGTAGATATAGGTAAATTTTGACTACTTCTACCCAAAATTCCTTTATCAAGCCTGGATCATGTAACATACATTGTACCATTTACACAATGACATGATTCTTCCATTAAATAACTAAATTTTGTTGTGGTGTATGCAGAGGTTCTATTTGATGATGAATGCCATTTTATTAAAAAAACTATTTAAACTCTTTAATAGTTAATTCTCCCCCATAGTCTAAGTGGAGTTTTTTAATTTTTTGACCAGATTCTATTTGAACAACCACTTTGAATTTCATGAATGTTTCAAATTATTAAATATTTCTTTTCACATAGTAGACCCACACTTTTTTAGAATAATCACAACAAAGAGCATGAAGTAATTAAACACAACATGATTAGGTGTCATCAGTCTGCACAGATCAATATGCACCAAATCAAAATTTCTATGTGCTTGATATGTACTTTTCTAAAATTGATCTCTATGTTATTTGCTTGCTAAGCAATCTTAACATTTATCTATACCATTTTTAATAGGTGGTAATCCTCTTATCATGTTGTATCAGTAGAGTGTGTTTGGATATCAAAAATTGATTTGGCCAAATATTCTATGCCACAACTATGTTAATTTTGTGTCCTTTGTTATGAGTGTCCTGATTATTGTAAATAAATTATATATGGTTCACATTAGATGTTAATGCAAAAAGTTTTGATTTTTTTTAATTTTTATATGATCAAAAACATTTTATTTACAATCAAAGTCAATCTTCAAATTGTGGTCTAAGACTTGACTGACTGATAACAATTTTTTGGTTAAATTGGGTACATAAAGAACATATGTGATTTTATAGTTTTGTGTGCCTAGGTGTAAGTCAATATTTCATATTTTATGAGGTATCATCCACCAAATAAACATGATTTTTTTGGTTGTGTCATTCAAAGTGAAAAACCAATCTTTTCTACCTGTCATATGTTGGGTTGCACCTGAATCAACATACTAGATATCACTTTGTGATGTGGATGCTTTATGGAAATCACTATAATACAATAATTTTTCATTTTCATCATTGTATTCTTATTCAAAAATGTTAACCTTTTTATTTTATTTTTTCTACCAAGTTGTCTTTTTTTTTCCCTATGGTTTATTTTGAGATGATGGGGATGATTTTTGGGTAGTGGGCTTCTAACCACTAGAAGATCCCTTATATAAAGTATTATACCAATAATCTTTGAGTTCATGATGACCACAAATGAGACATTGTTTTTTTAATTTATATCCTTGTGTATTTTATTAAATACTCTATTTAAATGATTTATTTGAATACTTTATGGGTTTATTGCCTTTTCTATGAAGTGAAAACATGTTCTTCTCCTTCTTGAGTACTGAAAGACTCTTCTTGTTGGAAAATGTTGAGTAGTTTTTCAAAACTTGTTTTATTATATGATAGTCAAAGTGGTCACAAAAATCCCATATGATGGTGTTATATCTCTCAAGATAATGGGTATAAGAGAGTCATCTAAAACTATCTCACCCAAGGATTGTAATGATGCCCTAGTGTTGCAACACATCTAAGAAAGGCCTCAACTATTTCATCTGATCTCAATTTCAAAAATTGAAGTTCAATCTATAGGTGTATAATAGTGCTCCAATTTTTGGCCTCATATACTATTATTATCTTTTCCTAAGCTTCCTTTTTATTTTTGGCCTCACAGATGTGTGGCTGTACTTCATATGATACCCTGAATGTTATGATCAATTTCACCTTCTAAATGGATTTGTCATATTTATGTTATTTATCAATGTATTTTTCATGTTGGGTGTAGGTTCCATCTACAATGGGACAAATTTATTCAAATTATAGTTGATTTTTGATCTTTGTCTTCTAAGCTAAGTAATTTTCACATATGAGTAACTAAGAATCTATTATAAATAATTTTGGAACCTATGCAACCATTATTAAGACTAAGGATGATAGATTGGTTCTTTATCACTCCAGGCATATAGGTCTCCATTTCTATATGTTATTACACTAGTATAAAAGACATTTATATATATGCACCCTTTATATATACCCATTATTATGTGGAATAAGCTCTCCCTTTTTATATACCTGTTGGCTACTCTATCATTGATTTCTTTATTTGTTTTCTCAAGCTATGCTTTTAAAGAAGCAATTTCAATAACATACCTTTCACATTCTTCATTTAATTTTTTCAACTATGACGTTAGATATATTTCATTCTTCTTAGATTCTTCAAAGTGTGTTTGCATATCTTCAATTGTTTCCTTTGACTCCTTTTCATTTTTCTTGATATGGAGCTTCAATCTTCAATTCTTCTTCTTAAGAGATTTTAACTCTTCTAAGGTACAAATGAGTTCTCCTTCCAGATTCACTTTAGCTTCATCTTGTTCTTATTATTTATCATTTATAATTTTGATTATGGAGGCATCTTCATATATGGCCATGAATAAAATCTCTTCTTTTGAATCACTAACTCTACTATCTTTGGCTGAGATATGATCTTTAGAATACAAACTCTTCTTCTCAAATCCCTTCTTGAATTTTCCTTTGAAATTATTCTTGTATGTATACTTTCCTTATTAATTATCACCATTACACTTATCTAATCACTTATATATAAAATTTCCAATCTTTCCACAATTAAAACATTTAAAAATTAATTTTCCTTGATATTTACTTGTGCCCTTTTTTGTCTTGCGAATGAATAGAGATTCATTGTCATCTTCATCATCACTAGAATTGTCACTTGATTATTGAATCTTAACCTTCTCTTTATTTGATGACTTGAAATTAAATTCTCTTTTTTAGGGTTTTTCTTGTTTATTATATATCTTATATGCCGTAAGAATACCATGTAGCTCATCCATCTTTAGCTTGGCTAAATTATTCATCTCTTCAATTACTGAAACTTTTGCATCATATCTAATGGTAGAGATCTCAAAAAAATTTGTACCATGATTGATTCTTATAACTTTTATCTAACACCTTGACTCTGATTAACTATTTTATCAACCCACAAAAGGTAATGTTCTATATTTTCTTCCTCTTCCATCTTCAAACTCTCAAACTATCTTCTGAAAGTCTAAAGCTTAGCTTGCTAAACCTTTATATCACCTTTGTAAATATTCTCAAGATTTACCCAAGTTTCATGAGTAGATTTACCTTTCATAAATTTAAAGAATTTTGATTCACATAAAATATCATTTAAAGCTTTAGCATTATTTTCACTTGCCTTCTTTTTTGTCAGAGTAGTTACAAGTGTCTGTGGCTCTTCATATTCTTCCACCACTACTTGCTAAATGTCAAATCCAAGAGCCATCAAATAAGTCCCCATACTTATACTCCAAAAAGAATAATTTGTCTCATCAAACAAAGGTGCCTTATTTATATAAAAACTTCATGTGATCTAACCATCATGCTTTTCCCAATCTACCTTGAAGCTATAAAACTTTTTCAAAAAGAACCTACTCTGATACCAATTGTTAATCATGAAATATAATGAGAGGGGGGGTGAATCAGTATATTATATATCTTTTACTTAATTTTATTTATTTTCTTTAACCACTTAATCACACATTCAAGATATGAAATAAAACTGAAACAATAACATGCACCACACAAGAGAGACACCAAATTTTTACATGGAAACCCAAAGTGAGAAAAACCATGGAGAACAATATCAAGTATATGAATGAGCACCAACTCAAATTACAAATTTCATAAGAACCAAATTGTAGGAGCACCAAACCCTTTGCCAAGAATGAACACATCAACTATTTGTGAGCACCAACCCATAGGAGCACCAACCCCTCTTGTGTATAAAACACAACTATCTCTCAATGTTGCTTACTCAATAAATGATAAAACTCTACAATATCTCCTACTTTTCTCTCCTCTTTTCATATATAAAATATTTACAAAACCATACACTCTTTTGCATATTAAAAATGGCTTCTCAATCCTTTATTTATAGATTTCTAAATGACCTTTGGCATTCATCCTTTGTGACCCTTCAATCCTCATGGAAAATGGTGTGAAACTTGTATGACCCTTCATATCCTTGCATTTGAAAAGTCACATGGTAACCCTTCATATGCAAATGTGTCCTTTCCTCTTTTGTCTTTATCTTGGTGACCTTTTAAATTCCTTAAGGTGACTCTTCATGGAAAAATGTGCCACTCTTTTATCTTCACTTAGTGACTTTTGAAATTCCTCAAGATGACTCTTCATGGGAAAATGTGTCATATTCCTCTTTTATCTTTACCCCATGACTCTTTGACTTCTCCATGGGACCTCTTTTGAATTTTATGCAACTAAAAATATATCCATTAATATTAAATAAATATTAACACACATTAGCTAAGTTATGAATATTAAAAACACCATTAAATGCTATGGGGCATTTATCACCAATACTATACCTTTGACATCAATGATAATATTTCCAACACCTCATGCATCCATCAAAATAAGATTCAATCATCTTAGACCTTACAAAATCAATCTCAATCCCTATTATGGTGAAACTAAAGCTATATTAAGGGTGTATTTATGAAACCATCAATCTATGTAAAGTGGCTATTAAGTAATCTTCATGGAAATTATATAACCACCATTATGTTTTTGTATTAGCCAGTCTATACAAACCAATGATTTTGTAATCATCATCATAATTACAAAATTTTCAGGTCAGTTGCATAAATATCAGTCTATGTACATTGATATTTTCATTTATAAAAATTAATAGCTAAGTGAGATATCTTAGACCCTTATTAAATTTAAATAATTAAATAATAAATTATTTATTATTTATTAAACATGGGTTAAAACCTTCATGTAAATAAATAATAAAACATAAGTTATTTATTACTTACATTTTATTTAAAAAATATATTAGGGAAGGATGAAATCGATGGTTAAAATGGTCACATCTCCTCATCCCCATTATAAATAAGGTTTTACCCATATTTTAATTCATCTTGAATACACTCAGTGAATTTTATATTTGTGCATGGTAAATATTTACAAAGGTTTTGTGAAGAAGATTTATAAAGGAAATGAGAAGAGGAAGGTTAGGTATTGGGGTTATTTATTTCTTAGATATATAAATATCATCATTTGTGAGTTTTTTTTAATCTTTTGGAGGTTTTCCCACGTTATCATTTTGTCACTGTGTATAATTTGATTTTGTTTACTCTTTTCTAGCATTCACATGTCTAGATCCAACACATCTTGTTCATTACATATTACTTGTCTTCTCATGGTTTTAGAGCCACCTTGATATGTTAAGTGATTGTAAAGAGTTTTAAAGGATTCAAACCCTATGCAAGGCAAAGTAATTTTTTTTTTAATTTTTAGTCAATCTTGAGATGCCATTATATGCATGTGTACGGCCTTGGAAGTATATTTCTATGTTTGAAATTCAAATAATTTGATATGGAGCCTATAAAGATTATATTACACCTCAAAAATCATATTCAAACAATATTTAACTAGTCTAAAAATATAAATCCTCATAAGGTGAATTTGTATGGCCCATGTATAGCCTAGGCAAGCCAAAAACTTTGAAAATTTATTTTTACTAATCTGATTTGTATTAATCTATTGTTTGTTGTTAAATCTCACTAATTTATGCTTGCATTCCCTCCTACAAAGCTACTGAAGTCTTCTATTGAAATTTTGGAGATCCACTCTGCTAGAGATGCCATTGTACATCCTATAGGGGCTATAAAAAACTATGTTGTAGACATAAAAAATCTATTTTGATCACTTTTTTTGGAATTAGATGACCATTACACAATTTTCTTATAAATTTAAAGGTTTGAGAAGGCGTATACCAAGCTCCAACATCAACCAAATTATATAGGTGCATCATACTTTATCTAGGAATGTGTTATAGATTAGTTTAATGTTTTTTAAAATTATTTAATAAATAATTTATATACTTATTATCAATATTTCCACTTAGACTCAGTGGCCCTGCTTCTTGGCTAAAAATTTTTAACTAAAAAAATAAAAAAAAGTAATATTGGTTTACTATTTAATTTACATGACTGTCTATATAAATTTATATATTTTTTATTAAAAAAATAGATAAAAAGGTGTATATATTATTTTTATTTATATAAGTTTTCAACTAGTCTACTAGAAGGATTGGTGGCTTTTTTTTTACTAAAAGCTTGTAACTAGGATGGTCCTGTATTCAAAACCTCCTAAAACAATTATTTTAATCCTTTTTGACTTAGTAAATTTAATTTTGTAAATTTAATTAATTTTGAATTTGATTTTTTAGTTTATGTGTAATTCTTATCAGGTGTAAACCCTTCTCCAGTGTCATTTTCTTTTGTGACATTTGACCTAGTGAACCTTTTATTGACCATAGTTGTGCAAATAGGCATTTCTTAGGTTTTGGAACATTTTAGATGCATTGATGTGGTCAATTTTTAATTTTTAATCCTCATATTATATTTTTTACACATTTTTCAATCATAGTGTTTTGATAGTTGTTATGTGTGTGACATTTGACCTAGTGATCCTTTTATCGACCATAGTTGTGCGACTAGTTGTTTATTAGGTTTTAACATATTCTAGATGAATTAATGTGGTCCATTTTTAATTTTTAAGCC
Organism: Torreya grandis; assembly: GCA_037957365.1. Classification (NCBI taxonomy): domain Eukaryota; kingdom Viridiplantae; phylum Streptophyta; class Pinopsida; order Cupressales; family Taxaceae; genus Torreya; species Torreya grandis. Next base: position 1,707,612 of record JARHVA010001287.1, on the reverse strand, counting down.
TCATATTATAGTTTTTACACCTTTTTTAATCATAGTGTTTTGATAGTTTTTATGTTTGTGACACTTACAACACATAAATTAATACTTTTTGTTTCAAATGTTTTCACATTATTTAGCATATATTTGAACAAATATTACTTATTTACAATTGTAATTTGATTTACTATATAATAATTTAAAATTCACATTAAAAGGGGTTTAGTCAAATCATTATCTAGTGTTATACTATCATTATTAAAGGGAAATAATGGATTTACTTAATTTTTTATTAGATAAATCTTAAATGCTTAATAGATCAAATTATAATATATATAAAAACTACATTAAAGTGGAATTTATGGCCCTAAAGCTATGAAAATTTGTCATTAGTACTAAAAATTCCCATCAGGATGACATGTGACACCTAATATTTCAAACTATTTTTAACATAAATCACATGAATCCATGTCGATTATCTTGTGGAGTGTTAAGGATGAATTCCTACTCCATATCGACAATCAAGAGTTTGCTAGAAATGTTTGGGAAATCCTCAAGTTTATACATAAGATAACTCATGTCTTAATATCATTAAGTTGACTCTTAAATTTATTACAACACCTATGAAAGGTGATGAATTTTTTGTTAACTTTATTCCTAAATTTAAGAATAGTAAATCCTAGTTAGATTGATACAACTATAATCTAATTTAATATCAATTTTTATATTTCATTATTTAACTTCATAATTTTTGTTAAATTTCTTGTGAAAATTAATAATAGTAAATCTTGGTTAGATGGATACAACTATAATTTTATTTAATATCAATTATTGTATTTCATTATTTAGTTTAATATTCATGAATTTTTTTGTAATTTTATTTCAATTCTAAATTCAAAGTACCAAATCGAGTAAGATATCCCTGACCTCACTACCTTATCAACTCTTATGATTCAAAAATAGAAAATTATGTCTAATTTTGATTTAAAAGAGAATGTCACTTAGACACTTCTCTTTCTCAACCCTATTTCTGAGAATAATAGAAACTAGAAATCTATTCTTAATTCTACCAATGGAAAAAATGGGAACAAGAGAGTTGACAATAAGAATAATAAACCTAAATTTAATTAGAATTGTAATTTGTGTGGTAAATTTGGTCATATAATGGAAATGACTTATAAAAATAAAAAAGAATAAATCTTATCAAAACCATCAGAAGAATCATATCAACAATCAAGAACATAATTCTAATGTTATTACTTTATATGCTCCTTTGTTTGCTTCTAATGAGAAAGAATAGATTTTATATAGCGGAACATCACACCATATGAATTTCATATCTAAAATTTTATCTAATACCATATATATTTCAAAAAATATTTACCTAGGAGATAATTCTTTTTTAAAATTAACTAAGCAAGGAAAGGCAAAATTTGTAAATGTTGTTATTCATGATGTTTTCTATGTACCTAAGTTTAAGAATATTTTTTTATCTTTTTCTGAACTTATGAATGATAAATTTATTGTAACTTTACTTAAATATAACTAGTCCATTATAAATCAATCTATTTCTTTGATTGATAAAGGTGTTCAAAATAATGGCTTATACATTTTTACTTTTGCATGTTTTCTTTCATCGTATAATAGGAATGAATCTCAATTATGGCATAAAATATTAAGACACATTAATTTTATAATTTATGATGATATTTATTCTCATCATATTTTTGTTTTTATTCCTTATATCTCCTTTTTGACCTTCTAAGTCACCCTAGTCTATTTAGAGTTCATAAGATGTTGTACAGAAGGTTTTCATGTTTGCATAGTGATGGACCCATCATAAATGGGCTTTCATGTGGATGTTTCCTACAAGATCCTAAGGATGGTAGTAGACAAATATCAATACCTCAGCTAAGTGTCTATCTGTGCCCATGATTAAATCCTCATTACACACCCCACAAATATTTATGTGCCCCTATGTTAAACACTAAATTAAATACATGTATAAGCCATGCATAAGGGATATCCAAGCTTCATGTAGTGGTAACCAAATAATTACGTAGAGTGAAAGATATAATTATGTGTGTGCACTTGAGATTTTCATTTTTCATGTGTGTTCTTCTATAGGGGACTTCCCAATTCTAAGAGATGGGATCCCATGATCAAATGCATAAACTTTCATCTACTCTTCCATTATTCATAGACTATACTATAGAATTTGCATTTATCCTTGCATAGGTTTTCATCCCTCAAACATCTCAAAGATATTATACTTAATTTTTTTCCTTTCCATAGTAATTTCCCACATGCACTTCTATGCAAAACATCTCAAGTATAAAATGTGTATGGGCAAGGTGAGGAGGACATGAATTTAAATTTATAAGTGTACACTTAGGGTGCATAGATTCAAGTTCTTATCTACTACATCCAATGGAAAATTTATTATAATATGCCTTGTTTATTTCTATATAAACCCTAAATTTAATTACAAAGAGGTTGAAATATCTAGGCATCATAACACTACCAAAATTTACCCTCTAAGATCTCTCACTTGATATAACAAAGATATATCCATTCAAATTTATAATATTACCTTAGACCTTGAGATTAATAAAAAATAAATTAATTTTTTTCATTCTCTATGTTCTATGTCAATACATGGTTTTTGATCCTTGTCTATGGATATTTGTCCCTTTCATCAATGTCCTCCCTTTACACCTATGTGTAGAACTAAAAGTATTTATAGGTTACATGTTGTGTATACATGGGTTTGCATAGGCATTATTTATGGACCATTTTTTGTCCCTCCTAGCACCACATCATGTTTCTTTGCCTCCATATAAAACATTTATACAACACACCTAGTTTTAGGATTATGTATCCAGTCTGTTAGTTTTATTATGTCATTCAATGGGTGAGGTATTCTCTCTATTCTAGGTGCATCACCTTTTACATTCTATCAACCCTCTTACCTTTTCTCTCCCTTTTACCCCTTGTGAAGCTTAAGTTTATCAATATATGTATGTGTGTGTGTGTGTGTGTGTGTGTGTGTGTGTGTGTGTGTGTGTGTGTGTGTGTGTGTGTGTGTGTGTGTGTGTGTGTGTGTGTGTGTGTGTGTGTGTGTGTGTGTGTGTGTGTGTGTGTGTGTGTGTGTGTGTGTGTGTGTGTGTGTGTGTGTGTATCATTATAATATTTTTAGGTCCATGTGTTGGTCCTAAACTAGGTGCATTTAGAATATAAGGAAGTTGGCCTACTCTAGAAGTCCATCCCAAGGAGCACAGGAGTCCCACACTTTGGGGAACAATCCCATTATTATAATGAGACACTAAATTTATCTCTAGCATGCAATTTTAAGGTGTTATTCATGAAATATCCATGTGCTAGTGTGTGAAATATCCTTTCACACATGGGTGTACATTTTAAGTGATAATAGTTTTTGGTGCACCTAGTGGGATCAAGTTCAAATTTTGGTTATGCCATTGGTGTTACTCTTAATGATTTGAGTGTTGAAGACACTCTACAAAGCACCTGACAACTCAAAGTGTCACATCTACTAGTTTAAGTAGCTTGAGTCCCTAAAATTATGTCTTTCCTCCCTTATTATATGAAAACATCATTGTTACACCCTCCTCTTATCCATATTATATTGAGAGTGCACTCAATTTCACCCAAAATTGGCCTAGACCAACAAGATACTAATCTTCTCATAGTGTTCACCTCCCTCCTACCCTATCTCAATCCTTTTGGTAGATTTCTCATGATCCTAACTAGCCTCAACAAAGCATCAAATATATCATGTTGGAATTCAACAAAAATATGAGGGATATTGATAAGGACTTGGAGTATTATAGATGATAGGAGGAGCTTTCTCAACAAATTTATCTTCACCATCAGGAGATGGATATTCAAAGAAGATATGAGGAAGAATTCTTGTCTAGGAAAATAATAGCTAAATAAGAGAAGATAAGTCAACTACTTATACAAACATAAGGAATTAATCCCTAAGTAGTCCTTCCTATTCATAACTTCAAATAAGCTTCATCTGTAACCATAGACTAGCCCATAAAGAGAGTGAATTCTATGCTCAAGATTCCAATATTTAGGTAGGAAAAGCCTTTTGATCCTTAAATAAAGTCTTTGGACTTCAAGATCTTGAGTTTTATAGGGCCCCTTATTTAAAACAACCCATGCCCATGATAATTTTAGATATTCTTCTTCTTAAATAACCTCAAACTCAACCATGTTAGCCTTTTTATACCCAACATCTAGATTTTAAGATGCCTAATCTGGTTAAGGTCACTCTTAATTCACCAATAAAAACCTATTTCCCACCTAGCATCTCCCTTTTCAAAGGTGGGATAGTTGTATAGATAATAAATAAAGATCATTCAGGTGGAGGGGAGGATACTTCAAGTGAAGAGGATGAGGAGATATTGGTATCCATCTTTATTTCATCAAGCTAGAAAGGTCAGACCTAAAGAAATATAAAGAAGATCATTATATTTATCCTAGTTTCAATATCATGGAAGAATTAGTCCCTAAGGATGAAATATTGAAGTCCCTTCATGATGCTATTTATTAGACCCCTAACCTACTTAGGGAACTCCTTCCCTTCATTTAAGAAGAAACAAGTGCACTTCCTCCTCTTCTAGATGAAGAACTCAAGAAGGAGTGAGAAGTTGGGACTACAAGCTTATTTGATGAGCTGACACTTTACCTAATGGACAAGGACTTAGAGGGTGAACAAAGTGGTAAAGGATAATATGTGCTTCAAGAGGGACACCCCAATTAGCTTGAGATAATTACATAGATGCCAAAAAATGATGGGGAGTTATAGTATTTATTGGGAGTTTTAGTATTTATTTAAGATTCTAGAAGTAGGTTATGTCCTTCTACAAAAAGACTATGTCCTGGTTGGAGTTGAGTGTGATCTTATCAAATTAGTCAAGAATAATGAGGGAGGCATTCCATTAAGCTTGCCTTCCTAGGGGTTTGGAACTGATCTATTTAATATTTTTAGAGAGGGATATCAACTCTTGGATGATCCCATATTTTCTTGAGACTTCTTAAGAGGCAAAGTAGGCCTATTTTGGTCTCAACCTCCAAAAAAGCATCACCCACTCCCTCTTGAGTCCAAACCTAGCATACATCATAAAGACAAGGAGGAGGTCACAAAACCAAGTGTGATTTATTTCCCCCCTCTTGGTAACTAGAAAAGGGAGTCCAAAGTACATGTGTATCCCACCCATTGAGGAGGAATAAATTGAACATGTGTTCATCTTTATTCCCCTCCTTTTGGAAATTGGCAATTTGAACTGCCAACTTAGAAATCAAGTCTTTTCCTATATTTGCCTTCCACTTGGCAAAAAACACGTGCACAATAAAAATGACCTTAGAGGATTTTGTTTATACCTAGAGGGACTTAGGCCTTTTTTTTAGTTTGTATATAGTAAATTAGTTACTTTTCTTTTCCCTAAGTGCCTATTCACACATGTATATAGTCATAGGTTAGCTTGTTATTTATTTTTACATAAGTGCTTTCACATATTTATTATTCCTTGTTTTATATATTTGTTTGTGAGGTAGGTCTAATTATTTAGTAGAAATACAAGCATTAGCAGGTGGGTATAGCATGAAATAACATGTAGTAAAATAAGTTCATAGTGAATCCCAAGTAGATAAGTGCATGAAAGAATTGCATTAACAACATGGTAGATGGATGAATTCTAAGCTTCAATGACTATATGCCTAATAGATTAATTCAAAGGCTACTAAGTTTTAAATTAGTAGGAAAATGTCTTGTATAGGTCACCAAAATTGTTAACCCTTCAGGTCATCACATCCTATGTAGAGTTCATAAGATGTTGTGTATAAGGTTTTCATGTTTGCACAATGACGAGTCTCTCATAAATGGGCTTGCACATTGATGTTTCCTACAAGCACATAAGGATAAAATTTAGTGTAAATCAACACCTTAACTAAGTGTATATACACCCCTATGATTAAATCCTCATTTCATGCCCCACATAAATATTTTTATGCCCTTATGCTAAACACCAAATTAAATGTGTACATAATTCATGTGCATAGAGTGCCCAAGCTTTAAGCAATGGTAAGTAAGGAATAATGTAGAATATAAGATCTAATTGTGTGCATGCATGTGATATTTTTTTCATACAAAATCTTATTTGGGGGACTTCTCATGTCCAAGAGATGGGTTCCCATGCTCAAATGTAAAAATTTGCATATGTGCTTCCATTATCCATAGACCATACTATAGACTATGCATTACTTCCTATGCAGGTTCACAACCCTCAAACATATATAAAATATTATATTTCAACACCTGAACCTCCATATTAATGTCCCATATAAAATTTTGTGCATAGCATCTCAAATCTCAAATGTGCATTGGAAAGGTGCACAAGACATATATTTAAATTTATAAACATTCACTCAGGGTGACCATATTCTATACACTTGTCTTCTAAATGCTTCTATCACCTAATTAATAAAGTCCCATACCTCAACATAGATAATTTCACTTGCAACTTCATTATTCACAAGCTAAATTCTAAGTCATGAACCATATCTTCTATATATTTGTAGCTCCTAAAGGACTCCTACACGTACTTTTGCATAGCATGTGTCTAATTCAAAGGCATGCACACCATGTAGTTCACACATGTTTTTCAAAGAAAGACATGCACTCCTATCTACACAAAACTTAGTTTTCATAGTTCATTGGTAATTTAGTCCCCAAAATATAGGTGTATAAGCTAATCCCTACCACAAGCACAAATATGACATAACAAGATTTAAGAAAATCCTACAACTTTAGGGAAAGTAAGTCCATGTGGATTTCCAATGGTATACATAAAAAAAGGTGGTAGTCAAGCCTAATTAGACATCAAGGGAATTGAATCAGTGTAGTATTTAATGCAAGGATAATTATTAGAGCATTAGAAGCATGGCCATATGTCTCTATTGTCTACTTAAATTCCCTTCATTCTCATATGCACATGTGAATCATGAGTGACCCTTTATCTAATTCCATGATCAAATTATCAGACCCAAGTTAAATAAGCATGGCCTATAGTATTTATTACAAAAAAAATGGTGTTCTTAATTGACCTTAGACTCTAGGCACCACCTTTAAATTGAAGTTCATATTTACCACCTATAATGATGAATTAATTATGTTAGGCCTTTCCTAGTGCTATATAAACCCTAAATTTTAATTTAAAAAGTTCAACATCTCTATGCATCATAATGTAACCAAAGTTTTGCCTCCAAGATCCCTCTAATAGTATAACAAATATCTACCCATTTGAGTTTGTAATATTACTTTAAACCTCAAGATTAATAATAAATGATTTACTTTTCTTCATGATATGTGTTTTTGTGTGTATACATGGTTGTTAATCCTTGTATGTGTATATTTATACCTTTCATAACCATCCTCCATTTGCATCTTGGTGTAGAACCAAAGTATTTTTAGGTTTTATGTTGTGTATACATAGGTCTATGTAGGCATTATCTATTTATCATTTGTCATCCCTCCTAGTGTCACATTATGTTCCCTTACCTCCATGTGAAACACTTAATCAATGCCCCTAGTTTTAGGATTGTGTATCCAATTTGTTAATTTTATTATGTCATTAAATAGGTGAGGTTATCACTCTATTCTCATCAATTTTTACATTATAGAAACCCTCTTACATTTTCTCTCCCTTTTCCCCCTTCTCAAGTTTAGGTCTAGTGATAGTTATAGATTTCATTCTCCTCTTTATAGGTATGTGCACTAGTCCAAAATTAGGTGCATTTAGATTATAAATAAGTTGGCCTACTTCAAAGTTTCATCTTAAGAAGAACAAAAGTCCCACACTTTTGGGGATGATCCCATTATTACAATGAGACACCAAATCACTCTTTGGTATACAAGTCCAAGGTGTTAGGTAAGGAATATCTACATGCTAGTGTGTATGAGATCCTTTCACACACGGTTGCATGTTTCAAGTGATATCACTCCTCTCATCATGAAACTTGTGAAGGTTTTTTAAGTGGTAATCATCATACTAAACCCTTCCAAAAGAATCATGATGTAAATTCCTCATATCCTCTATAATTAATTCATAGTGATGTTGTGGGACCTCTTGAATTTGTATATATTAATGGTTATTTGTATGTTATTACTTTAATATATGATTATACTATAATGATCTAGTTATATTTCATTAATAAAAATTTTAAGTGTTGTCTAAATTCAAGGAAATTAAACTATTGTTGAAAATGATTTTAGTTTTTCTATTAAGAGATCAAGATCTGATAATGGTGGTGAATATATTAGTAAATAGTTTGATTTTTTTAAAATTAGTTATGGTATTTAAATGAAATTAAAAACTACCTATTCTCCTCATAAAAATTGTATTATTGAAAGGAAAAACCACACCATTATAGAAATGGATAGAATAATGTTGTATTCTACAAACGTTCCTAATTTATTAAGGCCTAAAGTCATGAATATTATTGTATAAATTCTAAATAGAGTCCCTACTAAATCCTTGTATCTTTCTACTCCTTTATAAATGTGGTCTAAAAATAAACCTAGTGTGGCTCATCTTAGGATCTTTGGTATCCCTACTTCCACATTTGTTCCTAAAGTAAAAATAAATAAGCTTGATTCTACCTCATATTCTTCAATTTTCATAGGTTATGGAGGTAATACCAAATGATTAAGATTATATGATCCATATGAAATATATATAATTGAGAATAAGAATGTTCTTATTCATGAAAAGTTTTTTTTTATCCCTTTATGGACCCTCATTAATGTTTTTATTTTGATGAACCTAGCTCTCATGTTTGTCCTTATGAATAAATAGATGTATTAGAGTAAAATGATCCATTTTTGGATAACATAGTTCTAAGGAATCTTCCAAATTTCATGTTCAATTTAAAAGACCTAAATGGGTAGAATCCCTAATCTAGTTTTCTAGTCTTGATAATCTTAATAAATTAACTAGAAGTCAAAAATTTTATCATGATTTAATGACCATCTATTAATGTGAACCTCAATCTTTTGAGGAATCCATTCAGGATGATATATGGAAATTTTCTATGCAAGATGAATACAATGAATTAATTAAAAATTAGACTTGGGATTTTGTTCTACCTATACTTAAAATGCATATTATTGGTTATATGTGGATTTATAAAATCAAATATAATTCAATAGGTAAAATTGACAAATTAAAATCAATATTATTTTCTTTTGGGTTTACTCAAAAACCTAGGATTGACTATGTTGAAACTTTTGATCTTATAACAAAAATGAGTACTATTAGATTACTTATTGCTCTTGTAGGATAAAATGGTTGGATTATCCACCAAATGGGTGCTAAAAATGCTTTTCTAAATGGTGTTTTAGAAGGAAAAATATATATGAATCAGCCTAAAGGTTTCATTGTCCCTAATATAGAACATTATGTGTGTAAGTTAAATAAATATATATACGGTTTAAAACCAATTCCTCAAGCTTGGTATTCTAAAATTACTTCTTTATTTAGGAATTTCTAACTACTATCATAATAATGATTTCTTTGTTAATGTTGATGATAGTTATTTAATATTAATTATATTATATGTTGATGATATTTTGATAAATGATGATCTAATTAGTTTAATTTATAAATATAAGGATAAACTAAGTCAAATCTTTGAAATAAATGATTTAGGCATTCTACATCATTTTTTAGAAATGGTTATTTTTTAGGGTAAACATTTTATTGTTGTATCACAATCTTGGTATGTGTATATTATTCTTATTAAGTTTAATATGCTTGATTTTAAATCTACATCTACTCCTATTGAAGTTTGTTTTAAACTTTATCTAAAACATGCATGTGAAAAATTTGACCCTACTCTATACAGGTAGATTATTGATAGTTTGATTTATCTAACCATTACTAAGCCATAAATTTCATATGTTGTTGGTGTTAATTCTATATTCATGTAGAATCCATAATTTGGATCACTGTAAATTAGCTAAACATATATTTCCTTATATCAAAGGAACCATTCATTTTAGTTTATTTTATTCTTCCATTGATAATACTAAATTATATGGTTATTGTAATGTTGACCATGTTTATGATACTGTAAATCACAAATATACTTGTAGATATGTGTTTAAGTTTGGTGTAGGTTTTATCACTTAGAGAAAAAAATTAACCTACTATTTCTATCTCTTCTATATAAATGGACTATATAAGTGATATGGAAGATGTTAAAGAAGCCATGTGGCTCCTAATATTGCTGGGAGAACTTTATTTAGATGTTTCTCATAGTACCATCTTTCATTTTGACAACAAAATTTAAATAGTTATAAAAAAAATCAAGTGTAGCACCAATGAAATAAACATATTGAAGTTCATGTGCATTTTATCTAAGAGAAAGTCATTAATGGTGATATTGATCTGTAGTTTTATCCTATAGATGAATGGGTGGTAGATATATTCATAAAACCACTTGGTATTACCATTTTTTATCAGTTACATGTATTGTTGGGACTCTCATAATTATCATTGAGGGGTAGTGTACATGATAATGCCTCTTCATAATGTCCATGTGTTCCTTATTCTTATATATACTTATTCTCATTGTAAATCATTATAAAATTTGTGTGGAAGTTATGTGATTTGATTAAACTTTATGTGGAATTTTTACTTTTGTACCCCAATACTTAAAAACATATTGTAATGGAGGTCCTTATTATTGACTAATTTCTACCCTTAGGCATATAGAGGAGTAAACCCATGCATGATAACCCAAAATCACAATATGGTTACCCTTCTTACACCTCTTGAAGTGTTAGGATAGTCCAAAAGGAGGTCACTAGTTATCTTGTCTAAGAAGAAATTTCAAAGTATTTTTTCATGTCAAAGAACACTATGGTAGTCATCTACTCACACTGTTAAGCCTATGTTAAGTGATTCCCTTATGTTTATTCATGTATGATTATCTATAACAATCCCTAGGGTGGTATTAATGATTCAATTTTGCTCATAATGAAGATGACCCAATGTTGATGCGTATGACTCATCATGAATCCTTCCAATATGTTGAATAATACAAGGTATGGTTTGATTATAAGGTTTAAAATTGTTATAAGAAATAGATGGTAACCTAATCTAGGCATTTAGCATGTTCTAATGTTTGTTAGTAAGTATTGAAGTATCCTCTATTTACACCTTAACTTGAGATCATGTCTGTTGTCTTAAAGGGGGGTGTTTGACCTTAAGATGATTGTAGTTTTACCTTAAAACAACACTAAAACCATCAATCACAATCTAAAAGGCCTCCATGAGTCTCATAATGCCATGATCAAACTGTTTTATATGTTAAGGGTGTCTTATTACAAGTCATTCACTAAATGGGACCCACACATGTGAAAACATGTCCTTTCAACTTTCTCAATCATACCATTTGTTTTAAAATGTATTTTGACCAATATTATCCCTCTTCCTACCCACCAATGATGATTCATGATCTAAAAACATGAGAAAATGGAGGAAAGTTATGGGTTGTAGGAGTTTTCAAACAAATACAAATCTTTACAATACATATATGATCAAATGGAGTTATGGATATATAAGGGAAGTTCAACATAGACATAAAATAAGAGAATATTTGAGTTTCAAAACCAAAAGAGCAAAAAACTAGTGCATTTCGTCCACTAAGCTCTTTGGATGCCATGGATAATACTTAAGATTTGTGCTTAGTCTTTATAGGAGAGAGAAGATGGGGGATTTATATCCTAGCTAGAGGAAGGGAGTCTAATGGTATTCCAATCCTAGGAATTGGTTTCAAGATTGGTCCTATATGATTTATTAACACAAATTAATAAATTAAGCAGTCTAGATTGCCTTACTCATCTAATTAGGGTCAAAAAATGAGATAGTTTCAGTGAAATTTTAGCCTTCTTGATGAAACCAATTGTTATACATGTCTTCTAAAGCTCCTTAGGACTATTCCATTTAATTATCCACCCATGGTTCACACGTTTGAACCATTGCAGTAAGAAATACTCAAGCTACTAAAATGTAGGAAAGATTTCATTAATGAAAAAGGATATTTAGTGCACATATTTGATAATGAATAGTGTTTTCAGATGATGATAGTTCCTTGAAGTTATTCATGTCTCCTTATCTCCTTAGTTCAAGTATAATGGTCAGATTTAACATCAATTCTCTCAAGATGCTACCTTCAAATGAGTATGACTATATGGTTGATCTTCATTGTAAGGACAAATAGAATGTTTCATGGTGATGGCTATTTGAAGTCATAAGGACACCTTAGAGAGGTAGAAGAGGTGTTATATTTAAGTAAAAGAATCCCCTTCTCACAATAACCAAACTCCATTATGGCTCTCATAGTCAAGAAACCACCAACTAGCTTCCTAAGAATTCATAGACCTAATTAGTAGAAGTTAATTTTATTTAGTATAGGTTAACGTATTTAAAGAATTGTAGGTTTCAAAATTTCACTCCATATGTCTAATTGATGAACCCCAAGTGTCTTTATCTATTAATTAAGTGATTAGGGATGTCTAGGGTATTCATAGGTCATCTTGAACTTGATTCAACAGTACATTTTAAGTTATTAAGGACCAACTTCCATTTGGTGGTCTTATCAATACAAATCCACCTCCTAATAATCTTTGATTTTCATGTTTGAGACTTCATAGGACCATACATACATCACCCAAAAGTTAAACCATTATTCCCAAGCCTAATACATAAAAACAAGGTCTGAATGAGCCATGAAGCTATCAAGAACCATTGATATTATTATAAAAGGGGCTTGTTTAGGTTTAAGTCTTATTAGGAAAGCATAATATCCACTTGCACAAGACCAAGTCAACCTAGCACTTAAGGTTTTCAAAACCATCATATGTAGGTGAGTCTCAAATGTAAGGAAGGACCATAGATTTTTAAGATGTTTGTATTAAAGGGATGAATTTGGACACAAGGAATGACATTGGGGTCTCAAGCATAATAATGTAAACACTCTTATAACTTAGGAGCCTGCTCAACATACCTCTTGACATTCAACATGCATAAAGCACTACTTATAAGACTATTAACAGTCTATATCCAACCTTGAATATGAGACCTATTATTATATATAGGAGAAAAATTAGAATAATATGGTGGTAAAAGCATGGAGATAATGTTTCAAAGGATATATTATGAATATATGACCAATCAAAAAGGTTCAAGCATGTACAATGAGCTAACTTTGCTTAGCTAGTATAGAGTGCATGACTAGAGTGAATAATAATGTTAAGAAGCATATAAAAGGGGATCCCAAGGTGATGATGACATATGTATCCCTTAGGACTTCATATGATGGTGAGATCAAGTCAAGTATCTACCTAGTCTAGGTTAGATACTCATGACACACAAATCTATACACCTGAATGTGTAAATAAGCTATGATGGTAGAGTTGGGGATGGTCTAGGCAAGTAGCAAAAAATAGGATTAAGAGGTAAAATATGGTATTTTGGCCTTAAAAACATTAGTGAATACCTACATGTGGTTTAAGATCCTAAAATAAGTATGAGTCTATGAGGCCTAAAGACTCCCTTCGGTCTCAAGATCCCACCTCTACCTCAGTAGTAGATCTAAAACCCAAAATCAGAATCAAAGCCATAGAAAGGTATATAATGTTTTCAAGGGTCCTGGAGGAGATGTTTAAATTGGGATAAAACAATGAAATAGTCAATGTTGGTCTTAACCCCCTCTCAAACTCCATTTTCCTAAGAAACCATGTTGAGTTACTAACTCAGTCACTCACATCTTTCATGACAGAAGGACTTAAACCCAATGATCTTAATTAGAGTTGGGCACCCTTATGCACTCAAGATCCATGAAAGAGAGAGTGGGATTTAGGGGCATAACTATATTAACAAACCTTAACATTATAACCTGTATAAATTTCCTAGATAGGAACTCAAAGCACACCATATTTTTTTCACATCTCACTGTATATTTTACATGGGATGTAGAGCTTTTCAAGTGATTTTAAGGGGTTTATGAGCTAGATGTTCATGTCAATAAGTTTTGGTTTTGAGGTTCATAATATATGAACCATCATTAAGATGTTAGACCTTTAAAACCATCTCTAAACCTTGATCATGATTTAATTAGTGAGTTACACCCTCAAACACCTCCAAATGAAGAATTTGGGATATGAAATAGTCTTAGTGGTCTCCCCAAGTCAACTAAGCACCTAAATGGTCTATTGGTTGGCATGTGTAGGGTATGTGATGTAGTAATTAGGCCTAGAATAACTAATAAAAGACTATATGCAAGATGTTTAAAAGGTTTTTCATATCCCATATGTTTCTAAGGAGGGAGAGGGACTCATAAGTCTCAAATATCTACACAACAACCACCTATAATGGCATCCATGCCTGATAACCACTTGTAGACTACTTAGGTGCCTAGGTGGAGGATTATATGCACACAAATGAGAAGTAAGTGGAATAATTAAGCCAAAATAAGTGATATAGGGGAACATAGAGATAAAATTCATATCATCAAAGGTGGATAAGTGATTCATAAATCTAGTTTGGGATCAAAACTCAAAAACCCTACCTTTAGGTCTGTTGGTTTAACACTTCCCTAAAGGTAACACTAAATATCACCTCCTACCACCATGGATATCTTTTTAATGTTGTTTTAGATGTGTGAATAACTTTATTTTTCATAGGAGAGGTCATAATTGGTCATTTTGGCCTAGTAGTGCCTTATAATTTCTCAAAATGCACATTTATAACTCGAGGAGTAACTTTTTGAGCTCATAATTGTATAGAACAATTGCATGGGGATATGAACACTTTGTGAGAGTTTAGGAGCCTTTTATATAATAAAATAGTGGCTTTTATTTAGGGGTTAGGTGTCTAACCTTTATGAATCATTGCTAAGAGTCCAAATCCCCTTAAACCTCCTTAAAACCCTAATAATGACCTAATTGATAAGATCTTGGAGAAAATACATCAAAATGCATTGGGATTTCCTAGTAAACATTTGGATCCTATATTACACTCTTAGTGGATCTAATCCATAGTAATATTTTGTATAGATTATTGTATGGACCCCTAAAAAACTATAATTTTTTAAGGTTTTAAGAAGAATCTAAGGTGCAAAATTTGGTCAAGGGTTGAAAATCATTAGAGTAAGGTATGATAATACATGTCTCACCTTCTCAAATCATGAAACACTTATAATTATACCTAAAAAAAGGTTATACATGTCTATGCTAAATAGGCACTCTAAATTTGCTAAAGGGAGGTGACCTAGTCATCTAAGTGAGTTAAGATTATAGGTGTGAGATACTTGGGAAAATTAATTCTTGGTATAGAATGTTGTCTTATGATTTAATAGGGATGAATTATTAATCTTTAAGGTATCATTCAGTCCTCATATTCATCCAAGTAGCAAGTAGGAAAGAGACTAGGCTAATTATCTAACATGTTTACTTAACCAACAAAGGAGGATGTTCATGGGTGTAGAGGAATAGTATTGAGTAAAAACATGTTCATTAAACTTTTGTAACTAACTAATGAGGAAAACATACCCATTACCCATCAACCATGAAGGTTTTGGTAGTTTTACAAGTCATTTTGGCATGCAAGGATGAGGTGGCTAATAAATGCTTCATGGAAGAGGCTTGATTGAACCATTTCAATGATTTGTAATTGTCATAAGGAGAGGGAATTGAATAGGAGTGGTGTGTATGATATATTTATGGGTCAAACTTGTATAAAAATAGACTTAAATACCCCAAAGATGTTTGTTGAAGTCACCAATTAGCCTATGCAAGTATGGAAGAGTGTGGAGGCTACTTGCAACTACCAATTGAAGGGATTGTGTTCATTCATGACCTCTTCACATTATTTACATGCCACATTATATTTGATTTTTGTTCATTCTCCTATGTATTTATGTATTAAGGCCATTATAAACCATCCCTTGGTTGGGTGTAATGAATCTCTACCAAATTATATGTTGAGAACCTCTTTGAATCAATAAAGAAGGACTATTTTCATGTTTTTACGTTAGATACATGTGTTATGGTTTGTTGATTTGAAAAAAGTGTGAATTTTATTCTCCTTTAAAGGTCCTCTCCTTCACCTAGTTAATATAATTCCATTTATGTAGGTCATGTGATGTGTTAAAGTGTTGATAGTTGTGTTGAAGAGTAATTTGGTTGATAGTGTCTCAAATAGACCTCTTGCCTACTACCTTTAATTTGTAGGCATCCATCATAGCCTTCACATGAAACACTCATGCTTAGGGGTTAATTAGGAAGCTTGTTTTAGTCATAAATATTTACTTGATTCACAAAGTGTTGATTTAAGATTAGTTAAAGTGGAAAGATCAATATTGGTACATCACCTTATTAGGCTAGGTTTATTTCATGCATTCATCTATCTCTTTTTACCCCAAACATTAGTAGGTTTTAGGAAGTGAGCTCAACTTGATGTACTAGGGGAGATATCCCCATAACCTAGAGTTTGGTCTTCCTATAGGTCAGCCATAGCCTTTGGACCAATCCCATGTTATCCTAAACTTGGAGAGAACTAAATCATCTTCTTCTAAGAGTGTAGTTTAGAATGTTAACACTTACGTTATAAAAGGCTCTGATAGTGATTATATGATTATTCATGAAAAAATATGATATGTGATCTCAAGATCATGATAGCCTATACTTTATATATGTTTATGGATTATAATTCATTTTTATTCAAAAGGTGATGTTTGGTATGATGAAGGTTTTTAAATCGTTAAAATTTGTACATAGTATAATTCCTTTATTAAGGTGATTATGACATTTTATCCCCACTTAGAATTAAGGGGGATTGTTAGAAAAATTAATGGATAAGTGAACTATCTTAGACCTATCGGTAATTTTCCCTATCAAGGCCAAAATACCAAACCCTATAATTCAAAACTTTTTAGGATACCGTCAGTAGCCTCTTCATAGTAATCAATTATATGTGTTTAGCCTAAAAATACAATTTTACATCTCTAAATGATAAATTTTTTCTCAAAAGGTCATTAAATTAGGCAAAATACCTTAAAATATATGTAATAGCCTTAGTTTTAAATTTTAATACAAAGAAAAGGTGATTTCATATGTTTTTAAGCCCAAAAAGGCCCTTTTCTAACTCCCACATGCCAAATTTGGCCTCAAAAAGCATGGAAAAGGGTTAAATTTTTTGTTATCATGATAATTTACTTCTGGAATTCCTTTCCATACAAAATAATTTGTATTTCTAAGCTAAAGTTTCAATAAAAATCAAATAAAGACCTTTTTCATGCATATTTTCAAGGATAGTATGGAATTCCATACACATGTGGTATGAAATATGATAATAATGATATGAAAAAGTTACATGAATAATTTCATTGTAATTGGACTCAAAATAGGCCCTAAACTGATCTTCTTTTCAATTTGCTTCTTTGCACATAGTGATAGACCTGCAAGTTTCATGATGGTACAGTTAGGAGAGAGAAGGTACAGGTCTAACTTTTTGGTCAAAGAAAGTATAATTATAGGGATTATTGATGAATAAATTGGCTCTAAATTTTTTTTCCTCTCTCTTATGAACCATCCTTTTGAATTCAAGATAAAATTCTACAATCTTCCATCCATGAAGGCAACTAATGTTTTTCAAATTCTCCTCACTAGGGCATCATTTCAAGAATATTCTAGTTTTTGGAGCTTCTCAGGAACCTAATATACCTTTCCATGATATTATTTATGTCTTTTTCACATGTTTTAGGGTCAACCAAAGGATATTTGACAAGAGAAGTCCAAATCCTATGTGCTTCAAAAGGAAAATTGTACGGTTAGGGAGAGAGAATCTAGCATCAAGATTTCATGAGAGTTTTGTTTATAGGTTCTCCATCATGTTGACATGTCCTCCAAGAAAAATTATCAAATATTCATTAAAATTTTCATATAAAAGACCATATATATTCTCTCAAGCATCACCAAAAAAACCAATTAGCAAACGTTAAGGTTTATTATCATATTTTGAGGTTTTAACATTGTCCTAGGTTTCAATTTCATCTTTGTACCCTCCTCCAATGGCCTCAAAAATGGTATATCAGGTAGAAGATGGTTACATGATTCTATTGGACTCATAAGGTCAGTATTAACATGTTACTTATCTCCTTTCCACCTCCATTTAATTCATCTCCATTACCACTATCATAACACTACCATCTTCCACTGTGTTCATTCTTATTTCCACTATTCAATCATGTTTTCACACAATCCATTCACTCCCCCTTCCTTCCATCTCACTTTCATCTCTTGAGGAACCATCAAGGGAATCAAGGGATGCTCTAAGCATCATAGTATTGAAATTATGATATGCAAACCTTGAAAACACTACTAAACTATCATGAAATAGTCATCTACAACCAATACACATATATTCAAGATATGTTTCATGAAGATGTTGCCTTGAGAACTTTGAAGTCAGGGTTATCACATGTATAGTTATGAATGTAAGTGAATAACCTCATGAGAGAGCTAGAATACAGACATGTCAAAGCTTCAAGAAGGTAGGTAGAATAAGGAATCATCATCTATAGGCTTGAATGAGGTCACCCTATAAGAAGTATATGTCTTGAACAATCTACAAGTCTCTTGGTTCCATTTTTGAAATAATCAAATGATGAATCAACATGAAGTGGATGTCCTAAAGAGGTGTATAAAATATAATATATACAAAACCTTTATATAGGGATAAAGAAGTGTAATTGAGACTTGTAGCAAGCTTAAAGGTAAGCTTCATTACAAAAATGAGGTTTTGAACTTATCAAGAGACCTAAAGAATAAACCTTCAAGGATTGTATTGAGACAAATAAGATCACATAATTTAAACATTGAAAAATTCATGGACACCTTATTTTTATTCGATATCCTTAAGGCCTAAGTCAAGGCTTTGTTTGTACAACCACCTACAAGCCTAATACAACAATCAAGTTATTTATACAAGTTTGGGTTTGTGGAGGTTTTTTTAACAACTAGATGGATGATTAATAAATTTTTGCATATAAATTTGGTGAGATATTCAAAACCAATACTTGTATGGTTAAAATAAGTCTTGAGAGGCATAGGAACACTCAATTATAGCCACTCAAGAATCCACCTATAGCCAAGAGGGTCACAATGTTACTTTGGAGGGAGACTTACATGGTGAAACCACTTCAAGAAAGGTATTGACTATAGAGATCATCATGATAGTTAGTTTCAGTCAAATGAGACCTAGTGTTTTCTCCAAACTCTCTAAGCACCTTTACAACTTGTCATAGTTTGTACAAGGATAGATCATCAAGGAAACATAGCTAAGTATATGTAGATAAGAATTCTAACTTCATAAGCATGGCATGATGTAATTACATTAAGTAGACATGATATTCCAAGGAGAGGTAGGTAAATCATGTTACCAAGAGCATTCCAAGTAAGAGTCATGTGTAATGGAAATTCTATATAGTCATATAAGGAGAAGTCACCTATAGTCTCCTAAATTCAAACCCTCCTTCAAGTTGGTATTGAAAACATAGTGATATAAAGTATTTTTAGGAAGAGAAGATTATTCAAGAGAACAAATAGTATGAACTCATCAAGTTCACATGAGTAAAGTTTCTAAACACCTATTGCTATAGTCCTTTCACCTCATATTGGATCCTACAACTATGCTTAAATAGTCATATTTTCAAAGTTGGCAAATAGTATGGGAGGAAGAGTTGCACAGGAGTTTTATGGTATAGTCAAGAAACACTCCATGAGAAATGATATAATAATATTCTAAATAAGATGGAGAGAGTTACCAAATCATGGTGACACAATCAAAATCACGTCATAAGAACCTACACTTATATCCATAAGAGCATACAGTCATATTCTAGACATAAAGGAAGATAAAGACAAAGTGATAAATGGTTAAGCCCATTGATCATGAGGGTTATTAAGATATAATGGATGATAATGAGTTTAAATAAGGTAAAGTGAAGAGGGTATAAAATTATAATGACACAGTCATATCACCTACAACTATACTCACCTATAACCATACTTCTAAGATTGAAAGGGTCAATAAGCATACAATGGTTTATAGTTATTTTCTTGCTCATAAACAAGGCCATGAGTAATATATGATGGAATGAGACTAAAATATCATGAAAGATATATTTTTTTAAAAAAACCATATTCAAATTTAACCTCTTAAAAATCTCGCTGACAACCCTCTCATGAAACTCAAGCCTGTTTCCAAAAGGGAGTGAAGAGGATATTTTCATGATAGTAAAGAAGGGTTTTATGATGGTATGGAAGTTTCATAGTAATGAAAAACCTAATAATTAGTAAATAAGGCATATATGGTGATATAAACACTCATGCAATAGTCAATTTCACCCAATAATGTTCACCTACACAAATACAAGAGTTGTTGGTACAATATATAGGCATACCCTCATTCTCTTAAAACTCATGAAGTCAAGGTGATGAATGTTGGGGTTTCATAACCAAGGAAAATTCATAATTTAAAATATGATGTAATATAATTAATTCAAAGGATAAATTTTAATGACCCTTCAAACACCACCTAGAACCTGCTTAAGAAATCAAGCCTATCTTTAAAAGGTCAAAGAGTGATTCTAAGCATAGTGGTATGCAAGGTCATATGAGAAATGAAAGTTTCATGAGAAATTGATGATGAAGTGAGGTAAAAAGGTCATTTTAGGGTGTATAAAAATGATATAAAATCAGGCCATACTCATCAATACCTACATCTATGGTAAATACCTTTTGAGGTATGCAAGGTCACTAAGTTAAAGAGCCAAGAGAAAGATTTGTTGTATCTTGAAGAGTATATTTTTTTCAAATGATTATAAAATTGATGAGGTTTTAAAAAGAAGTAATAGGTTGATTTATAATTATAAAATACTCAAAATTCATGAGATCAGTCAAGACTAAATTCAAATTAACCTATAACCATACAAGGGTTAGGGTCCTCTCTCAAAGTCACATGTTCAAGTGCAACTTGAGACCTTTTTCAAGACAAGTGAATAATTATGTGACTAAAAAGAGTTAAGTGAGAAAGGATAAACCTTAAAAACACCTTGATAAAATCCATTAAATAAATAACATCCTCTTGAAAGATATAGTAGAGGCCACCAATACAAATTTTGGACTATGAGAAGCTTAAAGACCTTGTTAGAGGAAAGAACATGCTATAGAGAAGGGTGAATGATGGTTTAAAGTGAGTAAAGATGAATATTAATCCATAAATTAGTGTTAATTTTATCTTAAAATCTTCCATTTTACATGAATTCACTCCTCACATAAATCAACATAGTCAAGTGCATGCTCGGTCTATGTATTTAAGGGTAGTTTTTGAAAGAATTTTGAGTGTTTTAGGTACCTACAGGTGGAATTAAGACCTAAAAATTGATGCACATAATAATAATTACTTTAGGAATCTTCCATATCATATTTAAGTCAATTACATATGTAGAGAACTTTGTTCCTTTTACATAGTCAATTGCTTGTCTACAAGTAGTCTCAAAGGCAAGAAAGAGTAAGGTTGAATTTTAGGACATTAAATATGAAAAAAAAAGTTAAGAAGAGATATGAAATGAGGTTTGATTATTTTTTCATCAAATATTATTTTTAGTTTCATTCAACCATCAAAACTTTATTTTAGGCTAAAACTCAGTTTTAGGCCTAGAAGGCCTATAACACCAAAGGCATTTTTTGACCTATCAAGAATTATCACACCTAAAAAATAATTTAATAAAATGGTATAGGTACCATTATGATTATTTAAATTATAGATAATTAATGGAGGATTTATTTTCATCCCAATGAGGAAATTTAAATTCTAGAGTTCCAAACACCCATTCAAGTCACCTGATCAAATGCTCGTATCTTTCACCACATGAAGAGTTTGTCCAAACACTCTTAGAATTACTTTAGGTATCATATTAAATTATAATTAATGAATAATTTAAGTTGGTTTAGGGGTTTTTATTTATGAAAAATCACTAAGAGTGTAAGCCTATCCAGAATGCTTGCAAACCCTACAAGTAAATTTCTTCACGTGGCTATCTTATCATAAATTTTTCATGGGAACCCAATATTTTCAAGGATTTTGAGGGGGTATTTATAATATATTTTAATTTAAATAGGTTTTTTTTGGAGGTCTATACTTTATGAACCATCTTTAAGAAGGTTCAACTCCAAAACCCTCCCAAACCCTCATAGTGACTAGTTTTGAGAAAAGTTGATTTTATTGACATCAAAAAATCATGGATAATCTTGAAACCTATTAAAAATTAAAGTAAACTTAGAGAGGGTCCCATAAATGCTAGTATTTCGTATAGAATTGTATGGATAAAGTAAGAAATCAAGTTTTTTGGATATAAAAGCACAAAAAATAAGGTACAAGGCAATTTACATGAAATCCAATTCATGGAGATTGAATCTTGATAATTTTTATTCATCCTAAAATCATTATTTGGTCATAAATATACCTAGAAGTGCCCCTAAAAGTTCCTTCAAAATAGCCAATCTATAGGAAAATAAGGCAAAATACCATAGTGACTGAGTTGTAAGAGTTTATTCATCAATAACATCTATATCATGGTATGAGAAGTTTTTACAAGTATAAATTTCATTATTTTTTTATGTTTCATGGTTTTCATTTAGGTTCCAATAGTATTCAAATAAAAGAAGATATGCTACTAGGCCTAATTAGCCTAGTAGGCCTAACTGGTCAAATAATTGAAGATGAAATTGGCATTATAATATTTCAAATATATTTAACTAGAGTTGTCATGCCACTTATGTTATCTTTAAGAGGAATTTACATGCACCTCAGCCTTTAAGTGCCTTTACATGCAAGGGAGAGATCAAGAATCAATTAACTAGTCTTACGAGCCCATTACTCTGAGTTGACTAATCATGAGTTAATTTTCAATTCATGTTTTCTCCTTGGTTTTCATGTAAATAAAGGTATTCAAGAACTCTAAACTCACTTAAAGTGGAGTTAACACCTCAAGATGTGGTATAGAATGTCATAGAGAAGTTTGAGCAACTCAAAAGGGACCCACCACCTTTCTAACACCAAAAAGAGGAGCATGTAAGGCTTTTGACACAAAAGAGATATATTAAATAATATTAATATCAATTTTTAATTCATGTTTGACTGGAAATGAAGTGAAGTTGACCTAATCTTCCATATTGTATACCAATTTTTTGGCTTTCTCTATTCTACACTTCTATATATTTAGGATTTCAAGCTAATTTTTAGGATCCCTCTCTTGGGCATGATTTATCTCTACCAAGATTGAGATTTTTAACCTTACAAGATAATAAAATGGTTTTTTTACAGATTTACATATTTTAGTATAGTGTGTTTATCTTAGTTTATTTGAACATGTGGTAGTATTTTCTCCCATGTCAGGTCTTGATCTCACCTAGCTACTAGTATGCTAACTTATGTAGGTCATGTTTAGTGTTTAATATCATTTAAATGAGCTAATTATGGATACAATTTATTGGTTATTGCCTTAAATCAGGCTTATTCCATCATTTACCTCATTCTTAGATCACCTGATGAAACCTCTATATGAAATAGCGATGCATAAGAGTCATTTGGAGTTATAGATTCAATTATTTACTTGCCTTGTCAATGTTTTAGGAGCTTAAATAGAGTGGATGAAGCAATAATATAGGTGTGTCACCATTATTAGATTATATTTCCCTTTCAGTTATCCTTCTAACCCTTTTCATCCCAAAAATTAGTAGCTTAGAAATTAGAACTTAAGTGATACATAAAAAGAGCTAGCCTCATAAAAACTAGAGGTTTGGTCTAAGTTCAAGTGTCCCACACCTCATATCATTCCAATGTTAGTCCAAGTGTGAAGGAGTTTAATAGTAATCTGTCAGCCTTCAAGCAGGGTGCTATCTAGGTTACTAATATTTTTGGCATACCTAGAGGGATGCAATTCAACCATTGGAGTAAAAATTTGTAGCATATTCATCTTTAGAAGTAGTTTCAAGTACTCATATGTTCCTTATCTCAGAGATAAAAGTCATATTTTATTCTTAATTTAGTTGATTTTCATGTGTTTTCTAGGCTATGGAAACCTATAGAGGATAATTCTATCATTTATCTCCTTGTCAAGAGTTCTAGTACGATCCATATGCATCTCATCTTTATCCAAATGAGTCATATCCATTCCAAGATCAACCACCCTTCCAAACTCACTAAATTTTCATGATGAAATGGAGGAGATGAAAACGGTAAACCAAATAATTACTGAAGATATATTAGCCTACAAATAAGAATAATTAGGTAAGTAATCACAATCTCAAAAATTAGTACCTCATGCTACCCCATACAAATATCCATGTATTCCAAGTCCATCTCAATAATAAATTTTCCAAATCATGCCTTAATCTATAATAATTTCAATACCAGAGGCTCCTAAGCCCAATTTTCTAACCTAGAATCAAATGCAACAGTCAAGTATAAGCCCAAATGTTGAAATTAGGGATAATCTTGCTATCACTCAGCCCCTACCCCTCCCTCCTCAAGAACCTAAGGCCTTTCCTTCATGGAAAGATATTTATTTAAATATGTAGAGAGAAGAAGTGATGGTTTTCAAGATTGAACAACCTCATGAGCAAAATCAAACATCTATGGAAGTACCATTAGATCTATCTCATCTTCTTGAGTATTTTTAGGGGTCTACCATGCCACTCTTGGAGAAAGAACTTCTCATTTGTGAGTTAAATGAAGAGGGTTTAGCTAAAGAGACATAAAATGAAGGTGAATTGAGTGACCAAGAAGAATAAATCATTATTATGATGCCACTTGGCAAGGAAAAGCATGTTTTAGTCTTTTATGATGCCAAAGAAGAAGAAGTTTTAGCTGAGTAACATGAGGTTGTTTCTCAAGATCTTATTGATCATATAGTAGTTTTTCTTCATCAAGAGGTTTATCAAGAACTTGAAAAAACTAATAAAGATAAAGTAAAAACTAATATTTCTCTAGAAGGTAGTCATGAATAACATTCACATAGATCCATTGCTAAGATTAAGAACATTCTTTAAGAAGATGATCATTGGAAGTAGTTATACCATGATTTCTTGAGTGAGATTGAAGAGTTTAATATGGTATATTTTAATGATGAGATAGTACATTTTTGAGATTCATCTGAAGATTCCACCAATTTTTAAAAGCTTAAAGAAGTCAATGGTATTTTGGATATGCCAAATTAAGATGAGTTAGAGCTTGATTGGATAGATAAGATGTTATTCTCTACTGAAGATGAAGATGAAAAAAGTTTAGCAGATTAAGAGCATTCATATAACTCCACCAAAAGGTTAGAAATTCATGATCAACAGCTTCTAAATGGTAATGATGCAAATGATCTTCATGTCATTTCAATTGATAATGATGAAATGGCCTGTTGAGATGATTTGGAGGGTTTTTGTTCAAACTTTGATAGTCCATCTCTACCCGATATGGATATTGAGAAATGTATCATAAAGAATAATATTGTAAATATTCATCAAGAAGAGATAAGTGACATATTTCAGCCATGAAATAACACCTATCAATAAGTTGAAGATCTTAACAATTAACTACCTCAAATGGAGCATGCTGAATACACCAATCTAAGCATTTCAATTGAGTTGACAATACAATCATTGAATAAGAATGTGAAAAATCAAGATAAGCCTATGAGTTAGGTAGATTTATAATATTTTATTCAAAAAATAATAATTTAGAAAGAGAATGATTGGGTCTTGGATCCATATCTTCAATCCATGCACCTAAGAATGGAAGTAGGAGGCTCATTGTACCATAAATAAGACATGAATATATAATTGCTCTTAGATACAAAAGAGAGATATCAAGAGATGGAAAACATGATTCAAGGTTTCATGGTGGACACAATAGATTTCCATTTAACCCTGGAGGAAATATTTTCATTTTAGGTTAGTTTTTTTAGGCTTGTCTTATTTCAATAAGTGAATAACACAAGCAGTCTACTTTCATTCTATTGTGTTTGTATTATTTTCCTATTTCCTTAGGTTATTTGTCCTTGATTTTTAGTTTAGATGTTGTTTCCTTTCAATATTGTTGTTTTCATAGTCAAAAGAGGTGTTATATATCCCAAAAGAGTATGTTTGACATTTAAGAGAGTCATCAAGCCAAGTTGTCATGTTTTAGATTACCATTGTCATGTGAAATATACTAGGTTATTTTGAGTAGAAAGATAGTCAAACCCTATTAGTCACCAAAATTTTTGGTAATTTTTATTTTCAAAGGTAAATACCAACCCCTATAATTCAAAACTTTTTAGGATACCATCAGTAGCCTCTTCATGGTGATCAATTGTATGTATTTAGCCTAAAAAGACAAATTTTCATCTCTAAATGATAAAATTGGTCTCAAAAGGTCATTAAATTAGGCAAAAAACCTTATAATATATTCAAATATATGTAATAGCCTTAGTTTTAAAGTTTCATACAAGAAAAAGGTGATTTCATGTGTTTTAAAGCCCAAAAAGGCTCTTTTATAACTCCCACATGCCAAATTTAGATTTCAAAAGCATGTAAAATGTTTAAAATTTGTTTTGTCATGATAATTGACTCATGTAATTCCTTTCCATATAAAACAAGTGGTGGTTCTAAGCTAAAGTTTCAATAATAAGTAAATAAAGACCTTTATTTCATGCATATTTACAAGGATAATATCGACTTGTATGGAATTCCATACAGATGGGGTTTGAAATATAAGTATAAGGATATGATAGAGGTATATGAATAATTTAATTATAATTGGGTTCAAAATAGGCCCTATATCAGTCTTTTCCTTTTTACTTTGCTTCTTTGCACGTAGTGACAAGCCTGTAGGCCCTAAATCAGACCTTAAAGGACTGTATTGAAACAAATAAGTTCACACCATTTAAAACTTGAAAAATTCATGGAAATCCTATGTTTTTTTAATCTACCTAATTCCTAAATCAAGGCTATGTTCGTATAACCACCTACATGCCTGATATAATAGTCAAGTTATTTATACAAGTTTGGGTTTGTGGAGGTTTTTTGAACTAGATAGATGCATGATTAATAAATTGTTACATATAACTTTGGAGAGAGCTTCAAAACCAATACTTTTCAAGTTAAAATAATGCTTGAGAAGCATAGGAATACTTATCTACAACCACTCAAGAAGACACCTACACTAAGAGGGTCATAGTGTTTCTTTGGAGGGAGACTTCCATGGTGAAACAACTTCAAGAAGGGTATTGATTATAGATATCATCATGGCAGTCAGTTTCAGTCAAAGGAGACCTAGTTTTTTCTCCAAACTCTCCAAGAACCTTTACACCTTGTCATAGTCCTTACAAGGAAAAATCATCAAGGAAGCATAGTTAAGTGTATGTAGATAATAAGTTTACCTCCATAAGGATGACATGATGGAATGACATGAAGTAAACATGATCTTTCAAGGAGAGGCAGGTAAATATTGTTACCAAGAGAATTCAAAGGAAGAGTCATATGTCATGGAAACTCTATATAGTCATACAAGAAGAAGTCACCTATAATATCCTAAATGCAAACCCTCCTTCAAGTTGGTATTAA
This sequence comes from Torreya grandis, assembly GCA_037957365.1. Lineage (NCBI taxonomy): Eukaryota > Viridiplantae > Streptophyta > Pinopsida > Cupressales > Taxaceae > Torreya > Torreya grandis. Next base: position 1,679,882 of record JARHVA010001287.1, on the reverse strand, counting down.
GAACATAGTGATCTAAAGAAGTTTTAGGAAGAGAAGATGCTTCAAGAGAATAAATATTATGAACTCATCAAGTTCACATGATTAAGGGTCCTAAACACCTATTGTTAAAATCCTTTCACCTCATATTGAAACCTACAGTTGTGCTTGAACAATCATATTTTCAAATTTGTGTTAGGAATATAAAACACAGAGAAATATTAATGAATTAAAGATAGATATAGAATATATAAAGTACAACATAATAGAGATAGATTTAACATGATTTTCCCAATATGGGTTATGCCCACATAGAAATAACTAGTATTTCTTATTATCTAGTCCAAAAAATGAAGGGAAAAACTTGCAATACAACCAATACAATATCCTCTTCACTCACATATAGTATGCCACTATAATTACTATTCCCTCATATCAAATAAGGGTTATATACATGGAAAAAGTGCATAAACATAATTTATACCATTATATATGAAACCTAATAGTGAATGGACCCCTATGGTGACCCTAGTGGGGGGGGGGATTTACCCCCCCCACACCCCACTATAATGAACTGGGCATTAAAATAAGATCAAGCTCCACCATCCAACAATCTCCCACTTAGATACTAATTATTGCAACTCCACCGATACAACTCTTCCTTGGAGTTTTCTTTGAATTTTGACCCTGGCTTGTTTCTTATCTTCTTTTTTATCCCTAAATACCTATTAAAACTAAACAACTCTCCAACTTCCCTCTGTGACTACTTTTTTTAGCATATCTATAATATTTTGACTTGTATGGATCTTTTCCAGCTTTAGTTGAGCATCCTCCAAAACTAAACAAATGAAGTGATACTTGAGTTGTATATGTGTGATTCTTGAGTAGAATGTTGAGTTCTTTACTAAATGAATCACACTCTAGCTATCACTATACAACCTAAAATATTCATTCTTATGCCTCAACTCTTCCATGAAACATTTCATCCATATCATCTCCTTGCTAGCTTATATAGATGTAACATACTCTGCCTCTATAGTTGACAAAGCAACTATCTTTTGTAATTTTGAAATACAACTAGCCATTGTGTCACCAATAGTGAATACATAACCTATGGTGCTACTCCTACCATCTAAATCTCTATCCATGTCTACATCAAAATATCCTTGTAAGATAACATCTAAACCTTCATATCACAATTGTCTATCAGTGGTCCTTCTCAAGTACCTGAGAATCCACTTGATTGCATCCTAGTGCTCCTTTCCTAGATTATTCATAAACCTAGTGACAACTCCCACTGCATGAGAAATATATGGTCTCATGCACACCATATCATACATTAAACTTCCAAATACTAAATCATATGGAACTTTAGACACGCAATTTATTTCTTCCTATGTTGTAAGACACTATTCCTTGCTTAATTTGAAGTGCCCTCCCAAAGTGTACTCATAGGTTTTGCATCTTACATATTGAACCTAACTAACACCTTTTTGATGTAATCTTCTTGAGATAATGTCAATTTTCTATTTTCCCCATCTATTTTTATTCTCATACCAAGGATTTACTTTGTAGCACCCAAGTCCTTCATTGCAAAAGAATTTGCTAATTTCCTTTTGAGATCATTTATATCCTACATGTTAGACCCTGCACCAAACATGTCATCTACATACAATACCAAGATAATGTAGCTACCAGTATATAATATCTTAAAATAGATACAGTGGTCAGAATGACATCTACTATAACTTTTTTCTATCATAAACATGTAAAATTTTAAATACCACTACCTTGGAGTTTGTTTTAGACCATAGAAATTCTTCTTCAACTTGCACACCATTTTATCTTTACCTTTTACTTTGTATCCTTGTGGCTACTCCATATATATTTCCCCCTCCAAATCACCATTAAGGAAAGTAGTCTTCACATGTAACTATTCAATGTATAAATCTTCTACTTCTACCAAACTTAAAATAGTTCTTATGGAAGTCATTTTTACAACTGGAGAAAATATTTCATCAAAATCAATACCTTTAGTTTATGAAAATCCCTTTACAACAAGTCTAGACTTGTACCTCTTTTTGCCGCCACCTTTTTCATTCAACCTATAAAACCATTTATTCTAAAATACTCTTTTACCTAAAGGCAACTAAACCAAATCCCAAGTTTGGTTATGTACCAAGTAGTCCATCTACTCTTTCATGCCTTGCTCCCACTTCTTTTTGGTTTCTACCTTCATTTATTCTTAATAGCTTTCTGTCTCACCACCATTAGTCAATAATAAATAATAAAGTGAAGAAGAGTATCATTAGGGAGTCTACTTACTCTAGTAGATCCTCTAACTACACTTTTAGGAGTTTGAGGTACTTGTATTTTTTGCACATTCTAATTTTTTGGCACTTTTGGAATTCCATTTCCTATGATTTCATCAAGTACTACATATTCTATATTTGGTTTTTCTTGTTTCTTTTCCTACAACTGATCTCTATACATGACATTCTCATTAAAGATCACATCTCTACTCCTAATTATTTTTAAATTTTCAAAATTCCATAAAGGTAACCAAAATCATTAACTCCATATCCAATAAAAGTACATTTATTAGATTTTGCTTCAAGCTTGGTTCTATTTTATTTATCAATATGGACAAATGCTTTACAACCAAAAATATTTAAGAAGGAATAATCTACCTTTTTACCTATCCATACTTATTATAGAATGCCACCATCCAATGGACTTGAAGGCATTCTATTTATTAAGTAAAAAATAATATCCATAACATCTACCCAAAACTAGAAGGGCAACCTTGCATATAATCTCATGCTCCTTGCATACTCCATAATTTTCCTATTCATCCTTTCTAACACACCATTTTATTGTGGTGTTCTTAGAACCATTTTCTCTCTAGGAATCCCATGTGATGAACAATAATTATCAAATTCCTTGCTGTAGTATTCACCTCTATTGTTTGATATGACACACTTTAACTTATATCCTATCTCATTCTCAACCAAAGATTTCTATGTATTTAAAGTATCAAAAACATCAAATTATTTTTGTATGTAATAAACCCAAGTTTTTCTAGTTGAATCATCAATAAAAGTAACATAATAATAAGATCCACCAAGGGATGATACTTGAGTCGGTCGCTCTAAATTTCATCCTTATTTATCTTCCCAACTCTGAGAAATTTGACTCTCTTCTATTTTTTACACACAAAATGCTCATAGAATTCTAAATCCACCTTCTTCAAATCTAGTAATAAATTATTTGAGTGGAGAACTTGCATCCCCTTCTCACTCATGTGCCCAAGTTTATGGTGCCATAATTTTGTATCCACTTCTATAGAAACTAAAGTAATACAAGAGTCAACATTACCATTAGATAAATATAATGTACCTACCTTTTCTCCTTTTTATATTACCAGTGATCCTATAGTGACCTTCCACGTATTTTCTATAAATGTAACTATGCAACCCTCACTTCCCAACTACCATGCTAAAATTAGATTTCTTCCCAACTCAGGAACATATCTTACCTATTTTACCAACCATTTGTTTCCATTCTATAATTTTATCTATATTTTACACTTTACTAAAATTTTATAGGGTTCACCATCAACCAAATAAACCTACCCAAAATAACCTTGAACATAGTATTTATATTTTTTTTATGGGGTGTAACATGAAATGAAGCCCCTAAATATAACACCTAAAAATTATTAATATTATCTAAATAAAGGATTAAATCATCTTGTAACACATCACCTACTACATTTATTTCCTGATTATTATCTTATTGTCCATCTCCTTATTTTCCTTTTCAAAACCAACAATCTTTCTTCAGGTGTCCTTTATTTCCTCAAATCCAACATACCAACATTCCTCTAGATCTAGATCTACCCTTCTTAGACTTACCATGATTCCCTAGGCCCTTTCCTCTATCCTTTTGTCTTCCATTATTCTCAATAGTCAAAGCATTACCTAATTTCTCACCTATGCTTTTCCATTGCATTTCTTTGCTAAGAATACCACCCATAACATCATCAAATTTTAAAGTGTTTAAACTAGAGAAAAATTTACTCACAGCCATGACCAAGCCATTCCATCTTTCTGGTAATGAGCACAAAATCAAAATAATCCTAACCTCATTATCAAAATTTAATCCTACAGAGATTAACTAATTTATGACCATGTTAAATTCATTTAAATGATCAACAACAAACCCACCTTCTAACATTTCTATATTAAATAAATGCTTCATAAGAAATAACTTGTTGGAAGCTGAGGGTTTTTCATACAATCTATCTAATTCCTTAATCACATCTATTGTTGTCCTTTATTTTGAAATATTGAAGGCTACTGATGCTACCAAGTACATCTGTATTGTTCCTAGTGCCTTTTCTGTTAATAATGTCCCAATATTTATCCTTCATAGTTACCAGCTTCTTTGTTATTCTACCCAATGGTAGGAAAAGATCCTTATGATATAAATAATCTTCCATTTCCATCTTCTATAGTTGGTAGTTTTGGTCACTAAACTTTTTGACCTTTAACTTGCCTTCTTCTACCATTGCTCTCACTCAAACTAGGATTCCATTTTTCCTATGAGTTTATATGCTAAATAAACCTTCAGCTCTGATACTCGTTGTTAGGAATACATAACATATATTAATATTAATGAATTAAATATGGAAATAAAATGTTAAAAATACAACACAATATAGACATAAATTTAACAAGGTTCACCCAATATGGGCTACATCCACACAAAAATAGCCAATCCTTATTATTTAGTCTAACAAATGAAGGTAAAATCCTACAATACAACTACTGCAATATCTTCTTCACTCACATAAAACATGCCATAATAAATACCATGACCTCATATCAAAATAGGGTTACATATAGGGAAAAAATACACAAACATAATTTCTACCATTAGATATGCAACCTAATAGCGAACAGTCTAGATTTACTATGAAATTACAATATTTTATAGTGCATTTTTAATGAAATTTTGCTTCAAGGGCATTGCCCCTAAACCCCTAATAGGGGGGATCCAAAATAGGTTGTCACCCCACTAAAACCATATGAAAACCATAGTGGGGGTGTCCCCCCCATACCCCCTATCAAGAACTGGGCATTAAAATAAGATTAGGATTCACCATCCAATAAGTTGGCAAATAGTATGGGAGGTAGAGTTGTAAAGGAGTTTTATGGTATAGTAAATAAAGACTCCATGAGGAATGATATAATAATATAATTATTAATATGGAGAGGGTTACCAAAGCATGGTGACATAGTGAAAATCACCTCAAAAGAACCTACACCTACAACCATAAGAGCATACAGTCATATTCTAGGCATAAAGGAAGATAGAGACATAGTGATACATGGTTAAGTCACTTGATCATGAGGGTTATTAAGAGATTATGGATGGTAATGAGTTTAAATAAGGTAAAGTGAATATGGTATACAATTATAATGACATATTCATATCACCTATAACCATACTCTCCTATAGCCATACCTCCAAGATTTCAAGGGTCAATAAGAATATATTGGTTTATAGTTATTTTCTTAGTCATGAATAAGGACATGAGTAATATATGATGTAATAAAACTAAAATTTCATGAAATAGAGCTTTAAAAAACAAAACATATTCAAATTTTAACTCTTAAAAGGCTCACCTATGTCCCTTTCATGAAACTCAGGCCTATTTCCAAAAGGGAGTGAAGAGGAGTTTTCCATGATGGTAAAGAAGGGTTTCATGATGATATGGAAGTTTAATAGTAATTAAAAACTTAATCATGAGTAAATAAGTTAGATATGGTGATCTAAACACTCATTATATAATAAGTTTCACCCAATAATGTTCACCTATAGTATTACAAGAGTCATTGGTACAATATATACAGTCATCCCTCATTCTCTTAAAACTCATGAAGTTAAGGTGATTAGTGTTGGGATTTAATAACCAAGACAAAGTAATAATTTAAATTATAATATAATATAATGAATTCAAAGGACCAATTTTAATGACCCTTCAAACACCACCTATAGTCTCCTTAAAAAAGTAGGCCTATCTTTAAAAGGTCAAAGAGTGATTCTAAGTACAGTGGCATGCAAGGTCATATGAGAAATGGAAGTTTCATGAGAAATTGATGATAAATTGAGGTAAAAAGGTCATGTGAGGGTGCCTAATAATGATATGTATTCATTACATACTCATCAATACCTATAGCTAGGGTAAATACCTTTTGAGGTATGCAAGGTCACTAAGTTAAAGAGCTAAAAGAAAGATCTGTTATGTCTTGAAGAATAAATTTATTTTCAAATGATTAGGACATTGATGAGGTTTTAAAGGCATTAATAGGTTGATTTATCATTATAAAAGACTCAAAATTAATGATATCAATCAATACTATATTCAAAGCAACCTACAACCATACAAGGGTTAGGGTCCTCTCTCACAGTCACATGTTAAAGTACAACTCAAGACCTTTTTCAGGACAAGTGAACCATGATGTGACTAAAAAAAGTTAAGTGAGAATGGAGACACCTTAAAAATACCTTGATAAAATTTATTAAATCACTAGCATCCTCCTTAAATATATAGTACATGCCACCAGTATGGATTTTGGATTGTGGGAAGCCTAAGGAGCTTGTTAGAGGAGAGAATATGCTAGAAAGAGGGGTGGATGATGGTTTTAAGTGAGGATAGAGGAATATTAATCCATAAATTAGTGTTAATTTTATCTTTAAATATTACATTTTACATGAATTCACTCCTCACATACATCAACATAGTCAAGTGCATGCTCAGTCAATGCATTTAGAGGTAATTTTGAGGGTTTTATGCACCTACAAGTGGAATTAAGACCTCAAAATTGATACACATCATCATAATTAATTGAGGAAGATTACATATCATACTCAAGGACATTTAATATGTGGATAACCAAATTGATTTTACACAATCAACTACTTATTTACAGACAATCTCAAAGGTAAGAAAAAGCAAGGTTAAATTGTTGGTTATTAAATATGACAAAAACAAGTTAGGAAGAGATATGAATGGATGTTTGATGTTTTTTTTCACCCTATATCATATATAGTTACCTCAAACCATCAAAAATAATTTTTAGGGTAAAACTCAATTTTAGGCTAAAACTCAATTTTAGGCTAAAAATCAATTTTAGGCTAAAATTCAATTTTAGGCCTAAACTTAGTTTTAGGCTAAAACTCTGTTTTAGGCCTAGAAGGCCTATAACATTGAAAGACATTTTTTGACCTATCAATAAATATCACACCTATAAAATGATTTTATGACATGGTATATGTCTCATGATGATTATTTCAATTAGGGAGAATTAATGGAGGATTCAGTTTCAGCCTAAGGAGGAAATTTGAATTCTATAGTTCCAAACACCCATTCAAGCCACTTGATCAAATACTCATATATTTCACCACATGAAGATTTTAGAAAAAATATATTAAAATTATTTAAGGACCCATATGATATTATAATTCATTGACAATTGATGTTGGTTTAGGGGATGTGCTTTATGAATAATCACTAAGAGTATAAGCATGTTCAGAATGCTTACAAACCCTACAAGTAAATTTCTTAATGTGACTATCTTCTCATGCCTTTTTCATGGGAACCCAATATTTTAAAATATATTTAAGTGGTATGTATAATATATATTAATTTAAATAATTTTGCATTTGGAGGTTTGTACTTTATGAACCATCATTAAGAAGGTTCAACTCTAAAACCCTCTCAAGCCCTCGTAGTGACCAGTTTTGAGAAAAGTTGATTTTATTGCCATCAAAACCTCATGGATAAAATTTAAACCTATTAAAACATCAATTAAACTTATATAGGGTCCAATAAATTATATTTTTTTGTACATAATTTTACGTATTAGGTCAAAAATTAGGTTTTTTGGGGAAAAAATAAAAAATGAGGTATAAGGTAGTTTAGATGAAATCCAATTCATGGGGATTGAAGCCTGAGACTTGTTATTCATCGTAAAATCATAATTTTTTCATAAATATTCCTATAAGTTCCCCTAATAACTCCTTTAAAATAACCAATCTATAAGAAAATAGGGTAGAATTGACCTAGTTAACCATGGTGAGTGAGTTGTAAGAGTTTATTCATTAAGAGAACCTATATCATGATGTGAGGAGTTGTTATAAGTCTTCTTTTTTTTTATAATTTTTTTTTAATGTTTTATTGTTTACATGTAGGTTCCAATGGTATCCAAATATAATAAGATAGGATACTAGGCTTAATTGGCCTAGTAGACATAATTGGTCAAATAATTGAAGATGAAATTGGTGTTATAATCTATAAAATCTATTTAACTATAATTTTCATTGCAATTTTATACTATTCAATAGGAATTTACATGCACAAATCAGCCTTAAAGTGCCTTTTCATGCAAGGGAGAGATCAAGAAGCATTTAATTAGTCTTAAGAGCCCATTAATCTAAGTTAACTAATCATGAGTTAACTTTAAATTCGTGATTTCTCCTTGGTTTTCATGTAAATAAATTCATTAAATCAATTTAAACTCAATTAAAGTGGAGTTAACACCTCAATATGTGGCATATAATGTCATGGAGAAGTTTGAGCAACTCAAAAGGGAGCCGCCACCTTTCCAACGCCAAAAGGAGAAGCATGCAAGCCTTTTGACATAAAAAAGATTTATTAAAGACTATTAATATCAAATTTTAATTTAAATTTGATTGGAAATGAAGTTTATTTAACCTTATCTTTCATATTGTATGCCAATCTCTTAGCTTTCTCTATTCTACACTTCTATATATTCATGCTTTCAAGCTAATTTTTAGGATCCCTTTCTTGGGCATGATTTAACTCTACCAAGATTTATCTTTCTAACATTTTGAGCTAGTAAAATGACTATTTTCATATCTCCATATTCTGGTATAGTGTTTTTATGCTAGTTGATTTTAACATGTGGTAGTATTTTCTCCCTTGTTAGGTCTTGATCTCACCTAGCTACCAGTATGCTAACTTATGCAGGTCATGTTCTATGTTTGATGTCATTTGACTAAGACAATAGTAGATATAATTTATTATCTAGTTCCTTAAATTAAACCTATTCCATCATTTCCCTCATGCTTAGATCACATGATGAAACCTCTATATGAAATATTGATGCATATGAGTCATTTGGAGTTGTAGATTTAGTTATTTGCATGTCTTATCAGTGTTTTAAATGCTTAAATAAATTAGATAAACCATCAATATAGGTGTATCAACATAAATATATTAGATTTCCCTTTAAATTATCCTTCTAATTATTTTCATCCCAAAAATTAATAGTTTAGTAAGTAGAACATAAGTGATACATCAGAGGAGTCAACGCCATCAAAACTAGAGGTATGGTCTGAGTTCAAGTGTCCCACATCTCAGATCATTCCAATGTTAGTCCAAGTGTGAAGGAGTTATATATAAATTTGTTAGCCTTCAAGCAAGGTTCTATCTGGGTTGATAACAAGACCCATAGTACATTAAAATTATTAAATATTAAATGATTTATTATTTATTAAACATAATTTTTAAAACATCATGTAAATAAATAATAAAACATAAGTTATTTATTACTTACCATTCATTTTAAATAAATTATCAAGGAAGGATGGACCCATTGGTTAAAATGGTCAACTCCCCTCATCCCATTATAAATAGGGTTTTATCCTAATTGTAACTCATCTTTAATAGATTCGGTGAATTTTATTTTTTTACGTGGAAAATATTTATAAAGGTTTTATGAATAATATTGACAGAGGAAGAGATAATAGGAATGTTGGGTGTTATGGTTATTTATTTCTCAATATATGAATATCATAATTTTTGGGTTTTTT